>JAOQGH010000023.1:25992124-26032588 GCA_025769975.1 Gallinago jamesoni
TATTTCTTTACTGAAAGGGTTGTCAAGCATTGGAATGGGCTGCCCAGGGAGGTGGTTGAGGCACCATCCCTGGAGGTCTTCAAGAGACGAGTTGACATGGTGTTCGAGGATATGGATTAGTGTTGGGTGGTGTTTTGTGTGGTGTGAATGTGGTGGTGTGTGGGGTTTTTTTTGTTTGTTTTTTTTTTATATTGGTTGGACTAGATGATCTTAAAAGGTCCCTTCCAACCTAGGTGATTCTGTGATTCTGTTGCTAAAGTTAAATAGCAAAGAAGATGATAAAACTGCACTGTGGTGAATATTTTCAAAAATATAATGTCACTGATCCTCACAGTCTTAAAATTCACAGAGAACTGCCCGCTTACTTTCATTTGTAAGTAGTCCTGGATTGGATTTTTCATTTCAAATGACAAAGGACTTAATTCTGAGCTAGTCTAGATTTCAGTGTATTTATTTAATCATTTACTCATTATTCTCCTCTGATAGGTTGTGGGTGCGTTTGGGGGGTGGTGGTGGTGGGGTTTTTGTTTGGTTGGTTTGGTTTTGTTTGTTTTTTTTTTAACTCATTAAGATCTTTTACATGAACAACCCTCTAGCATTAATGTAAATAAGGCTATAGAAAAGCAAATGGTATTTGCTCTCTTTGTGACAAAGCTTGCATAAGTATCTACATAGGTATTTTAAATGTAAAATACAGAAAAGAACATAATGACTGTGGCTGGGAAAGCCGATCACAGAGATAACTATCAGTTCTTGTCAAACATCTAAGGAGACTGGCTGGCTGTTTTCCTTACTTGTGCTATGGATTGAAGCTAAAATTTTTACCTGACAAAATACAATAGAAGTGGTGTTCTAGTGGAAAAAGCACAGATACGCACTTTAAAATTCCTACCCATCTTCTGTTGCTTGATGTGGGATGGCAGACAACTAATCTAGCCTCTAAGTAACTCCACCTTTTTGTCTGTAAACACGAATAATATTGATGTATACCTACTCTTATAGATGCTGTGTAGTTTTTAATTCAGCAGTCCAGCAAGCGCTATGAGATACTAACATGAAAAGTGCTGCCATTAGAGCGGAGAGTGGGATGAGTGGCAGAAAATGGAATCGAATAGACTTTTGGTAACAGAAATATTAAAAATCAAAATAAAAATCCAATCTTTGAAATGGAACTGACCTTACAAATTAGCATCAAATCATTCTGTGGCAAAGCTTTCCTCTGTTGATGCCACAGTACAGATTTCTAGTACATATTCTGCATTGGAGATTCTGTGTAAAGTAAGGGCTGATTATAGAAGAGATTGATGGTGTGGAGCTGAGCCCCAGGGATGGTTTTGTGAGAGAATTTCAGCTCTGACAGTTTCTGGTAAGGCTGATTAATTTTGATATTCAGTCCTAGCTTAATAGCAAGTAACCAGAATGCCAAGAAACTCCTTCAAATATACTCTATTGATACATTTATTATTCCTGGAAAAGTATATGCATAATTGATAAAGAGGAAAAATACTGTCTGCTTGTTTTTTTGAGCCTCGGGTAATATAAGCTGCAATACTGTAAACACAGTGTCCTGGCCAAAAACCTCAGATGAACCTACTCTGAAGTATTCAAACAAGATAAGGGAAGAAAGACACAAAAATACTAATAAAAAGCCATACAAAAAGTTTTGTGTTGAAACAGCTCTCCTAATAAATAAAATACTAAAGTAGTTAAGATGGGGTGTCTAAGTTGGAATCAGCAACAAAAGTAAATTAGGTGTTTTGTTTTTTTTTTCCTCTATGGACCATATGACAGAAAGTTTTCTGTTATCTTGGACTTAAATAAGCATATTTAGTTAACACAATATTTTTGAAATTTTTTAATTTAATTTAATTTAAGCATTTAATGTTGATGGGGAAATGGTACTTAGTATTTGTAGCTCAAGGCCAGAAACATAAGTTGTACATTCTGAACATTTTTGTCATCTTAATTTCTGGAATAACACTAGAATTGTGAATTAATGGGCAAGATGTTTGGTGAGTAGTTGAAAGCAACATTGTGTTCCACTCTTAGCCAGCTCTGATGCATCTTTTCTCCAATTCTTGCCTGTCTCAGGAAAAAATATATGCTGCCATGTGGGTAATATTTTCATCTAATAGCAGGGGATGTTTAACCAATACACATAGTGGCCATCCTTCTGCAGAATAACTAGATGGTAATGAAAATCCCTTAAATTATGTGATGTAGGAATTCCCCCAGTCCCCACTGATATAGTTAGGAAGAATAAAGGAGTTGCTTTGAGATCTTCTGGCATTTGTGCCTGTGAGCTGTAAAAGGCTTTCCAGCTCCTTGGGTTCCCAGGGTGCCTACATCTTGACAAATCTGCAATGCTCTTGTGTGGGGGTCCATGGAGAGGAGAGGTTAAGCAGCTCTTTCTCTAACAGCAGGCCTCATACCTTACAGCCTCTGAAGCCGAGGGTAACTGAGGAGAGGCTAATGAATTTCAGATAAGGTGCAGAGCAGCTGCCCCGTAGCTCGGGTTACAAGTCTGTTGAAACCTGAGCCATTGTTTTGTTCTAAGGATTATGAATAATTTACTTTTTACCCATACCATTGAGCCACTTTTGCTAGGACTTGTCCGTTCTAATTTGCTTTTATGAAGCTGGATGCTCTGGTGAAACACCATGAATCCAAAGAATGGCCTGTCCCCCTTCTGTGAGGGGAAAACTGCCTGAGGAATGTGGCTCTGAGCATGCCTCTGCCATGGTCGCTGCTGAGTGGTGTGTTACAGGAGATACCGTCTATACTGAGTTCACAAAGCTCCACCCAGGATGCAAGGGCACGCCATAGAACCATAGAGTAGTTTGTGTTGGAAGGGATCTTTAAAGTTCATCTAATCTGACCCCCCTGCGATGAGCAGGCACATCTTCAACTGGATTGTGTTACTCAGCTGGTTGATCCATGTTGAGTTCTGTGGTGTCCATCATTCCTACCAACTAGATCAAGGACTTTTTTAAGCTGTGCCCACCTCAAATTGGTCTGGATGGGCCTCCATGCTGCTGGCTTCTGCGAAAAGTCAGCGTTGCACTGAAATTGATGTGTAATCGTTCTTGTCCTAGCAGTAAGTAACTTCAGTTTCTTGTTGGTAAGTACTAAGCTCACAGATGAGCTGATTATTAAGATTTGGACATCATGTGATGACTATTGTGTGGCAGCATCTATTTATAATGTTTCTTAGGAGTTAGAAGTTTTCCTCAGTTTCAGCACTCAATTGAAAAATGAATAGTAATGCCCAGAATAAGACTTTGCACTTCTTTAATTCCTTCTCTCCTGGCATCCTAAACCACTTTAAAATATTAATGAAATATGCCATTTTCAGGGAAAATGAAAGCATGGAAAAAATCTGTTGAACAAGGTGATTTTTTCCAAAGGCTATGCCAGTTGTTTGCAGTAAAACTGGATATAAATAATTTCAAAACTGGTAAGGTTCCTGTTGTTCTAGGCAGTCTAAAAATGCAGACAATGAGATGGTTTCTGCCCTGACGAGACTTTGAGCTGAATAGATTTTAAATCAGCAGCAGGTAGAAGGAGACAGAGCGGTGGCCTGTGCCATTCAACAGGTCGGGCACGACACTGTTTAAGCACTTGGCCTGGATTTTTCCTCCCAGTAAAGAAAAGCTGAAACCCCATTATTTATTGCTTTATAGATACACATAGTAGCTATAAGCTGTTGCTCTGAAACACAAAACATCAGAGAAGCCCTTAAGGTGGTCTGATGCTTGAAAATGGTCTATTGAGCTGCTTAGGAAGATCTGACACTGTAATTTGTAACTGCTGTGTCTATAAATTATTGTTCATAGAGAACAGTTTTGCTCCATAAGTATTGGAAAATTGGAAGATAAACACCAGCAAAGGAAAACATTTCTTTGCTAGGAGCAGAAAAATAAGACAAGCTCTTAAAACCTTTAAATTACGTTGGCATGTCTACAGCAGCAGCTCTTTAATAGTATAAAGGTTGTACCGCTCTATCTGCCATCTGCATGGGTTTCATAATGTAGTTAAGTGGCTCATGGCAACTGCTTTCCAATAGTACAATGCTTTCAATTTGTTTAATAAATGAACATTTTGCAAAGGAGCTTATTTTTAAAAGGCACGTCAGTGTCAACTTACTTCTGCCTTCCAAATATATTTCTCTTAGTGTCTGTCATTTTGAGGTTAGATTAAAACTTCAGTGGAATACGGTAAGCTTTAGCCTCAACCTGCTGGGGGGAAAAAGGTGGGGGGGGAGGATGTCTACACCAGCAAGCCAAATAGACAGTTAAATAAAATACTTCTGATTTCCACACAGGTAGAAATGTAGAAGTGCTATGAGTCATTCAGTCCCTCTTTCATCTGTCAGGTTTCTAAGGATCTGTGCCTACAGCTTCATCCCAGTTAAATTCTCTTTGAGCAGACTCAGCATTGCACACATTTAGGCCTTTCACTTTGTTTAAAAGCCTGTTGAAATTAATAGAAAGCCTGTCAGCCTCCTAAAACAGTGGCCCCTCTTGTAATTTAATCCACTGAATAGTTATAGCGTACCTCTGGATACAAGAAGTCGTCAGAGAAATGAGTGATAATGAGGTGTAATAACCCACAAGGAATTATGGTTATTTTTAAAATTGTTGTTTTTGCTAACTGGCCTTGAGCTTGCACTGAAAATTTACATCGCACAAAATTTACATTGCCCTGGAGCAGCAGAAACTTCATGAATCTGTCTAGAATATTTTTTTTTAGTTTAGTTTTTCTCTCTGAATGTCTTGATGGTAAGACTGACTGCAAGTTTCACATAAAACTTGAGCAGAATGCAAAATCCTGCCTTGCTGTAGTTAGTGTCTAAAACCCCACCTTCTTCCAGGATTGGCAGCATTTTGTGCGCTTGGAGTCTTTAAATTGCTCTTTACAATTGGCAAGTCATACCAGAATACTTCACCCCAGTCTAGAGATTAGGTGGAATTTCAGCTATGATTATCCAGGGAATGTTCAGGGATTGTCCAGGGAATTTAAACTATGATTGTCATCAGATAAAATTTCAGTGGACCTTTCCATGCAATTTATTTCCCTTCCAGTAAAAACTTCTGCCATAACTTGAAATTACTTAGTATTATTTCTTAAGTGGTGTTGGTATAGCTGAGTAGACCAAAGCCGCTCTGGTCGTCACAACTCTGAGTCTAATGCAGAGGAGGCAAGACTGATGCTCAACAGTTTATATATAGAAGCAGTAACAGACATGCACCTGATATCAATAGAGCTAAAGCAAGTATTGGCTTTAACTCCCATTAGAAAAGGCTTAGAAAAGACTTGAAAAACATGTTCTTGACTAACATCAATTGAAGGTCGACTTTCTTTATTTTATTCAAGTTTGAAAATTGCTGCTGTTTTAATGCGTGGCATAATTAGAGCAGGGAACTTTGAGTCAGCTCTTACAAATGAGAAATTTTGTTACTAGCTATCCTATTTCTGAGGAAAGTGGCCATAACGGATTATATAGGATTATGCTTAGCTTCACCAGATGGTTAGTTACATGGGATTTGCTTAGATCCTGAGAAAGGGTTGGTTCATTGCAATGGCTTGCCTGATTAAATTTAAGGACGGTATAAATGCCCTGTACAGCCTAACTATTATTTCTACCCAGTAGGTTCCAGTCTGTGTATGGAACTTGCAAAGAGAAGATAGGTCTTAATAGTATGTGGTACTTATGTACATTTCCAGATTTCCCCTGAATAGGTGCCAGGGGTCTTACGTACCTTTATCTGCAATTACTAATTGGTATCATGCAAACATAAAGAATTTACCTTATTCCTACATTAGCAGCAGTGCATCACGTTTGACATAAAAATGAGCCCAGTGGGTTTTATATACCAATCACCTATTAAAAGTTTGATTCATTCTCATACCTTTGGTCTCAGGAGGACTAGAAATACAAGGCTTTAAAATACTTTATAATTCACATTTCAAATGAAGTCTTTAACACATCATACTTCAAGTACTAGTACAAAAGTCCAAGGAAAAAGCAGGGGAAAATGGCAATTACTCTTTCATAACAACTGCAAAGGATGTTATCAATGCTACCGATATTAAAGCCATTTACTTGCCATCACCAAATTAAAGCTCTATGTAATTAAAACATATGGCTGGTATTAACTGAGAAAGGGACAGGAAATTGAACATTAAAGGTGACTCTGTCCTTAATTCCCTGTGTCGTTAGGGGAGGGAGGAGAGTGCGTTGAAGTGCTTGGAGTGGCGAGCCACAACCTTATCTTTGAATTTCCTGCCTTTCATCAGCTGTTATTACAACCTGCATGTCTAAGTGTTAAAAAAAACAACTCTGAAGCATTTAAAAACCTGATCAATGCCTCTCAAAAAGCTTGACTGTATTTAGATGCTAAATTCTTCAGTTCTCTTAATCCTCTATATTTTTTGCAGTAAAAAGAACAGTTTTGGAGTTTAGTGAAATGGTTGTTTAAATATTATGTTTAATGAAGTCAGTGGAAATTTCCATCCTTCCAATTTTATTTCTCTAAGGCTATATGCCAGAAAGCTAATTCCTGGAAGTATTTTCACAAACCTGTTTAAATAGAAGTGGTGGTTTTTCTTTTTAGAGTGCATAACAGATTAGTTCTTCTGACAGTCTATATAGAGCTACTTCCATTTATATTAAGTGAAGAGTTGACTTTTTGTGGTGTGCTTGATGTCATGCTGATGACTCCTCCTTTTTTGTCCTGCTTTTTTTCATGCTACTTTCAAAACAATAATTAACAAGAATAACTACATCTTTTGACTTTACTGTCTTTACACAATAATCACAAATTGTAATCACAGGTATTTTGCTGTCCTTACATTTAGTGTCAGCTGCAAATTGCTTTCACTAGTAGGAATTTCTTGGCAGTTCATGAAGTTGAATTAAAAATTCAAAAGGGCTATCATCTAACATTTTTGTAAACCATGAGCTTCTCAAATGGTTAATGACCACATTCATTTTCTAAATAAATACAAAGTTTTGCAAACAAATATATCAAAGGGAATTGTTTCTGTAAGCTTTTGCTGGAATGATCCCTGTTAGTAATCAGTGTGGGTAACAGCTATTGTCTTTTCACATGAATTTAAAAAACTTAGATGTCTTACTATTTTAGAAGTAAGTGTTTCTAACAGTCTCAGGTTACATTTTTTACAATTTTACTATTCTGGAAAGTATGCAATATCTTTTACATTAGTTGAATACCTTTTTAGGCCTAATTTAAGATGACCATGTAAGTACTCAAACAGTAACTCTGTGTCTCTCTGGGATTATGTGAAAAGCCTGAACTTCACTTTCTGGTGATTCATTTCCTTTTCATTTGCTGTGCTTATTACTGAATGATGCTAAATCTTAATTTGGTATTCCAGGTCAAGAGATGCTGATGATCTACTGCTTTCAAGCAGCTAAAATGAACACCTCTCTCCATCTTTTAAATATACTAACCAAAATAAATGTGTTTTTCAGGCTCCCGTTAATCTCTAGGAGCACAGTATCTTCTCCTGATTTTTAGCTTTTGGGTTTGTCTTTGTATTCTCTTCTGTACCCCAGTTATTCGACTGAAAACTTACATTCCTGGGGAATACTCAACCAGTAACTAAATACATGTTTGAAATTAATATGCAAATTATCATATTCAATAGAATTTATTTTAAGCTGATCCTCTGTTTTCAGTGTCTCAATGCCTTGATGCAGGTAGGCACATCATCATCCTGTAGTTTGTAGTCAGGTCACATTTTCAGCTTGGAAAGTTTGTATAAGAAAGCCTGGTCTCATTTAGTGTTAGAGGCCCCAGTTCACTCTAATTCATTTCCATAAGATCAAAATCTCTGTAATTTATAAAACTACCTAAATGAAAGCTGGGATACTGGATTTGAGTGAATTCAGAAAATAGGTAACTTTCCACCAATATCCAATATTCAGCCCTCTGCCAGTGAAGGTGGTTCTTGCATACTCTGTGCGTGTTGTGTCTGTGTTTTCTGATACTCTGCCCTGGATCCATTTAGCATTGTGGTTGCTGAGTTATTACAGTAGAGATACAGAGCAGTTGGAACATAAGAAAACTTTTTGTTTCAGAATTAACTATTCTTGGATGTATAAGATTACAGTAGAAAAAAAATGGGTACTTATAGTTAGCGTGTTTGATTTATCATATAAAAGTCTAAAATTAAAGTGAATTTACTGCACCTGAAAGGCACCAGTACAAAAAGTACTCATCCTTTGTCTGCAGAATTGATATAGTGCAAATAATAATTCCTCAGAGCCCATAACTTTTACAGAGGTAACGTTTTCACTGGGTGAAAGTGAGGTGCTAATTCACCCAGTTTCAGATTGGGTGCTAATGAGGTTCTTTCTTTTTTGGTCCTTCATTCCTGAATTGATATCACATGTGAGGATTCACCATTTGAGCATTCTGGCCTAAGATTTCATATAATTAGATGTTATTGTCCACATATTGTCTAACACCAACTCACCTTTCACTGAACAATTATCAGTTACTAGTTGGAGACAACTGTAAATCATCTGTTGATGGACAGGGCTCACTCTTCTTGACTGCAAGTCTCTTTTCCATGAATTAGCCTTCCTGCTCTGGTAAGAGTATTTGTTATGTTTGTTATTGGCTCTTGAGCAGTCTTCTGTTAAAGACTGAAATTTCTCTCTTCTGTTGTCTCTTTCTTCTTTCCCTCCTCTCCTCCTTCCCTCCTTACAGAAAAATCCGTAAGAAGTTCACCAGATCACAGCTGAAAAGAGCTTCCAGAACACCTTGTTCTCCAATCATTGCAAAGACAAAGTCTCTCATGAACAATAGGCAGGCACGAACAGAGCCGGGAACCATCATGCACTGAAGATATAACAGCATCAGCACCATAATCATGTCGGAATCATGTTTAATTGTGAATGCAGATACAGCAGGACCTTCCACATCTTTGAGACAGAAACACTGTACGGACAGATTGTGGCTGAGATCTGTGTTCTGGGTCCAACAGCAGCCCTTGTTTTCCCTTGTGTCTGCAAGAGCTACTTCTGGTTCACTGTGCAGGCCTATCCCGGATTGTCCTGCTATTCCCTCCGTTCCCAGTCATCAGTGCTGGCTGGTCAGGGAGGGACTGTTTGCACTGGCCACACTGAAGGAGTATGGATGCCGAGTCCACCCACCACGTATGTCTATGCCTTCTAGTGGCTTGATTCAAAAATATGCAGCTTTCAAAACTGTTGCAGTGTCTTTAAAGTGGGATTAAGCCTTGAGGGGCTTGTGTTTTCAAAAACAGCTGCAAACTTTGGGTGTTCAGATTTTTCGGTATTGGCTTGAGTCACTTTTGATTTGATTTTCTGAACTGCTGAGCATCCAGACCCTGAAGTGAGGACAAGGAGTTGTTTAGCAGTTCTGAAACAGGCTCAATTAGGAAGTGCCCATAATTAGTGGCCAAATGTTTTCAAAACTCTGGCCATATTAGCTTTGTTTAAAATCCTGAAAATATTATGTGTGGCAGTGAACATCCAGCTGGACTAGTTGCATGTGTGGGAACTGGTCCCGTGGTCTATATATTTGCAAGCATCCACCTATTTCTTTGGGTATTTTTTTGCATTTCTTGAAGCCTATTCTGAATAGTGAAAACCAGCAGAACGCCATTCCCATGAAAAAATGAAGAAATACAGTATTTCCTATTAGAAATGTCTCTCCACAAAATAATTTCTACACTTTGATATGTCTGGATAAAAAGATGTCTTGCAGAATGCTTTGAAGTTCATGATTGTAAGGCTACAGGTGGATACTTACCATGGAGAGATGATGTGCCTTTTGAAACTACTTGTAGGAAACTGGCAGTTCCCCTAAAAGTGGGAATGGCAACAGAGGCAGGTCTTTTTTCTTCTCAGGTACTTAGAGGTGAACAATCTCTGCCCTACTTTGAAGTCAAGAGGCAACCAGTGTGTAGCACTGCTGTGTAAACCTAGTTGGGATATGTTAATTAGCTGAGGCAAGTTGTGTCCTTCAATAGGTTTGGTTTCCGTATGGATGTTTAAGAGTTAGTCAGACAGTGAACATGTCATAGTAAGCTGAGATAAGCTTCAAGACTTTTTTTACCCTCTCTGTACTAGGTAGCTCTAACAGTATAGTACAGATGTGAGGTTTTCATCCAGTTGTGGGCGTGCACTCAGCTCTGTGGTTAGAAAGACAAAGATGTAAAGGGTGTCTCGTACCTCTGGGTGATTATTTCTCTCCCATGTGATTTATGGTTTCAGCCTGAAAGGGAATCTGTGATCTCAGCCCGTAACTAGCCATACTCTCCATGTAGGATTTTGAGCTCTTGATACAGTGACCCAGATGCTGCTTCAAAAAAGAAAGCACCTTGACCTCCTGAAGGGACTTGATGATGATTTTCTGGAGCGATGGATCCAGGTCTTGTCTGCTGTCCTTCACCAGCAAGAAAAGGGTGAATATGAAGGAGAGATTATGACATGAAGTGCTCCTAGTACCCTGAGCACCCTAGTGAATGTCACTGATTTGGACTCAATTGGAGAAGACCTGGGTTTCATCTGCTTACAGTTCTTTCCGGTATCTGCTGAAGTGTGCAGCCCTAGGAGTCTCTTCTAGTCACATGATCTGCCTTTTCCTCACAACAGGAGGGATTTTCATCAGTTAACTGAACAGAGACAACCTATTCTTATTAGTAAGAATTGCCTTTATTAACTATGAGATATGGAAACACCTTCTGTATAATAGCTTCCTCACCCATTAAAATAAAGAAAACATGATTATTCAGCAATCTGTTTGACTGAAAGTATGAAAAACATGAACAGAAAGAGCTTTGTCTCTCTCAGGCATCAGTGAAATCACACACAGAATACTCATCCTCAAAGTGTCATTAGCTGTAAGGCGGTGGATTTTTTTACTCTGCCTTATTTTAGTCAATGTGCTATGGTGTCTAGCCAGTGTTTTGTAAAATCTTTGTGTGTTTCTGCTTTTGACAAAAGTATTAGTATCTGTAATAGTCTGATGTGAAGTCATTTTTTTCTTCTTCCCCTCTGAGGAGAGAGAGAAATTGGTAACACAACTCCCTGTTCCGCAGCCAGCTGCCTGATACCGTTATCTTTTGTGTCTAATAGCCAAGGTAAGGACGGATCCTTTGCAGCTTCAAGCTGAGGTGCTTCATTCATCTGGATGCACTAGAGACAGTGCTGTGCCCCTCCCTGCCCAGCAGAGTCATTCCACAGGTTGCAGTAGCCAACCCTTGGCGGGGGTAAGGCACGGAGGAAGGAGGCTGTTTGCTGGAAAAACTCCTGCTCCGCCTTTACGCTGTTTCACATGCGGCTGCACAGAGACGGTCCCTCCCCTAAAATGCACACAGAGCACGGAGAAACTGCACGCCTTGTATCGCACCTTCGTCTTTACCTGCTCTCTCTCCGACTTACCGCTCCCGCAAGATGTTCTCCAGAGATGGATACAGGATTTACCTGTGAACTTCAACCGAAAGTGTTGATGGAAGATTAGCTGAAGACGTGTTCCTGCTGGGTTTGGGCATAAAGATTTAAATTTTTGTAGAAATTGTGGTGCTCTTTGCCACAATGTCATGCAATTCCATGCTTTTTTGTTGAGTTAAAGATTTTTCCACTGACTGTGAGCAAAGATGACACATTCCTGTGTAAACTCTAACAGTGTATCCACAGCAAATCAGAGCTCAGTACTGTTTTTATCAAGCTTCCGAAGATAGTTATTTAAAAACTAGCTAACATTTATCAGTCATCAGCAATGACATTGAGTATAAACATCAGCCTCAGAAGCAGGGACAAGAAGTTTGGTACTTACCATGGCTGTGAGCTAGAGAATCTAGGCAGCATCAACATTGTATTTGCAATATGATTTATTTTCCTGTTAGCTAAATAAGACATCTATCTGAAAATCTGCCTCTCCTCTTACAAATGTGGGGCTAGAAAACCATGCAAAATGTGTGATCTTTTTTTGTCCAGAGGTCTTATATAAAAAGTAGGCAGATTGTTTTAATGTTTACAATGTCTGTGTTGCTAATTTCAACTGTATAGCTATTCTGCTCTCTTGAAATATTTGTATATTGTTTTCAGACTATTTTTAAAGGCCACTGTTTAGTAGGGGAAGCTTTGGTTTTATAGGATGGAAAAATAAGGTTTTGAAATACTTGAGACTGCTTGAAATGTGTTGGTGATATGAAACAACATCTTTTAAACCAGCGTTTCGATTAAGGGCAAATATGGCCTTCGTTTCTGTAGTCCAAACCTTGCAGAATAATGTGAAAAACTGGGTATCGACACTGAAATGCAGTGAAATGCAGACACAAACAAGCAGTAGAAAGGGTGAAATGGAATCTGCACTTACAGAATGTATGCTTTTTATTAATCTAAAATAAGATATATTTTTTAATAAATATAATTTCAACACAGGTACTTTCCTAATTATGAAGGCTTAAATAAAATGGAATGGCTGTGCAGTAGTTTCTGATTTAGTGACAGCATAACATGCCACAACCTTGAACAGAGAGCAATTACAGTCCTTCAGAAATATTATATTGCAAAGTGCAATATAGTGGACTCAGTGTCTTTATGTATGTGTACTGCTATGTTAATGGAACTGTTAGAATCCTCTGGAAATTTCAGCAAAATAATATTCATTTTTCATTTTCTTTTGAAGGTCCTTTATATAAACCTGTGTCTTCATAAGCCAGAGTGGGTGTCAAGAGATCTGAGTTTATATAACTGCACAGTGGAATTTTTTGGAGTAAGTCAGGACTTTTTTATTCAAATGTTGCATGTTGAGGGAGGAAACCTAATTTTGGAATACATGGGTTTTGGATAAGAGTTTTGAGGTTGTACTATATAGTGATCAACAAATTTGCAGAATATACTCCCATTGCTCATGAAGATTTAACAGTTGGTATTGAAATACAGTATTGATTAAATAAAAAAGAGAATCATTAAAGAGCTGTCTTTTTTCAATTTTGTTGTTAAGACTAAAAGTGAATTTCTCCGGGGAATGATAAAACTGGGAAGTTCAACATTGAGTGTTTGAGGATGTGAAGCACCTTAGAATGAAACATAGTACTATTTTATTTGCATTAAAGTGTCTTTGTGTACAAGCCTTGTGACTCTTGGCCCTTTTTGCAGGAAACTAAATTTCTGCATTGACACTACCATCCTATTTTACAGTAGGTGATTGAATAATCAAGAGACTGAAAATTAATGAGCTGTTTAAACTGCACTAAAGGCTCAAGTAGTTGAAATGGGAATGAGGAGAAGCGACTCAAAAGTCAGGGAGAGATGTGAGGTATTGGTCATTGCAGTGGAACACTAGAAAGCTTCTTAGAATTGAACTTGAAATCTAGGCAGAAGGACTCATAATCTACAAAAAAATACTAGAAGTTAGAGAGTATTGCAGTCTCTAGTGCATTGACCCATCTGAATTTTGTGGTATTAGTGGTATTAGTGTCAGACATTTTGCATGTTAATTTGGTAGCACCTAGCACCAGTAGCTTCAATGTGATTTCAGAATATAACCTGAATTTTCTTCTGTAGTAACATCTGAAGTAAATAAATTAGATGTCTTTTGTAGAGAAGGAGAATCGTACAAAAGGCTTCTGAACAGAAGTAATGGCTGCTACTTCACAGGTTTGTTCAAGGCCACTCTTTCCATCTCCTAGTTCCCCCACGTGTTTTGGGGAAGGCAGAATTTATGTGGATCTGCGCTGCTTGGTCCACACGCTAACCTTTGTTCCAAGTGTGTGCAATAGGATGGATTACCTTTTTTCTTCCCCTTCTCCCTTCCCTTAAAGAGACCTGTGCAGATTCCAAGTAGGAAAATTCAAGTTCTTCTGGGGTGTTTGTATTTATTTGGCAAGATGAGCTACATTTAGTAGTCTGGGTGAGTTGCATTGGTACCAAGGAGGAGATAATCTTTGGAAGCAGTCCTTTGTTGGGGTAACTGAGGAAATGGGCGTCTCTTTAACCAGGCTTACAAGGAATCTCAGTCAAAAAGGAGGAGGTCCAAGATGCTTATCACTTCCAAAGTACCACTGTAAAACCCTTTCCTTGTCTAGTTGAAATATGTACTTAAGGGACTGCTTTAGTCTCTTAATTCTTTAGTTCACTGTAAAAGTATTGATCATACATACAAAGGCTTAGCAATGAAAGGACACGTACTTAAAGTTTTTTCTTTCTCTTGTGCTAGCAGTCAGAAAAAAATAAAAATAATAATAATAATAAAGGCTGTGCTGTCTACTTGAAAACAGGCATTTGGAGGGGGCATTTTACTAGAAGCTGTGTTCTGTTCTGGTCCTTGGTATATGCAGAACTTTCATAAAACATAAAATGCTGTAAATGCAGAGTACATTCTCTGTGACACTGGTTTGACACCATGACACTTTTCCATGAAGTCAGATGCACTATGGCTGTTTTATACAATAGGAAACTGGCAGATGAGTGACTGTTACCGTTTCAACTTAATGTAAAAGCCCTACATGGGCTTTAGGACCATGTTAGCCACTTGTTACCACTGTGGCAAGACCAAAGGTTCTTCAAATATACATCATTTGTGTATATATTACATGTATGTCCCTCAGCAAAGCAGAGGGATCTTTATGGAAATTAAAAATCTTTATTCCTCATTTAAATGATGATAAAACCTAGATGCCAGGCCAAGCACTGTCTGTGGTCAATAATTGTTGAGATACACACTCAAATCAAAGTCTGTTTTGTGTGGCTGGGATGTTCCTTAAGGACATCTATTGGCACTGATATTATGTGATGAGGACGTTTGTTTTCAAGTAGCTTAATAAGCTTGTGTAAGGAACAAAATATGCTGCAGGAAATAAATCTTTGTACTGCTTTGGGCAATAGAATGGGACGAAAAGGATTACAGCCAGATTTCAATGTTGATTCTCTTCCTACCAAGTTAGCAATTCGTGACTGCAGAATTTCCTCCCCAATGCTAAGCCCCAGTGAGCCTCGAGGAGTATGATGATTCCTTAATTTGTTTGTAGCGTTCTTTTCCCCGGCTTGCAAGCTATGTTATTACTTTGGAGATTTGCTTCTCAGTAATCTGAATCAATAGTTTCATTAATGTGGAGGAAGCAGTTCATATCACCTTTGGGGTAAGAGTGACTCTTTCTCTAGTTTCCTTTGCTTAGGCACGTAAAAGAGCATTCTGTGTAGTGATAGGGAAAAAAAAAATAAAAGGAACTTCAGAAGGATTTATGTGGAGCTAAGAAGTAAAGAGTGTACAACGTTAAAGCAGAACAACAGCAGAACAGGACACTGAACATGATTTTCTGTTGTCACATGGGCACAACTGTCCACAACTGAAGGATCTTTCTTTCAAATAGTCCTTTCCATCCAGTTCTCTGGACTCTGCACTTGCTTTGCTGTATTCATCAAACTCCTCCATTTGTGCCGTTCACTCTGCCCAGTAGTCACATATTGGAAAAAATAACTACTCATACTTTAACTTTTCAATAAGTTATTGGGGCAGATGCAACAGAAATTTAGAGTCTATAATATTGATGAATGGCTCCATATTTATTTCTAACTTCATTTAGATGAGGAGTTAAAATCTGTATCACTTATTTCTCAAAGTCTTAATTTTAATGCAGTCAATACAAAAGCAGAAAAAAAGTAGACTATTTCCCAAAAAAAGTTTCCAGAGTTGGAAGCACTGCTCCGTGCAGGGAAATGAATTGGTTTGGCAGGAGAGCAGTCTAGATTTCCATTAGGACTTTAATCCCTTTTCAGACAGTGAATCTAAGAAGAGTTACACTGACTGCTTTTGATCCTTAGGATATGCATCTAATCCTTAATCCATAAGGTAGTTGTGTTGCATGGTCTGCTTGCAGGAGCCTGACTCTATCCTAGCTGTTTGTTAATCCTGCCTCGTTGTTGTTGTGTTTTTTCCCTATTTTTTTCCCTATTTTCCCTATTAGTAAGCACAGTATCAATTGGCCTTTTCAAGCAGACTAGGCTCCATCCTGCAATTTGTACATGCAGAATTAAAGCATGGTTAAAGATTTTTTGTGGTCTCTGCTTGCTTTCCTGCTTCTTGTATGCATTCAGAAGAAAGGAGAGCTTGATGATGCTCCCCTTCCCAGTGCATGTGGGTTTGGCTCAGTTGCTGCTGAATACCTGGGATAAGGAAAGGTGGGATCGCTGCTGACTGTCTCTTTGTGCAGACTCTGTACTGGGCATCACAGACCACTCTGATACTTCTTATTCTAAAATTTTAAGTATGGGGACAGCGTGTCTGGCTGGTGCTGCCATCAGCCCTGGCACAATAGTGTCTGGTTCTGTGGCTAAAACAGGTTTCATGGCACTGCTGCAGTTTAGAGTGTAATAAATGTTTCAAAGTGGCTGAGCCCTCTGGAGATGCCCCTGTTCTGCTGCTGCATAACTGGAATACACTGCTACCCCTTTCATTTAATGGCATATTTGGATCCTAATGGCATATTTGGATCCACTCCCTTTCTAAGTTGCTTCACCAATGCTCAGGCATGCAAATCTTGCCATGTTATGTTTACTTTGCTTCCTTGAACCCTAATCTCTATTAGTTTTAACTCACTTTTCTAAATGACGTCAAATAAGCTTATAATTAAGATGCTAATAAGCATCTAGAAATTTTTGTTCCCCCATCCTTTCTTCATTTTCCAATTTAAGGCCTTTTTTACTCCATTACTCTTTATTTTCACCTTCCTTTCCATTGGTCTTTCCTTTGCTGATAAAGATTCATCTAATATGCTCAGATTTTACTTGAAATATGACATAGTCTTCAAAATTACAGATCTGTACCTATCAGGGTGAGAACAGCAAACATTCAACATGGGTTTATAGCTCAATAATTCTAGATAGCGTATTGGCTAAATCATAATAAGTCAAATCTAGATTAATATTTTAAACCTGCCCGGTTTCTCAGATATTTGTACCCAATGGTTTCCTACTGTCCCTTCCGAAGACTGGGATTTGCTGCAGACTTGCAATCTCATCACGTTTGGCTTTTTTACCCTGCCTAAAGGCTTAGAGGAGTTCTGCTGTAAGGTTTGGCTTGACTGTGCCTCTTACACACGCCTTGCCAGCCTGTAATTAGACCTGCTACTTGAATGCTGAGTAGCTTTCTTCTGTTTACTGCTTGTGTGGATTAAATTTGAAAGATTTCGGTAGAAGAATATAAATGAAGTGACTGCCTAGCTCTGGATTTTCTCCATCTTCCCTTGAAGCACTAATGAGAATCAATTGCAGTTGCTTATTATTTTTAAATAGCAGTTAATTTGAGAAAATCTGATTCACTACCTCTTTTGTTTTGCTGATTTGATTTCAGCCTCCTGCCCATCTGGGCCAACCTACGTATACTGTTCTAAAACCAGTGTGTAAACTCGTTGGTGCACATTTCAAAAGTCAAAGAGACTCAGCCTGACAACCCAGCCAAGTGCTGTCAGTAACAGTGTGCTCCCACCCTCTGTTTTCTTATGGGTAAAATCCTCAATGAAAGAGAGGGCTTTACCCTGCAATTAATTCTCTCTTGTGCCTGGGAAAGAATCAAACAGATTGTCCAGAAACCTCCCTGAGATTGTGGGGTTGTATAGACAGAGAAATTATTTCCTGAGCAGATCAGTTTATCCAGTCTGGGGATGTTCTGAAATAATCTCACACTCGCTGCAAGAATGGTAGAATTAATCTTTGTAAAGTCGTATGATGCTCCTAGAAATGGCCTTCTGGTCAAACTCTCAAACTCGCACATCTATGCAAATCCTCTTGAGGGTAACAAAGAATCCTGAAGTAGGATTGTAGGCTAAGCTTTAAGGTCTTTAGGTTAGGGCTAATATCCTCCTGTAATTATTAAAAAAAATTTTTTTTTGATTTATAGCTTTGTGGCAATGTCTGTTATGTTATAAAAAAGCAAAGAGATTCAAGAGCTAGTAGTAGATATAGGGTCATCTTTAGTGATAGATGCAGGAGTCACTAGTTTCAGGATGTCACTAGTTTCTACAGAAGAGGTGTGCTGTTGTTACCTGATGTGAGGAAGAAAAAGATGTATTTTTTTTACTCTGAATCAAGAGGTGGGTGAGGGTCACTAGCTCCTAATGGTCTCCCCACATTTAAATCCATGGTGATTGCTGTTCACAGCTTTTTAAATGCTTTTCACTTCATGGCAAAAAAAAAAAAAGATAGGATAATACACTGAAAGGTACAGGATGGTTGTATGGGATGAAACACTGCTTTTTTCATTATGCACACAGAGGGAAGTTAAAATGTTATTTGTAGAGGATAAAGGTGAACTTTGCTTGTGATTTTATGAACTTCTTTATTGCACAGTTCCCTTTGTGCAAACAACACTTGCCACTCTCTTGCCTTTTGTTATTTCCAGCAGATTGGAGTCATTTGTTTTGTAATGCTGAACTGTGACAGAGCAGCAGGTGTTGGATAAAAGGAATCAAGATCACTTCCAAGTTTTGTGCAAATATTTAAGGAGATTTGTGAAGTACTGTAAAATTCAATTAGATTTGCTTCCTACCTCCTTTTCCCTAGACCATTGATTTGCAATTCTGGAATACTTTTTCATCATTTTTCCAAAAGTGGAGCTGATAGTTGGACTGGGCTAAGGTTGGTGTTCGCTTCGCAAACAGCCATGCTGACTGAAGATGTCACCCTGGAACAGCTACTTGCTGTTAATCCTGTGCTGGGGGGTTCTGCCTTCTGCTTCAAAGTTAGCCTGAAAACTAGGCTCAACTGTGTGGTATGTTCTGAAATATGTCCAGAGAAGGGCAGCGAAGCTGGTGAGGGGTCTGGAGCACAAGTCTTACGAGGAGCAGCTGAGGGAACTGGGGTTGTTCAATCTGGGGAAGAGGAGGCTGAGAGGAGACCTCATCGCTCTCTACAACTACCTGAAAGGAGGCTGTAGAGAGGCGGGGGTCGGTCTCTTCTCCCAAGTTACAGATGATAGGACAAGGGGCAATGGCTTGAAGTTACGCCAGGGGAGGTTCAGGTTAGATGTTAGGAAATATTTCTTTACTGAAAGGGTTGTCAAGCATTGGAATAGGCTGCCCAGGGAGGTGGTTGAGGCACCATCCCTGAAGGTATTCAAGAGATGAGTTGACATGGTGCTCTGGGGTATGGATTAGTAGTAGATTGGTGTTGTTTTGGGTGTGCTGTGTGGTTCATGTGGGTTTCTTTTTGTTTGTTTGTGTTTTTTGGTTGTTTTTTATTTGTTTTGTTTAGTTGGGTTTTTTGTTTGTGTTTTTTTTTTCATTGGTTGGACTAGATGATCTTAAAAGGTCCCTTCCAACCTAGGTGATTCTGTGATTCTGTGAAATGAAAGAAAAAGGATTCATGTGAATCCTCTAACGAGGAAGGGAGTAGAGAAGAACATATGATAGCTATGGAAGACAAACAGCTCAGGCCAGCAGCGTCTTCAGCTGCACAGCTGGGTCTGGAAGAGGACACCTGTCCACAGCCTAAGGTTAGCTTCTGGGTTTACCTAAGGAATTATTAACCTTGTAGAAATAAATCATTTTCCACAAGGAGCTATTAAAGTATTGAAAAAATAGAGAAGACCTCCAATGCAGTATCATCAGCCAGATTCAAGCATCTATATATTTCTGACTAATTTGATATCTGCATGTGTATCTGCTTGTGACCAGTCCAACTTTGCTATCAGCGTCTGCTCCTCACCAATTTTGTGTTCTCATCTGTGACTGATTGTGACCACTTGTGTTCAATCACTGCAAAATCAGGAGGGTCTATCAGTCTTCAGCCAGGACTGCACACCTATTAAACAGTGGCAGACTCTGAATTGCTTTGTCTTTTCTCTCTGTGCTGCTTGAATAGAGTCTGATTTGCTCAAAACTCAGACTGTAGCTGCCATAAAGGTCAGTGACATACTTGGTAGAGTTAATCTGTTTGAAATGTCAAGTAATATGATAACTTTTCCATAAACTAATAGGTTAATCCAATATGATCACTGAGAAAGAAATAGTTCTATTTTCAAATGTTTCCACAAGCCAGTGTTGTCATGAACACAGATATTGAATTTCTGATGGCTGGTGAAACATATTTCCATGTTGTTTGTAGCTGTGTGCTTATATTCATGTAATTCATTCAGTACTCAATAATGCAGGATGCTATAAGTGACGGCATAAATTTCATAAATATGCAACTAAAAATCAGTAGTTATTATGAAGAAAGCCAGCAAAATAAAATTTTAATACAGTGTGTGATGATCAGCAGTCAGGAAGAGACTCAGGTAAATAGACAGTTTTTCCTGATTTCATGTTAAAACAACTGCAAAGGAAGAACATTTTGCTAATATGAAAATGCCATTGATTTTTTAACTTGAGCACCATCTAGTGTGCATGATAAAAATAATTTAAAAAATAAATGGAAGACCAGTTCATTATGGCACTTAGCAGTGGAAGTGCTGGCATGTTTTCAATGTCAAAACAAGCACATCAGAGCTTAAGTCCTGCTAACTTTTAGTAAAACAAGGTTCAGGTGACATACTCGAGGACTATACAGACTATAGAATCACAGAATCATTTTGGTTGGAAGAGACCTTTTTGATTATCAAGTTCAGCCATTAACCTAGGTTATGGCATTAACCTAGTGCCAGGTTACTACATCTACATGTCTTTTAAATAGCTCCAGAGATGGTGACTCAGCCGCTTCCCTGGGCAGCCTGTTCCAATGGTCCACAACGCTTTCCCCTGGCACAACTTGACACCAGTTTCTTTCGTTTTATCGCCTGTTACTTGGGAGAAGAGACCAACCCCGCCTTGCTACAGCCTCCTTTCAGGTAGTTGTAGAGTTGTAGATTCTTGTGAGCCCTCTCCCTCTTTTATTTGTGCTTCACTTAAACTCTTGCACTTAAAATAAATGCAAGAAATGAAATGCACAAAACATAAATGTGTCTATTTACAAGGAAGTTAAAAATACAAAAATCAACTACTTTTTTTTCCAAATGCAAATGAATATTTGTATATTCATGCAAATATAAATGTGGAATCTTGCACATTGCTGGGGGTTAATACTATCTGCACCAGCAAAGTCCTAACTTTCAGCTGAATGTATCTTGGCAGATGTTCCCTAGATCTTGCCCAGACTTGACGTACAGTCAGAGATAAATTTCTTTCCTGTGTGCCTGGATCAGAGTGGAGTGCATTTGTAAGTTCAGTGTGCTGCTGCTTTTCCTATTAGCATTGCTTCATGCAGCACGTGCTCCATGGCATACTATAGGGGAGGCCCATCCGTTGTTACCATTACTAATGAACTTCATACTGCTGTTTGCAATACATTTTGGTTGCACCTGTGTTGCAAAGTCCCTCTGGCAGCAACTTCTGCCCTCTTTCTTGTCACCTCACACTCCTCAGTATAACAAGATTTAGAGCTGCTGCTGGGGAGTGTTACTCACTCTCATGCGGACATCATCAGTCATGGTTCTGTCATCGCTACAACAGTTCCCATGATGAGGGAAAAATCTGCTCCTCTGTATACTTCTGGCTTCTGAGTAGTTTGAAAATCAGAGGAGATCAAAACCTACCATTAGATTTTTTTTAAAAACGCTTGTGATTTGTTCATCAAGCAAATGATTCTTTTAGGAAATGGAAGGCAAAGGAAGGGGATGTTACCAAGACTTTTTTAAACTTTGGGCTTTAAAGCCTGTTCACTGCTGTTATTTTATGACATAGGGGCTGCTTAGGAAGAAAAGACAGTATTATTTTAAGCCCTGAAATGAAAGCCAAAGCTGGTAAAACTACACCCAGGGAACCAAGAAAAAAAGCTTATTTGGGGCATTTCTCTTTCTCAGTTCAAACAAGGTAGGGAGCATTCTGGGAATGGACATCACTGGTCTCAAAAGGCCCATGTTCTCTGGCAAACTGAAGTGCTCCTTGCTCTGATACTGTGTTTCTATGTGACCTAGCTCTCATCTGAAGTAATTCAGATCAGTAACTGCGATTTTAAATGCTTAAAAGCTATATTTAGATAAAGCTTTTAAACTTGACCTATCATTTACTGACTTGCTACCCAGACATCTAGTATCTAGTGCAGCACAAACTGCAAACTTTTCTCCAAAGGCACACACCAAAAGAATTTTCAGAATATATTGTCCAGATAGTAAGTAATAAAAACTACATTATGGTAAGTGACTCGATCACCCACTGGGGTTTAAAAACTGTTCATGTGTGAGAGTTTTATGTCATTTGGTCTAGGGAACAGCTTTAATGAACGCTTGTTTCAGGAGGATCCTCTGGTGGGAATTACCTTCTCCATCCAAAACACTTTTGTCTTTCTTTGGACTATGCTAAGGAAAGACTATACAGTGTGAAGTAACCTGTTTAGTCATTTGATACACTTTAGGAGTGAGATACCAAATGGAAACTATACTGGACTAGAAAGAAAGGGACGGCTCAGTGAGTAAATTCAGGTGAGATGGCAGAAAATTGAGAATGCCAAACACTCATGTTAAGTTAGTTCCTCTGCTTTTATTAGTGTTGTGTTTACTGTCTGGTAGTTTGATGATGTTTATTTCAGCTCAAATTGTAATATCAATACTGTTGAATGATTCATAATAGACTAATTCAGTTTTTCTTTTGGAAAGGAAAATCTTGCTGCAAACCAGATGTTATGTCCAATCTGAACTTTCATGGGTAAATTGATTACACAAGTACACGTGAATGTATACTTTGTCAGAGGCTTGAAAGCGGACAGGAACTGCTTATTTTCCCTTAAGTGGAAATATATTGACGAGAGCAACAATGAAGTGATTTATAAGGACTGTAAAATTATCAGCCTTCAGCCTCACTCCCCACCACTACACACAAGTATCAAAAGACTTTCACCCTCCGACATCACTAAGATATGATTTCAATTCCAATCTTACCAAAGTTCAGGTAGAGTTGTTGCTTGCTGGTATGCAGCACAGAAAATGCCACCAACCTAAGGGTTAAGTGTGTTGCTTCTAGCACTACTGGAATTGTTTTGCTTACCTGAAGCACACAGAGCTAATAGAATTTGGTGGTGCAGTCTCTTGGAAAGCTGTGCTTCAGCGGTTCTCTTCTTTGTGTAATTTCTAAAAAGTTCAGCATTTATTTCCTAGGTGTTTTAATAGTCCTTACACAGTCAGCTATTAAAGTTATCTGCCTGGAAAAGAACTGTTTCCCATTAGTGCTTTACTGGCAATACAGGATTTCAGTATCTCACAGGGGATTTGGCTTTATCATTTGGAATACAGTTTGAGACCTTTGCCATTCTGTCTTTTCTTCCTGGAATAAGCAAAGTTGTAATTTTTGATGAGATTGTTAAATGAAGTTTCTATTTTGCAAGCAGAGTAGTTTTTTCTTTCAAGGGTGTGGTTTTAAGAGCACTTAGATTTGACTTAACCCCTTTTTTCTTCAACAGTAGTTTTGTAATACTTGAAGACTGTTAAGCCTACTGCAAACATTGGTCCTCATCCCCTCCAAGAGTTTCTTTAAAGGACAAAAGATAACGGATATGTGAAGCACCTTGGGCCGTTGTATCACATGGGATGAGGAGGGAACATCTGACATCCCAGCATAAATTGTGATCTGAAGCCAGGCAGAGTTAACACCACAGATCTCGCAGTCCTTTCAGTGCTGGGGCAAGGACCTGTGCTTGAGTGCTTGCAACAGTCCCATACAAAGCATCAAAGTAGAAACAATTAAATCTTAAAGGCAGTGAATGAAAAGGAGAGCTGCTGGTCTGACACCAGTGAATGGGGAAATCTGAACACCAGCACTCCAAGGAAGCGCTCCAAGCTTCCTACCAGACAACTGAAATGGCTTTGAGAGAGATATCCTGAGAGGCACAGTATAATTCTGTCAAAATGTTGTCATTTTTCTGTCATTTCATTCTGTGGAAAAAGTAGCAACTAGTCTTATTCCCCGACCAAGTCATCTGTCTTTGTGCTACTGGTAGACTACCTCTGAAGTGAAGGAATAGGTAGAGCTCACTGAATTCCCGTCTTACCAGATGTTCATTATTTGTTGCTATCTCATGAAAGAAGACAAGCTGCCTGACTGAACAACGGGGTTATTTGCATTTCTGGTTTTCATATATAAATATGTAGATATATATTAAGTCCAGGGACCTCAAATCTTCACCTGTTTTCTTTTTTTGATTATAAGTGAATACGTCTTGGACCAGAGTCTGAAGGCTACATGCCTGCATGTCCCCATTTCCTCACCCAGTAATTAATTCCTGAAAGAAGCTCCCAAGAATAATTAAATCTTATAAAAATGAAACAGTCAGCCTTAGGAGAATTGGTTTAACAGGTGGGGTTTATATAATCTGAACAGGGAAATAAAGACCAAATGAGAAGCAGACTGACATTTGGTTGTGGTTCTATTGAAGAGTGTTCCTTATGGAAAATTCTAACTGCTATTTTTTCATATAGGTCTATTGCATATTGTGCTCTCAGGAGTAATTGGATTAGATTATGTTAATCCCTTCCCTGATTTTGTCTGGTCATTAAAATGACTGAAATTTTTTTTTTAGTTTGTATGTGTTATTCCTTAAGTAATCACCTAAAATCTCAGTGAGATAACAGAAAATAGAAATAGACAACAAAACCTGTTCAAATATGTGTTGCTTATTGCTCTGTTAAAGTCTTCACCACACAGCAATTCTGTAACCCAACAGTGGAATTGTGCTTTACAGCATCTCCCCTGCCTGCAAGCCTAGCAGGGGATTTCAGACTGATACAGTCTCATCTAGAGATCTTCAGTGGATGTTTTAAGATTCTTCTTCATTAGAATGCACAAGTGTAGCTTGAGATGGCCTAAATAGTTTGGTTTAGAGAATGTATTTACTATTCTGAATGCTTGCTGCTGAGCCATCACAATTTAAAGCCCGCCATCGGAAAGTAATCTGACCTTAGTGCTTTTTCTTCTGAATATTGTGGACGAATAGCTATGATTCAGTGGCTACTGCATCAACAGTTGAGTTGTTCCTGCAGCAGGAGCCACCCTGCCGCAGAGGTGACACAGCAGTGACTGGTTTGCTTGACTTTTCCATTACTGCAGTTGGCAGCAGGGCAACTAGAAATGTCCTTATGCAAGGTCTTATTTTCCTCGTGTCATCAATTTTTCTATTAATTCAATGAAACCCTTAAAATACTGAGCCACATGCACCAAGGATGGTTTCTGGTCTGAAAGTGAAAAACAGTAGAGAGATGTTGGAAAGAATCATCTGCCAGGGAAGATGTGTAAGCAGAGAAAGAGTCATCTGCTTTGATCTTCTTGTAATTGGAGTTTGAATGGTCATTAAATGCATGTACAAGAGTCTCCCCCAAAGTGTCCCCAACCAACACAGCTCATATTAAGGGTGTAGACCTTGACCAGGGAAAACTCCCAGTGATTGCAGTGGGAATCAGGAACGTGCGCTTCCTCGTACCCATTAGGAACTTGTCAATGACAAGGCAGACTAAAACGGCTCACTCTGGGCATTGCCTAGGAATGGGACTTCTTTAGAGCCCATAGTAATGTATCCATACTCAATGTATTCTACTAAGAATACTTCCCCTTAAAAGACTACTGTTTATAAATCAAAATGCTAGTTGAATGAAGAGGTGGGAATAAGCGGCTACCAAGTTTCAGTAGATAATGCCCCAGTCCAATTTCAATTGTTCAAAGCCCTAGATGCTTTGTAAGAGACTAGGTACAATCAATCTGGATTTTGCTGCTTAAAACAACTCCTGTGTCTGTAGATTTATCAGCAAAGAGCTCTGACTCCATTTTATATCATCAGACCTGTCTGCCATGTCAGATCCACAGCTGTCAGCAGCTGTAAATCAATGCATCTTTTTTTTTATTTCAATGTTAATATGTTTCCTGTTCATCAGCTGAAGATCAAATCAAGGATTTGCTGACTTTCTTTCTCATCTGGTTTGTATTCTGTACTTCTAGTTAGATACTTACAGTGGCTGTAGTTTTTCTTGTGGTTTTAACTTTTGCTCTGGGTTTATTTGCTGGAATAAAGCTGTATTTTAATGCATTCCTCCCATTCTAGCAAGTTAACTTGAAGTAGCATCAGAAAGCAGAGTAGTGTTTTTTAATGATAAAAAGAAAACGTAAAGTCTCCATCATAAAATGTTCTGTCTTCAGAATTATTGCCCATAAGTAATTGGCACCTTTCTGGGCTGTCCTTTGCTCCAAAGTTTATTTTGATTTTTTTTCATCCAGGATTTTCAGACTGTACAGAGAGTGATTAAAGACTGGTGCATGAGGCTGCAGAACTTTGTCTTAGGTTCCTTTTGACAGGTGTAGCTAAAACTCTGGAGCATGTCCTAATATTTCCATAAAAACAAACAGTTGCAATGTATTAGATTCATGTTCTCTGGTTTATCACTTCCTGTTGAAAAAATTTGGACCCAAGTGTCTTTTCTCTGGGATTTCATGTGCCTTGTATTTGAATCATATTCAGATCTGTATTTTCTTGTATTTTGTGTTACAAAAGCAGTATCTCAGTAATGGCAGCATATGTTACTACCATTATAAGCATGTTACTGAGGGTCAATACTCTGTTTTAGCAGTTGTGCATGTAGTCCTCCTTATGAAGAGACAGCTCCTCTGAAGAGGGTCACCTCATATTTCACCTCATCCAGAAATCAGTGTCTCGAACTGGTTTATTCTATTTGGAGCTTTCAGAGGTGGGGATGCCAGCTGGAAAGGGCTTTGTCTTCTCTTCCCAAGTGCTTACTCAATGAATGCTCTTGTCACTAAGAAATGGTAAGTACTACTTAAAATAACTAGGATAGTTGTGGGTAGCAATCTCTGCTCCCTTCAAAACTGGATTCCACTTAGGAATGTTCTGATAGAGGGTAAGAGGGTTTTTGAGAAAGATGGGTAAAACATCTTCACAGGGTCCCTTTCATCATGGATAGTTGCGATGCTATGCAAACATGGTCAAGAAGAGAATGTTAGGATCTCACTGTATCTCTATTATTGTTTGTCTTTAAGACAAAGTCCTTCTCAAAAAGCGTAACAGGGAAGTCTCACTTGCTAAGAGCAAACTCTCAACTTCTGAAGGAGGCAGGTGGCCACCGGCACTGAGTCACGATGCAATGCTCACTGTGCAATGGGATGTGCAGTGTCATGGATTGACTGTCATGCTCATGGAAGAGGAAACAAGGGAACCCTGTTTTCAGTGAACAGGAAGGGGACTGAATCTCCAGCTCCTTGAAAGTAATTCTTTTTAGCAATCCATTTCAATTTAAAATGAAATAAGTTGATTTACTGTTATAAAAATCATGCTTTCTGAAATGATAGATCTCCTTGGATGAGCAGAAAGAAACCAGGCATTTGCAATGCCAGTCATCTTGAAGAATGCACAAGCATGCTGTTAAAAATGTCATCATCACAGCATAGACTGATGGCAGAAACATACTCAAGGACTGAAAAATAGCTGGATATGAGAGCCCATTGTGACATGACAGTTTGTAGATAATTTGTAATGGATGGAATAGAACCTCATTCTCAATAGACTCTTGCTAAGTTTCAAAATTAAAACTTTCTGATGAGGTTCAAATATGAATGATATTTTGATCTCCATGAAACCAGTGACCTTCCTGGATAAGATGGGGGATAAGTGGCAATGATTGGTTACATCTTGCATGAAAATATAGCTTTGGGCATTATGTCTGTATTCATAGGAAGGGGGTGCCAGCTGCTTGTAAAGGCTTCTCTTTAGATCTAAGTGTACTTATTTACAGGCTTCCCAGGGAAGTGCTTAAGTCACCATCCCTGGCCATATTTAAAAGACAGGTAGACATTGTGCTTAGAGGTATGGTTTAGTGATGGTTTTTGCCACTGTTAGGCTGATGATTGGACTAGATGATCTGAAAGGTCCCTTCCAACCTAGATGATTCTATGATTCTATAATTAATGACTTAATTTTTATCTCTTTTTGACAGCATCAGGGTTAGTAGGAATGCCTGTTGCAGTTGGTTCTGTTTTACCTCTTTTTCATGCTCGGATATGGCACAGGGGAATTGTAAGGGGATTAATGAACTCTTAGAGCTGTGAAATGCTTCTAGGTCCATTGTTAACCCAGATTTGCTGTGGTTGGACCTTCTAACCAGAGCGTAGATGGGGTGCTCTTGTATAATTCCAAGGAATAGCTTGGATGAACTGCTCCTTTCCCTAGAGGGTAGCAGTTCCTCAGGATTCCCTATTCTAGTTTGTGCCCATGGCCTTTTGTCCTGTAACTGGGCACCACTGAAAAGAGCTTGGCTCCATCTTCTTTATACTCTCTCTTCAGATATTTATATATAAATTGAAAAGATCTGCCCTGAGCCTTCTCTTCTCTAGACTAAACAGTCCCAGTGCAACTGTTATTCTGCTTCACCCTTTAGGAACCTTATTAGCTTTTAGACAGTTTCTAGATGCTCAGTCAGTAGCTGTGATCAACAAGAATGAAAAATCTTTTTCCAGGTCTTGGCTTTGCTGTAATTGCAGAATTTGCTCTAATGCTATAATATCATTGTGATAACAATGCCATTCCAGTTTTGGGTTCTGATTTTTGCAACACATTTCTCTTAGCTTTGCAGGGCAATATGTAAAAAAAACCCCCACATATCACTAGTAGATCAAATACCAACATTTGGCCATCGGCTTCCTTGCCAATGTGCCACAGTACTTTGCTCTTCTGTAACCTGCACTGGCTGCCCCTGGTAGCTGACTGATGTTTGTATCTGTGTACAAAGTACCCACAGTCCCTTGATGACTTCTAGTAAGAGGTCCATAGTTGAGCCTTGTTGATAAGGCATATTTGAATTTACAGGGCAGATAGGGTATGGGGCAAGCCCTCGTGACATTTCTTAGCAAATGGAAAGCAGTCACCTGAAATGACTTTTGTGTGTAATGACAAAACTGATTAGGGCTTTTGTGAAGACAAAGAGAGACTGAGAACAGATCATGCTGTATTATGAGGAGCATAATGGAGATGTACTATGGAGAGACAACCTTGATGTGATAATCACCAAAGTCTGGTTATAGAATGTATTTTTGTACTTCTGAGAAATTTAAATACATTTCTCAATTTTTACAGAGGTCGTCTTATTTTTCAAGACCAGTAAGGTTTGAGTAGTGATGTGTTTCATGTGTTTAACCTTGTTAGGTCAGAATAATCAGTTCCTAGTGGCTGGGGTCCCTATGCTTCCTTGGACCTTCACAAGACTAGAAAGCAGAGAAGCTGCACTCCTGCCAATATGGGTATATGTTCTGGAGAGCAACTCTTCTGCCTCAGCTGTCAGAGGGAAGTCCAGTGAGGAAATTCCATGCTTCCTATTGATGGCGGATGGAGCAGCTGCTCAGCCCATAGCCCATCTGTCGGTGACACATCCATGCAGTCCCAGAGAGCTGCCCCTGGGAAAGAACTACTCAAAGTGCCTTCCAGCTAAAGCTGATTTTGGCAGCCACTCAAGAGTGCTGCATGAATCTTGACTGCCTCTACACCAGAATATTCTGAATTCCAGAGGAATTGTGCACTGGAGAACAGCATCTGCTTCCCACCTGCTTTCGAACAGGTTTTTAAATGAAGATGTTTGGTTGTGTGTATTGCAGACTATTCCTCGCAGGTATAACAATCCTGATGTTCAAGTACCATTGCATACAATGAATTAAAGTGAAAGACTTTCTGGGAACTACTTTTAGGTCAGATGGATCCCAAACTAATTAAGAAATTGTGTAGTAAAAGCCATTGGGCAAATTGATACTCTTTTTTTTTTTTTCCAGTGAATTCTTACTCTACTGTTGTTTAAAACTTGAGGATATAAATGAAATGAAATTATAGAACAGTAATTAATCCATTATAGGATACATGAAAAAAAAATTCTAATGGGACATTTTTCAATGACACCTAAGTAGTGAAAAAAGCCCCATTAGGGTAAATAAGCAAAGTTGAATAACTTTACTCAAGACTGCTTGCTGCATTTGTCACTGCCATTGGATTTGCTGCAATTCAATTGGATTGCTATTTTTAATACAATTTTGAGTTTACTTAATTTTTTAGAAAATACTGCAACAAGAGTCCAAGAAGAAAGAGACAAAGATGCACATGGGCTGTGTATAACCACATCAGGAAAAAAATATCTTTCCTTGTCAAGATCTGAGATAGTACAGAAAGGAATTAATTTATAGGTACTCTGGAAATCACCTTTTGCAAGAGACTGTCCTTTTTTCATAGATGTGTAAGGGCAAACTGTATCTTCAAGGGTGTGACACACAATGATTGTCCAGCTGCCTGGCATCTCCTTCTCTACTTCATTTCCTGTGCTTTGCATGACAAAATTGGAGGGGTAGTGATCAGGCTAAGTTCTACTAGAGGTATTCAGCCATTTTCCTAGCTATGTGAAACCAACCCCATTTATTTATTGATTTCAGAAGACTTCTGTATCACAAGCATGAAAGAATGGGCTTCCAAAACCAAACCAAACTGGAGGGCTGAGAGGGAGGTAGGAAGTGCGCCTAGCACTAAGACTCTGTTGGTAAAAGTGTAACTTTAGATATTTTTATGTTACATAAAATTCTTTTTCCAGGACATGGTATTTGCTGGAAGTTTACAAGCTTGAGCTCAAGCACGTCCTTAGAATTATAGTTGTCACAATATGCAAGTTCTAATCATCTCTTATTCCTAATCCCCCTCAAAAGATAAAAGCAGACAAAAAGGTGAGGTAAAAATATTAAATTAAACAATCACATCAAATGTTCAATTCTTCTAAGTTTGTAAACCAGAGATCTTATGTGGTCCTAAACTTAGTCCGTGGAAATATCATAGGCCTGCAAGAGGATGGAAGCACTTAATTTCATATGGTTTGATTCTGATATTTGAACATCTTATTCCCAACTTTAGATATAAAAGGAATATCATTAAGTTGGTTGATCAAAACTATAAGGTCCTTGGGGCAAAGGCTTTTGCAAAAATTCCTTTTTTAGCATTCAGTAAAGACTCATGGTAGTATTAAGTGCATAAGAAGAACAAATCCACACATTAGATTGCAGAATTTTTATTAAATAATGACGACTCTGCATGAATATCTTCGTATTAGGGTAATGAACTCATTTCCTTTATTATTGGCTACATTAAAATGGTTAAGCATTTTTAAGGAACAGTTAAAATCTCTGAAAATCAGTACTGAAGAAATACTTTGGAGGTAAAGTATTTGAAGGCAAACTAATAATGTTTATTATTGATCAATGCCAATAGATATTTCTATTTCAACTACTGGGAACAGTATTCTACCAGAAAGGTAGAAGCATGAATAAATGCTGTTACTCTAAGGCAAAGACAATTTCTTTTCTGTGCTGGAGATCTTCTCTCCCCACACCACATATTAGTATTGTATCCAAATCAATTATTTCACATAATGAGAGTAAAGGTGGTGGTAATGGTTCTGTCACAGTAGGAGTATTTCCCCCTTTGAAAATGAATGTCATGTGTTTGCCATGTTTGTTGACAATGTGAAGGAGACCGTTTATTATTGAATAGCACAGCATTATCTTTTCACTAAATTACAGGTGCCTTATTTAAAGACAGCATTTGTTCTGCAAGCGGGGAAAGGCTTGTCCTAGCAAAGTGCTGAATTTCACATGCAGGCTACACTCCCAACATTATGCATTCTTTATTGTAAGCTTCTATATATCTGTCTCCTATCTTACTGGAAAAAATTTTTGAATTTTAAAGACGTGAACTAGGAAAAGTAAAGATTTTCTTTTACTATTCATTGCAGTTGCAAGCAAAATTCAAATCCTCAATCAATTAATTATATTTTTGTCTGAGGTGCCTTCCAACCTGAATTTTCTCATGTTATCTTTTAATTTTATTTTTAAAGTATGTAAAATCACTTTTAATTAAAGGTAGAATAGAGTATCAAGTGCCCTTCCACTCAAAGTTTACTTAATTTTGAGAATTAGTTATAATTGCCTTATTGCTGAAATGCTGATGATTTGCAAAAGCATATGGTACATTTGGAGACTCCTAGGCAAAGAGGCTCCTATATCTTGAAATAACCAGACAATAGTTACAGGTGCGTCATCTTAAGGTATTGATTTTGAAAAAACTGAAAGCTTTATGTTGCTGTAAGAAATGAAATACAGGCTGGGTGAGAGCTGTGTGTAGCTGGACTCTTTGTCTGAAGGGGTGTTTAGGAGCACTTGGAGCTGCTTACCTGGATGCAGGCTGCCAGGTGGTGTGGGGCACATCAATACATGGAAACAGAAAGGGAAGGCAGCAGGAGACCTGACCTCTCGCCACCCTGTCAGCCCACGGCTTCCAGCTGGGAGCAGCTCTTCCAGCTGGGAACAGCTCTGATGGCAGGGAGCCCTGAAATGGCTGCCTGGGCATGGCTACCCTGAAATGGCCGCCCGCCAGGTGAGCTGCTGTGGGGGCCAGTGGCTGAGACTGCCTCAGGTGGGTCACTCAGTACGGCCAGCCTGGGCCTCGTCGGCCGCTGTTGATTACACTGTGCTCAGGGAGAAGCAGACAAATCAGCACTGTGGTAAAATCTCCAGAGCTGGTGACAGACATTTTCTGAATGTGCTTACAGGTATACATGATTTATAATGGGGTTTTCAGTAACACTGGTAGCCCTTCCCACTCTGGGCCCCTGCTTTAGGAGAAAGCTTTTAAAAATCTGATGCGCTTTCAGTCACTTTAAAGAGTTTTGGCTGGGCTGTTCCTGCAGCAAGGTATTCTTCACAGACCCCATGGGCTGCTAATGGAAGTGGGCAGCACTTTATGCCTGCCTTATGTCCTGGCCCGAGATGAATCGCTCTCCAAAGTCCATTACAAACCAGTCAAGAAGGGGCTGTTGCTTCAGCAAAATGTTCTGTAATGCAGACAATTTCATTGCTCTGTCTGGAATGGAAAAAGAGTCCTTTCCAGTGCGAGAGCTGGGCTCTTCACGACATTAGAGACCCGCCCTGTAGCATATTAAATAGCTGACTTTTTTTTCATGAACAACAGCTAATCAAACTCCTGTAAGAAAAAATTGTCAGAATGAACTTACATTTCTAAAAAACCCTCTAGGCTCAGTAAAAATCTTTTTTTTTTTTTCAAAAAACATTCAGCTTGAGGAAACACGAGGAAATGTATGAGGCATATTCTCAAGCCTCTCCGCTCTCTCCATTCACTTCAAAAAGTTTGTTAAATTTTTCATGTAGTCCCTGAACCCTGGGAACTTAGGCATCAAAAATTTACTCAGTATAGTAATCAAGATATGAGAATTGTCAGTCTTCCTGCATAGTAATTCTGGATCAACTATGGAAAATGTAGTTAAGAGAAAAGAGGTGGATAAGCAAGGTAAAAAGCAATGAAAGCTTTTTTTTTTCTAGTTACCTTTTCTTTTTTTTTTTAATAAGCCTCTGCAAAATGCATAGTTATGGAATGTATTATTTTTCTGTGGATGACATGACAAAGCTCTGAATAATTTGGTAATCCATTGTAAGAACCATTTTAGAACTAGTAAGAACAATGTTGTTTGAACACATTTTAAATGCAGTAAACATTTAAAAGAAACAAGAATAATCATGGTAGATGGCAAGCAGGGAGACATAACTGGCTTTGAATGCAAAACTGCAGCCTTTTTTTTTTCTCAAAGGTTGTCAGAGGTTCTTGCAATCCAGGTGCATGCAATTAATCTCACAGAAATCACTGAAATTGAATGTGGGAGTGTGAGAGAAAAAGATCCTTTTCAAGTAGGTAACTATTCAATTTAATAAAAGTTCCCTGCTTATGTTTATGTTGCTTCTATGTGTCAAAGGCTTCTAAATAATATTTACTTAAGCAGTTGGTCTGTGTGTCACTCACTGTGCATGCACAGTGTCAGAGGAAGCCCTGGTATAGATTCTTTCTTTGCCACTGTACTGCTGGGGCAATATACTGCTGCTAATAGAAAGAGAAATACTGTAGCACCCTGAATGCAAAGTTAAATAGGTAAATGATTTCCCTAACTAATATAGCTATTTATATTTACATCCATTTGCTCTAAATGGTCGGGCTGATTGTATTTTTTTTTCTGACAAAACGAATATTTTCACAAGTATCTCATTTGAGTCTGTTATTTTCCTTCAAAAATATAACTGGTTGAATATGCCAACATTTGGCTGATAATAAGATATTTCATGCAAAAATTCTGCTACAGTGCTTCATGGGAATCATGGTTGTTTTTTCTTAGATTATAAGACTGGCCTCTCAAGCTCTGTTAAATTGTTCTTGATGTGCTCTTACCACAGATTTCCATGATACACTTGGCTTCTCTCGTGATGCGAAACATTATGTTGCACCATTGAAAATGTAGTGTAACCTAGAAGATAAATCTGTGAGGAAGACTAGTAATATGAAATATTAGAACTTCAGTTCTTCTGGATCTCCCCATTGCTGATATTTCTGAAGTGAAATATTTTGTTTTCTTCTGAAATAACTTTTGCTTTTATGTTTCCTTTTGTGGGGTGGGGTGGGTGGGTATGGTGGTGAAGAACAGGAATAGTTCCTCATAAAAATGCTGATAGCCTTTTTTCTTTGTTTTTAATTTTTGTTAGCATTTTTTGTGAGTAAAGTCCTTGGTTTCTACCAGCTTGTTTAGTCAGGTATTCATGATTAATAATGAAGCTGTGTGACATGTTATATTATGAATGTACATTACTATTTTAGTTCTTCAACTCAGCAAATGAACCTTTAAAAGTGCCTTACACTTGAAACAAAAAATGTAATATCTTATGTGTCTTAGCCATCGACCCAGAATTCATTTCTCTGAATATTCCTACGAACAAAATGTCAAACATATGGATGTTTTAAAAAGGAAACAAAAAAGGGTGGTAAAAACATTAAATCACATTTCTAATTAGAAGTCAATTGAATGTATTTGGTGATGTTAATGCTACTCAGTTGCACTGGCAACTCTTGGCAAATGTTTATTTTTATAATGGTGAGTAGTCTCTGGCTGTTACAGGGAACTGACTTGGAAGTTGTGTTTAATGCTGGTGAAAAGGATATGACTGTCTAAATTGGAGCTATGAATATGAACTTCAGGTTCAGATGTGTATGCTGGACTTTTGCTTTGCTGCTTTCTTCCACATGGGAAGGAAATTTGCTAATGAGAGATGGAAAGGAGCTGGTGGTCAGTTGTGGAGTTGTGGCCACTGAGCTGAATGTCCCATGGAAAATATTTGGGTATTGCTGAGTAAGACGTGTAAATGAGATAACACGTCAGCTTCATAGCTGTAATAAACAAAAATGGTGAGTATCTTGTAAAATGATATGGCAAGTATTTCTCAGGGAACCTCTAGTCTGATTTATATTCTTAGAAGTAATATTTTTAATATCTCAAAAAAGCAACGAATTACTAATTAATAGAAAATCTGCACATATATCTGTTGCAAGAAGGAAAAATTGCTGAGAAGTACATCAACCAATATAACATCTGACTGGTATTTGATGAGGAAGGCCAGTAGAGTCAGCTGAAAGGTAATCTACTGAACTGAAATCTGTAAGTACGGGCTTCTTATCCCAGCAGGATTACCAGCTCTGAATTGGTAGTTTCTTTATGTCGTGCTGTTTTTATCCTGGCTAGTCTCTGGGGAGAAGACTTTTTCTTACTCTCTGGTATCATGTGAGTGTAGATAACTGTAACTAGCTCATCTGGCTCTACCCACATTCTCCTGTAAAAAAATATGTCACAATGGCACCTGTAAGGAGAAAGCTGGAAATCTGTGCCAATGGAAAAGAAAAAAAAAACAAAACCTAAAGCTGAGCAATAAAGACGGCCTGTAGAATAGCCATAGCATGATTTAGTAACACATGCAACAGCCATCATTTTCAGATTAAAGAGGAAAAGTTATTTGCTGGGTGTCAGAATGATCAATGGGTTGTTTTTACAGCTTTTTTTCTATTAATCAACATGTTACAATTTCCGAATGCAACCCAAAAGAGAAAAAGGGTTGTTAGGCCAGTAACAAGAACCAGTATTTTTCTTTTCTACAATACCTTCAATTATTACAATGAATAGGTGCCCTGAAAACATTAAAAAAACTGACTTCTGCCCTGTACTTGGAGAGAGATGTTGAAAAGCTTTCTTCATGCCTGTTTCAGCTGAGGATTTGTCTGTTGTCTTGGTACATGCAAATTGCCTCAGGGTTTTCTTATTGGAAGGATGTAAGCAGTAAACTTAACAGCAAACAGCTTGTGTTGAAAGGAGATCATGTCAGAGGATCATAAAAAAAGAGCTTGGAAAGGACCTTATAGTTTGGAAAGGACCTCTGGAGGGCATCTATAATGAGTAATAACTGACAAGAAAATGCAAATGAGAACTGGCATGGGCCTTGGATCAACATATTATACAAGTGCATTATTTGAAACTGCTGGAAAGACAGACAGTGATATCGCTGGGTACTGATTTGATTGGCAGCCTGTGCCAAAATCCTGGCTATCAAACCCTCCAGTAACTGAGATCAAGGGAAACATTGCTGTGCAGACATCCAACACAGCAGAAGATGGTGGAGCTGTTACTTGTTGCTGAGCTGCTGAACAGGGCCTGACATTGGATATGGGCACAGTGGGTGTTGCGCTTCCTCCAGTGAAGACTTATCTAACCCACTCAGGTGGGAACTGGGGTGGGTCTTGGAGGGGGGAATGCGTGTGTGTGAGTGTAAAACTTTTCAGCCAAAGCTTATCCATCACTTGGTCCATTTAATAAGCTGAGCTTAGCAGTGTCACATTGCCTGCTGTTCCTTTTCCCTGTGACACTGGCATACATCTGAGTCTTAGGGTGACAAGGAGCCCAGATGTCACTGGCTCACATAGAGTCAGGCTCAGGAGCTGGAAAGTGATATTTGTCCCTAAATCGAGCATCTCAGATGCTGAGACTGTTTCTCTATGGAGGCTTGCAGTAGGTCCAGCAGTAGGTCCCAATGCAGCTTTTTTGGCTGCTGTAAAGCATGGCCATGCTGGTGCAGGGTGTTCACAGATGAGCAGATGTGGATTAGCTGAAAACTGCTTTTGCATGCAACACAAGCACACACCTGCACCCCCTGCTCACAGGAGCAGACTGCTTGCAAGGCTGTAATTTTAACAGTAGTTGAACTTGCATCCCAGAAATCTTTTTTCCTTTCTCAGTTAAGTTAAAAGCTTATAATTAATTCAAAACACTGAGGGTTGTGTTGCAGATAAAAGTCTTTATTTTTTCTAGCTTTTGAGTCTTGTATTCACAGCATTATGTCAAAAGAAGGTAAAGCAAGTGTAAGACACTTCCAAAACAGAATCCTAGCATGCAGAAATATTTTACATTAACATTTTGGATTAATAATTCTTGCAAAAAAGAGGTATGCAAATTTCCTCATTTCTTGACCAGGACTAATGAATGTAGCTGGGTCATCCCTTTGCAGAGAAAAAAAGTACAGAAAGTGTAGGCATGTCCTTAAGTATAATGGAAGCACCTGTTATTGACTGCTATGACAGTCTGATTCAGAATATATGGTAGTAATCTGTAGGCACAGGAAAACTACTTTGTGCCAAATAGGTTGAGTGAGTTTTAATTTTGCACAGTTATGCCCAACTACAGAGGAGAAACATTCTTAGCACACTAAGAATAATAACTCATTCAGTGAGGAAAACCTATTTGGACAGGTGTTTGGTGGAGAACTCTTATAGTGTACAAGAATTGCGATAAACGTGATCAGTGGTTACCACAATTTTTGGAACAATGCCCACTGCATCTTACTCTCTACCGGCACACAGCCAAAAATACAGGGATAGCATACTGGGGGAGTTCTTACCAAGTTTAAAATACTTCTCAAAATTAATATCAGAAGATTCCATACCATCAATTTTACTTTGGTTAATATCATGCCATTGTGCAGCGTACAAGATAACAGCAAATAAAAGCAGTGCTTGGTTCCCTCTACTCAGAGTCTGGCTACCAAAAATACCATGAGATGAAATTAAATATTATGGCACTATTGCTTTAGCCCAAAAGGAAGGGGCTAATTCCACAGACAATGAAGGGCTTAAGGAACTCAGCTGTGGCTCTGAACATAAGCAGGGTATGAAATTAATCATAAAAACCCAACGTGCTTTAATCGGGATTTTTTAAGAGTTTCTCCCTTTAAAGCATTGGGCCTGACTCTAATCTCATTATATTAGCATAAGATAGATTTCATTCAATTGGAAGAAGATCAGATCAGCCTGTTGTAGCAATATGGCATAGCCTTTACTTCTGGAATTTTTAAATGAAAATTGAAGCTTGATGGTAATTCTGAATATATCCACAATAAGCCTTTCTGATAATAATTACTGGTGATCTGCTACCTCTGGCCATCTGGCAGCCTATCAAGGAACTAATTTTATAACAACCTCTTAAGGCAGCAATGATAATCTTTTTTTAAAAAAGGGGGGGCAGTTAAATTATTTTTCTGTGAATGTTTGAAGAACACCTACTAGTTTGGAGTTCTTCTTACCATCCCTAGCCATTAAATTTGCTTATTTAGATCTGAAATAAGCAGGTGAAGCTAAGTGTATTTTTCCTACTGATGGCATTTTTTGTGGTAATGCTTTCAGCCGCATGACTCTTGCCTGCTCTATGATAGCTTAGAAATTTTAAATTAACTTTGAACCTTGGCCAGCTTCATAACTGATATAATTTGACATTACTTCATTGACTTTGCAATGTCGATTATCACTAAAGGAGATGACACAGGATTTCTAATGTTTATGAAGGCAAGAAGACTTCAGCCATATGAAAAATTTAAACACTGTGATCTTTAAATGAAGCATATAAGACTTCTGATTTAATATCAGGTTAATACTGAGTTAATGCCAGGTTAATCAATGCTAACAGAACTGAACTGCTATTTAGGAAAATACTGTGAATCTATAGCTGGATCAATGAGGGATATCAATAAAAATATACTTATGGGTTATTCTCTGCATGATTCAAGGAAGGTAACTCATATTATGGTATATGCTTCCTAAGAGAAACTGGTCTTGCTATTTAGCTGTTTTCTAGAGACTAGGTAATAATGTAAACAATAAACTTGGGATTTGCTGTTCATTACATTGTTTGTGCACTGTTCATTCTGCACTGGATACAAAGAGAAGCAAATTCGGATTAAGAAATTTGGCTTGATTCTAGATTGTGATAATCAAGCCATGGAAAATTTATTTTATTTTCTTTTCTGGTAGCCAAGGCAGAATTTACATTATGAGAAGCCAGTTTCTGATCAGATTTGAGTGTCAATCTGGAGAAGTCCCATGACTGCAAAGCCCTGCTTCTCTTTTTTCTGCCAGTGCTCCATCTGTTCACCTCTGTTCTCACTTTATTATTCCGTCTTCTGCTTTGTACCTCAGTGCCTCTTTTGATATATGTCCTGTGCTTGGAACAGCCTTTCATTTCATATGTCAAGCATGTAAACTGCATTACTGAAAGTGCTGCTCAAAACCTGTTTCTTATACTTTGGTTTTCATGTCATATTTCTATTCCATAAATTAAATTCTAACGTCATTGAAAATAATTGCAAAGCTCCCGTTGGCTTCCTAGGAGACAGATTTAATTTTCTGCATCTGGATTTGTCAAAGAAAGATTGAAAAGTATTTGGGGCAGAGACAATTCGATAGATTTCGAATACATATGGTGGTACACCGTCCAGAGTTTTAATTTTTTAGAGTGCTTAGCACTTCAAAAAGGATTTTTCCACTCCTGTTAAATGAAAGCTGAGTTCCTTTGAGATTGGGACATTAGAAGCAATAACATTTTTACTCTTATTCACCCTGTCTACTGTCAGCAATTTATCTAAGGTCTCTGTATCAAGAATTGAGTCATGCTAGATTTCCTCTGTAATCAGTAGCTGGATAGAAGCAGTCTAAGGAGACAGGTCTACTTCTCTATGATATGTATCACCCTCTGGATGTGCTGCTATCTCTCTCTAGTGACTACAGTGGTATTTGTGCTGACTAGACTCCAAGTCTTGGCAACTCAGATTTCATTTGAAACGTTAATTTCCCAGAAAATCAAACAAAGCATTATCTGAATGCATACAAAATTAAGTGAAGCCAATTCGAAATTCTGAGGCCACTTGACTTGCCCAAAGTTTTACCTGCTGGAACAAGACTATAAATGTTAACCACGGATTCCCTCATGCTCCTCTGTCTTGAAATGCTGGGCCATGATGCCTTATTGTACCCAAATTACACATGTATCTATGATGCCATATTGTAGCTAAACCCCAAAAGCACCCTTTAAATTTAGTAAATAAAAATGAGAAGTAACAGAGAGATGCAAACACAATTCTGAAGTAGATTTGCTCATATAAAATTAATGCTTTGAGAAACTGCAGTCCTTCCCTTTTCCCCTTTTCCCCTTTTCCCCTTTTCCCCTTTTCCCCTTTTCCCCTTTTCCCCTTTTCCCCTTTTCCCCTTTTCCCCTT
>JAOQGH010000023.1:26032688-26105094 GCA_025769975.1 Gallinago jamesoni
CCCCTTTTCCCCTTTTCCCCTTTTCCCCTTTTCCCCTTTTCCCCTTTTCCCCTTTCCCCCTTTCCCCCTTTCCCCCTTTCCCCCTTTCCCCCTTTTCCCCTTTCCTGAATGCTAGACTTTAAAAGCAATACCTACCTGTTTGGGCACATTGCTTAAGTATGTAGAGGCAATTGAATTATGGAATAAGGTGACTACAATACCAGCAGTTTTTGTAATGCTTTCCACAGTGCCAAGCAGAGCAAACAGAAGAGCAGGAAAGAACCAGGCAATATATACAACAATGAACAAAGAACAATTCCTATAGCTCTTTGGACTGTGTTCCTTTCAGCCAACTGTTTCAGTTTGAAGATACTGTAGAAAATACTGAAGAAGATGCCTAAAAAGCATAAAGAAATCAAGAACAAATTGAAGTTTTATGCCATACAACTGCTACTTGTATCTTACTGGTCAGGTACGTAATTTTGACAATATTTGTCATAACGAAAAGCTTTCATGGCAACAGCATGGAGGTTCAGCAGCACAGCAGTAATCCAGACCATAATTGCTATTTTTATAGCACAAAGTATTGATGTTTTATTCAACTGGTGGCACAGATGAACCACTTTAAATAACCAATCTAATGCAATGACAGTGAGAAATACAATACTCCCTGTCCTGTTCAGTGGCAGCATGAACAGATTAAAACTGCAGAGAAGTTCTTTGGAAATACAATATTCTCTTTTCAGGCTGTACTGCATGTGAAATGACAGACTAATCATCAGTAAGAAATCAGCAACAATTATGCTGAATATTTACATTTTGCTTGGTCTCCAATTATTCCTACAAAAGCTCAAAAGATGCTGAAAGCAATTCCATTGCCAAGCATAGGGTCAAGAACTATCAAAACTGTATAATGTCCACTTGTCATTTTAATCATTGCTGCAGTTCTGGAGCTTTTCCTGGTTTCTCCAGCATCATCATGGTTGTTGTTGTTGCTCAAAGCCTACTGCCCACAGTCAGTTGTTAAATTGAGCTGTTTTCTAGCCAAGAGTCTGTGAAGTGAGCTGCAGAGGAAGTACAGTGAAGTTTCAAGATGTGGTATATTTATATGCAAATTATGAGTCATAGCGAGTATGATGGATTCTTTCAAACTGTAGAGAGCTGTAGTGAAATATTAAAGCATTGCCATAGCATAGCAAGACCTGGCTGTACTGGTTTTAGGTCTCCAACAAAACCATTAATTTTTTTCTTTCATTCAGTCTCATTCAGTGAGAACTGGTCCAATGCAAATAGTTTCCTTTATTGGGGATACAAAATCTATAGATCAGTGTTCATTAGTCAATGGTGTAATCGGTAGAGTCCCATTTGTCAAAGTGTTTAGGCATCCGACTTCCTTTTGAAGAACATTAACATCTATTAGTCTTTGTATGTGTTTGTTTAGTACTTTCTTTATACAAGTGCTGTCAACAGCTGTATCACAAGGAACTCTAGCTAAGAAGCCAGGTAAGAGAGAAAGATACCTTTCACCCCCCTCATCTTTCTAAGCCATTCAATTGATTCTTTTTATTCTGTTGGATAGTAGACACCATTTGCCTCTATATGGGCTTATCTCCAAACGAAGCTAAAGCTACCTAGTAGAAATGAGTTCTGCAGGCATGTTTGTACCTTGTAAAAGAATGTGTTCTTATGCATTAATTTCAGGTATGTTGTCTTCTGGAATACCCCCTTTTTCTTGAGTTGTCAGAGGAAATAAATAAGAAAAGGATTCTTTATTTTCAAAGCATTTATCACAGTGCTTCTTATTCATTTCACCTGTGATGCGCAGAATTACGTTTTTATGATTGTATCACAGCTGTCAGAAAACCAGAAGAAATTCTTAAATAGAAGCAAATAATTTTGAAATAGAAACAAAATTTGACGTGTTGATTTTTGTCATAGAATGTGAAACCTCTGTTTTGAAGAAGAGAATAAGAAAATGATGTTTTCACCTTTTCAAAGCCCTTCTGCAGTTCTGTAGGATGTCTGGAACCCCCAAAGCCCATTAGTTTGGTAGTTTAACAGCCGGGGACAAACGTTTTTAGGCTTCTTCATCAAGGGGAGTACCCCAGTCCCTGCTGCCCATTCTGAGAGTCAAGAAGGCCTGTATTGCCAAAAAAACCATAAAGCTGCACATGAGAAAAGTGAGCAACATTCCGGCTATTGACTAGATGTAAACAGTGCTACACCCATGTCACTTGGCTCTTGACCCTAAGACCACCCTTCATTTGGGAAAGCAGTATTTAGAAGACAACAATTTGCCTGCCCTTTCTTCCTAGAGCTACATATTAATTTGTGCTCTGGTCCATTTCATTTTGCATGTCTCACTAGTCAACTAATTAAGGATTGTGATACGGTTTTGTGAGGATCCTTCATTGGAACCTTTCTAAATTATAGCCTTTTCCAAGTATCTTGCCTGTTGCACTTTGAAGGTGGGAATTTGCTCTCTGTTATCTTTGTTATGCAATCTTATTCATGCAGGGCCTATGCTGTGTCCTTAAGGTCGTTGGAGCACAGTGCTTCTGTATAGATTTAATTCTTGAGACAGTTTTGAGATTCAGCAAAAGGAAATTGCTCAATATGTTTAGGCTGAGAGTAGTTCAAGTAACAGCAACAGGAAGATTAGACTGGATAGTTTTGCAGTGTAACCCATGCCTAAAATATACAGCAGCATTTGTCTTTCATGGCACATTTCAGAACTGTTACAGAAGTTGTTTGCTAACAGTAAAATTTGCATCATCCTGCAAAGGTTTGTCAAGTGTAACAGAATGGTTTCACCTGCAATGTTTCTGACTTTCTTTGAACTGTTTTTGTCACATATTTTATATATGAAATGCTATGGTAATTCTTGATGCAGCTTCTATATGTGCAAGAAAGTTACAGCTTACAAAACATTTCTCAAACATGTAAAAAACCCCTTTTTTCCATTTACTCACAGCTATCTTTGGGTAACATCAGGCCAAATGTTGCATGCTTACAATTCGACTGAAATGTGTGATTGGCAAACCAAGATCCTGGATCTAAACACTCAACAATAACTTCAGAACTAGACTCAGTATATATTTATATTTGCTGCTCAACCTTTTAAAATTAATCTTGGGAAAAGCTAGATGCAAAATGCCATTCTTACTGGTCAGTCTTGGAAGTCATGGAAGAAGCATGCACATGTGTGTTTATAGAATATATAATAAAATCTATGGGATAGCACCAGAATATTTTGTAACATTGGTGCCCTAGTATATTCCTAATACTCTTTCTTCTCCCAATATTGCCGACTTAGAAGTAGTTGTGAAGAAATATATTACCGTGGAGCGTTAGGTAAAGCAAGTGTTAAGACATGTTAAAAAAAGTTAATTTTATCATATTTCTATTCCCCTTCTTCCAGTATTGACAATAAAAGGGTGACCCTAATTAACACAGGAAGTTACAGAAGGGCCTGCATGGCACAAATCAATAAGATTAATTTTGTGCACATAAATCCCAATGAAAGTTTTTAAATGTCAAAATGTTGTCTTAATTGAAATGTGTTTGGTTGTGAGAGAGAGATGGCATTGACCCAAGTGACTTCTGTTGATTTAAGTCTCATCAGATGTGTTGCATAGTTCCAATACATAAGGAAATTAAATTATAAAAATATAAATGTAATAGAAAGGACATGATAATCTGCTGGGTTTGGCCTCTTTCTTAGGCTTTTTAAAATTCTCTTCATAGTGTGTGCCTGGATGTGGAGAAGGAAAGAGAGACAATCTTTTCTTTCCTGCCCTGGGACCCCTCTGAAGCAGTAAGCACTGGTTTTGGGCTGCAGTAAGGCTGCCTACCACAGGCACTAAATAAGCTGTCATGTCTTTGTGGGCTCTGGAAAGGGCGCCAATGCCGAGCAGTATGAAATTCACCCTGGTATTCTGGAGACTCTGCCTGCAGAATGGCCAGTGGAGGTGCTGGGGGAGACTTTGCCTCATGAGCCTCTTTGCCTCTAAATTAGCAAAATGTGTTTAAGCTCCAATTTGATTTATGTAGTAATTAATCTTACAAGAGATACTGCAACTGTTTTTTGAGTTAAGGGAGCTAGTGAATAGGGACAGAAGCCACAGTGAGAAGTAAAAATAATACTCATGTCCTGCACTTTTATGGAATCACTGATGTCTCGCTATGTTTTCTATTGAATACTTTATTTTGGGCAACACAGAAATTGAGCAATGCTATTGCCAGTCTTATGAGCTTTACATTTTGATACATTCTTTTAACGACAAGATTGCTGTTTTTTCTTCAACCATACCAACATAAGCCCATGTAAACTTGACTCCAAACCATGCTGAGGGCTGTGAACACAAAGAACATTGTCTCTGTTTTATTTTTGTATTTTAATTGCTTCTCTGCCTTGAATTGGTTTGTTTAGATGATGAATTGGAAAACTAAAGGCATCTTGTTTTTTAGACAACTAAGCTTCGCAACCTACAGCTAATATTTATATTTTTGAAAAAAAACACTAATTATGATAGCTTGAAATCTTCACAGATTTTACTTCTGGAAACCTTTGCACTGTTCTGATCACCTTCTGCTGCCAGACTATGCAATGTGACAGATGTCTGACACGTCTAGTTGGTTAGCTGGGTTGTGTCTGGTACATTCCTCCTCCTGTGCTAATGCCCAGAGTACAGTTGGGTTAGGTTTCAATTGATTTATTTGCATTTATTTTGTGAAGAGAGGGCAAAGAGGAGCTTATGTTTTCCGTGGACCTTTAGGGAATGAAGAGGTTTTTTTATCCAGAGTTCTTTAGTCTTTTGACATAGTTGCAACATTTATGGCTGCCTTGATGTTCCATTTCAGAGCTCTGCCTGAAAGAGGCCACAAAAGAAGAGGTCATTCATTGCAGAAAGATCTGTCTCAGCCAAGTATCTCTAAAGAAGGGGAGAAATTCGGGAATGTCAATGAATGTAGAGAGACAATGCCTGCCTCTCCTGTTTAGGGCCTGCCAGAAGAGGTCAGGCCCTTGCTGCAGTCTAAGGCATCTTGTACCTACCTGTTGCCAAAATGCACTGAATACTTGTGGCAGCTAGATATTGTGAGTATAGGACACACAACTGTGTTCAACTGCAATTGCCTCAGAATGAGAGGTGGCTTTTTGTTCATATGTGTGTTTTTGGACTGTGGGTTTGGAGCCTGTGCTTTCCAAATGCAGGGACGGAGCACTTGCACGTCCTATCTTGCTTTGCTACAACCTGAGCCCTTCCTGTCCAAGCAGACTCTCTGAGTACTTTGTTGTTTTTATTAGGCTTTTCCTTGAGAAAGGAAACAGTATTATTGGACTGTGGCTTGGCTGTACATAACCACTGTTTAGTTTTTGTTCCATTATTACAACTGCTTACATTAATTGAATTTTTAATAAAAGCCCAAGTAATTCACACAGCAGGTGTTCTCTGAGGCTAGTCACAGTCTGAGGTCATCACGTCTTTCACAGGCAATTTTGCAACTTTTTTATTTGTTTCCTGCTGTTTTGTTTTGCTTTGTTTTCTATACATGCCCAAGAGAGAAATAATTGTCTTTTCTTCCTCATTTACTTTGTTTGTGGAGGCATTGTACACCCTTCTGATCATTCCAGTACTTCCTCCATGAGTCCCTTCTCAGATCATTGTGATAAAAGTAGTATAATATGCTTTTCTAACTCCTGGCTTGCTAATTACTTGTAGTCTATTTTCTGTTTTCTGTTATTCATTCCACCCATAATTCCATTGATTTTTCTAGCTCCCCTTTCTAAATTAGACTTTGGCTAATGCAGACTTCTCAAGCCTCTTTTCTTCTGCCCTGTGAGACTGAGCAATGATTGTTGTAAGAGACCGGACAGGTTCTTATTTCTTTTAAGTGCTGCTTCCTACCAGAGCATCACAAAAAAAGCCATTAGACAAAAAAAAGCCATTTAGACAAAATGCCATATTCCCATTTTTCCTCTTTTCTAGGGAGGTAGAAACAAGACAAGCATACGCAAATACCTGGAATTCCCAGAACGCAAAGTGGTCCCTTGGGCACAAGGCTCTTACCAGCATTTGGCTTTGTGGGTTTGCACCCTACGGAACCCTGTGCCCACCTCAAGGCTGTGTCTTGTGCACTCCCACCTTTCAGTTTTTCTGCACAGAAACTACTAAGGATCTCTGGAAGTTCATCTTGATTTTTCAAGGCCTTCACTGGTTTGGATCTATCTGTGAGCTTCCTGGCCCACAGCAAACTATGTGTGCCCTAGTGTTACATTCCCATTATTTATTAGATGGTTAATTTTTAATTACCCCTACCTCTGTTTCAGAAAGCTGAGTATTACTACTTCAGTTTCCCTGAATATTTATACATTTAGCTGTGCCATGGTGTCTTTCTAGATATCAGCAGGCTCCAAATCATGTGCTTCAGCATTAAAGCTGCCAATTGCTGATAGATGGTAGACAGGAAAATATTAAAGCACAGTCTTGTAAATGTCCTTCTGATACTGCAGTATATAACCACTTACTGAAAATCATTATCTTCCTGTAATGGTATCTTTATATATCAGTGAGACCTGAAGTTGGCTTTCTCAAAGATAAGGGTGACTTTTAGGACCGAGATCTTCATGCAGATGCATTTTCCTCAATTTATTTTTCTAAAAAACAGTAAAAATCACTGATGAGACTACATAAGAACAATATACTGGAGGTTTGGTATGCACAGTTTTTTTCTTGGCACAGAAGTTTTTGGTTTTTTTTTAGTCTTCTCTTCCAACTCAGTTATTCCTGATGAAGCATTATTTGTATGAAATTGAACTGGTATAATTTAATGTGCTTCTCATATTGTAATTATTCTACAGTAGTGCTGTGATGGCATCAATACTAATGGATGTGAATAACGTGATTTTTCTATGCACAGGAAAGCCCTAAAATATATATTTCCCCTAACATTTAGTATCATTGAAGATCCTGAAGATCAATATAATTGAAGATTACAGAAGCTAAATTTACTATTTTATCTTAAAAATAGTCCTACAGTCTTTCCTTGTATGCCACGAGTAAGGCAGCTGATGTTAAAAAAAATCTTCTATCTCAGCTTTTGAAATGCCTTTTTTTATGTGATAAACTTTTAGCCTTCCAAAATCAAATTCCACTCTGAAGGAGACTAACTTCTTTCAGAACTGCAAAATAAAAAAGAGTATTATGGGGTAGAAGCGAGGGAAATAATCTCAATTTTGCAAATATACTCCAGACTCCCTATTTCTTTTAAAAAACATACTTTTAGTCATATCTTTATTAAGTGGGCTGTATTCAGACAGAAGGGCTCATTAGAAATACATTTTCTGTACATCAGTGTTATGCCTGAACTACCTTTTCTGCATCCAGGGACAATTTAAAAGCTGAGATTGCCTGAATTGTGTAATACTTTGACAACAGCAGTTTTTTAACAGAACTGACCATGGACTTCATTTATTCTTTTTTAAAGAATAATAGAGAACTTTGTCTCTTGACTCTTTTTGAACAAGCTTATTTGCATTCCTATCTCTTCTCTCAGGATTTATGCCTCAAAGCACTCTTGCTTAATAGATACCTAATATTGTCTTCACAGCATCAGTGTGAGAGCAGTACTCTTCAGCAGCTGGCAGGACTGGGTAATGTTTAGCTGGTTTTGCAGATGTCTGTACTGAAGGTAGGAGAGGAAATGAGCTCCTCTGATCTCACTGAACATCATATTCTTGCTCATAAGAACCTTCCTTCCAAGGGACACTGTCATCTGTGATGTAGTTTATCATGTTTGGATATTCAATACAATACTAGACATTTGAATATTAGTATTATGTATAACTCTCCTGATAGCAAATCTGTGCAGAGTATTGAAATAAGTGAAATATATTCTAATAGACTGCAAAGTAAGCAACTAGGTAAGTCTGGTGGAAGGTCCTCATAGTTTCAAGCAGAGTATTCCAAATGTTTCCTCGTGATGATTTATAATGTTCTGGGGCCTGTATTTTCTTTGCTGCTAATATATGATTGGTAGCGGTATGGCTTCAGCAGCTACTTGCGGCAGCATATAGCTCTGTAGGTCTTATAACTAGCTGCAGCTTTGCTTTCCACTTCGGTTGAATCAAGCACTTTGAGGGGCCTATGGTTCAGAAAAATAGCATGCAGACAAAAAAAGAACTATATTGTAGGCTGGTCTTTTTTTTTTTTTTTTTCTTAATTACTTTGTTTTTTCTTTTCCAAATTCGGCTTTCAGTCACATGCCTAATCCGTGTCCTCATGCTGCACCTTGAAAGCTGGTAACTCACCCATGCAGCCTTTCCCCTCCCACACACCTTTGCACTCCAGTTCCTCCATTGCTCCATCTGGCAATATTACTTGTAATAAAAATTTATAACTATCTAACACAAATGAGAAGGGGAAAATACATTTCAGTGGAGATGGGCTATTGAATGCATAATGGTGTCATGAACTTTCAGCCTCTGATGTTGGATTTTTGTGCCATATGGGAAAAGCAGCATAGCAACATAACTGCTACTCCTAATTATATAATATAAATGTCAAGCTTGTTCAAGATTCAAGGATTACACGCTGCCAGAAGAAACTCTGTCTTCTGTAGACTGAAGCTTTTTGGCAACAGGGTCTGAAGGAAGAAGCACTTACTGTCTGTGATCTCATCAGCCTATTTCTTAAACAGCAGGGAGATGGACAGAAAAAGGCATTTTTACAATGTCTGTGCCAAGGGACAAGTCAGTCTCTTGATTTCAGCTCTGAAAAACTTCAAAGATACAAAATATTTCAAGTATACACAGATCTTCATATTAAGATTAGGAAAGTTAACATATGTTGACTGGATATTTAAGCATTAACAATGTTATAAAGTACATTCATGGAAAAGTTACAGATGGGTATAACCAGCTGACATTTTGGTTGAAGCAATGTAAAAAAATAATTAGAATTTATTAGCTGAGCATTTAGCAAATTATTATAAATAATTGCTAAGATGATCTAATAGGTATTATTTTTATAATTTTACTGACATTCCTACTGGAAGAAATAAGAAATACTATAAAATGTCTATTGTAAAAGGCTATCAGTATTCAAGGATCTTATGAGCTTAAAAGTACACAAACTGGTGTGTTAGAGAGGAAATAGTTTTATCTCTATTACATAGCAGAGAACTGAAAGTGAGTTTTACGACAATGTTATAAGGAAAATGTTTGGCAAAGCTGATTACCTATTAAAAGAGGTCTTCACGAACTTCAGAACTGCTTCTTTTAGATCATACATGAAAACGCAGGCAGGTGTTTGGCTTGATTCATGTTGATTCTGTACAGCTTTTAAGTTATTCATAATCAACTTAATAACTTCCAAAGTGACTGTTTCATAAACAGTGACAAATCATCTAAATGTGTTAAGAAACCTGTTTGATTTTTTTTAATGAAACTGCAGTTCAAAGCAGTATAAGATATTTTAAAGGGCTATTTCATATAGTTATGCATAATAAAATTACCTGCAAAAACACTTTACAGAAAAAGTGGCTTACATGACATTTTTCTTTATATATAAATGGTTAAGGAAATTCTTACATAACGTTTTTATTTATTACCTAATATGGGTTGATTTAAAGCCAGAAAAGCATATAAGTCAAATTTCTGATTTGACCAAGTGGCAGAGAATATACATATGATGTATTTAGAATTGGCAAAGGCTCATCTTGGTGAAGAGTGCTGTAAATTACTTTTGATTAAAAAAAATCAGCAGAGGAAGTGAAAAATCATTCCTGCCAGAACAAGAACAATAAAACATTAATGCTCTGTGTAAAGATTGATGGGTAGTTGAGAAGTTGATTTGTAAAAGTCACCAGTACCAAAGGGCATGAGTTTATTAAGAGTGTGAAAGAGGCAGAGTAAAAAATGAGCTCATACTTTAATCAACAGAAATGGAAAATAAACAGCTCAATATTGGTAGCCTTCTTTCAATGTAATTTTAGTTTGATGATAATTGCTTCTGCAAAAACCCCCAAAGACTTTGACCACTTGAAATCTAGTCTCCCCTAACCCTGATTTGTCCAAGGAGCTGAAGAGAGATAATAATGGATTGAGAGGCGGATGAGGAAGGTTGACACTTCATCTTTCTGATAATTAAAATATGTAAGGAAATGCATGGAAAAACTGTGCTTTTTCTTCTTTTCCTTTTTTTCCTATGTGATTTGCTGTCTTCATATCCTTATGCGTATTATAGGTAGTACCTTACACAGGGAAATAAATTGCTGATTCCAGACTGGGATGAGCTATGAATCATGCATAGACAGGAGAATTAGGACTCTAGATTGGGATGCTGTTAGTGGCTGGGATCATGCCTTCACATCTATTTCTATACAGGCACCTATAAATTGTGCTGCCTTCCTGGGGGTCCCGACCACTGCCGTGTTATACCAACTGCTGCTAGCTCTCTCAGCTCGGAAAAGAAGTAAAAGGCCCAATAACTACAATGAAAACGACTGGCTAAAAGTTAGTGATCAGTTGACCAGACCTTCGTGGTCTCAGAAACAGCCATTGCATGTTTGACACTAATTGTATTTGGCATCCTAGCTTAAAATTCAGAGCAGAAAGTCTGAGGATCTCGTAGGGATAAAATATCTTCTATTTTGAGAGATGAGTCACACAGATAAGAAAGCACAGAGATGCTGGTGACTACATGTATTTCTGTGTACTGTTTCTACTGTTGATCTAGAATAGGAAACTTTATGGGTAGAAATCCATGTACAAAATTAAACTCTTGGAAACTGCCAAACTGACAGTCTTCATACCACTAGCAGAGGTAACATGCATATCTATCTATCCAGTGTGCCTATATTTAACTCTATCTAAAAGCACTAAAATACAGTATAAGGAAGATATTTTATACTCTTGCTCATTTATGGTTTACTGCAAGATGCTGAGCTTTTCTGGGAGCTGGTGGGAGTCTTTAACTCCCACTAGTTTTGTTGAAAATTTGGCATAAATATTTCACAAGAATGCCTGCCATTTTGTGGAGACACACTCTGAGTCCTTCACCTCTCCTCTGGTGTTTTGTGAAGTGCTTCACTTCAAGATGATGAAATACATTGATATAACTATCGAACAGAGGGTTCCAGATGTCTAATTGTTTAATTAACTTCCCTCACAGTAAGCTTATTCTTCAGCTCTCACCATGCTTGGGTCCAGCCACAATTTTTACTTGGATTTTGCTTGCAATTTACCATATTAATAACATTCAACTGACAGATTTTAAGTGTTCTTCTCATGGAAGGAACTAAGTCAAACTGTTTTTATCTACTTTTAATCCTTTTTTCCTAAGAAACCTCACATCTATAAAGTCTCACTCCTTTGCTCCAGCATTGCTTGTGCCTTTGTATCCCATCCACAGCAATCAGAGATCTAAGTTTTTATGTCTCTTTTATTGATGCAGGAGGGTAGGTGAGAAAGAAAAAGAGAGAATGTAGTAGTTCTTTTAAACAAATGGTGTTATCTTGGTGTTACCAGCTGCTGTAAATTGCTGTTTCCTTACAGGACCAGTGGATATCATTGCAAAAGAGATGACGAAGGGTCTATCTGTGCTGTCACATAACACAGCTTCCAGACCTGGTTCCTGGTTCCCTGATTATACACGCTTGTGATATGTTAGTTCATTCCCCAGCTTTCTTCTGGAGGGAACTAATTAGTTGCCTTGGACTCTGTCTACATTTGTAATTCAGCCCACAGGAGTGGAACAAATTGGATGGTACTGAGGATCCTCGTCTCTCTCATTCTTGTATGCTATCGGTGTTGTGCAGGATGTCATGGGCTGCTGCCCTCTTGTGATCAGCTAGCCGGGATTCCTGCTGACATGAAAGCTTTGCTATCTCTCATCTTGCATGGGGCTGTGTTACAGGTGTGCTCTGCCTCTGATGTGTCATTAGAAGCAATGGCATGCCAGCATGACCTCCACTGTTGCCCCAATAAAATGATGTTCTAGGGTCACAAGCATATGACAAGGGCCCCAGGTAAGAGGTGTGCCTGTCACACCTCGTAGTTTATAAATGTGACTAGTCAGATATAGAGGGAGAGTAAAGTGGACAGAAGGAACTGAGAAGAACCCAACATTTAGTTGGGAAATCACTACCTTGAGCATGGGACTTTGAAGAGTAAACATAGTTTATCTGTGTTGCTCTAATAAAAGATATGGTCTCTTCCTATAAACTTCACTTCTCATTGAAAGGAAGGACATCTTTTATTGGATACTGTAAAACTGTCATGTACTCTAGGTAAGTCTAAAGACTTATTTTTAAAGTACTGTTCTCAAGGTCTCTGGGTTTTTCTGAAATCTGGCTGTTTAAACAGTCAGTCTTTTGCAACTTTGGCAATCTTATCATTGGTGTAATCTTATCTCCTCTCAGCTGTTTTATTCTCACTTAGGAGGGAACTCTGTGCCTACTCAGAAAGCACAGACTGTCTTTACAGGACAGTAAAGGAAATCCACTGCAGAGTGTGTAAGGCAAGTTAAAGTCCATTGGTAGTAATTCTTGCTGATGGGACAGCTACTGTATGCTTGGAATCCAGAACGGTAACTTCCAACACCTACAAAATACACCCCCCCACCCCCCCCCAAACAATTTATAGTCTATGATTCTGGGGGAAGGAGTGTGTTGGTAAAACTATTAATATTTAAGACTGAGAGGTCTGGATAAGAAGCAACCTTTACTTAAAAGAACATTCCTTTCAACTAGAAGCTAGCAGTCTGTGATTTTTTCCAACTCCCTGCTTCTGAGTTAAGCTAATACTGCGTGTGCCACTCCTATAGGCTCCACCAAGAAACATCTCTCCATATTGTCATGTTATTTACTGTTTGTTTCCTTAGAAACATAGCGGTTAGCAAGCAACTTTAGGAGTTCATTCCCCGGGGTGGATACCTGGCTTTGTTAACGTTGAAATGATTGTTTTTCCTCACCTCTTTAATTTTTTTTTTCTGAAACAGTACATATATATATATATATTTAGGTTGGGCCTCTGCAAACACATGGCAGAGAACAGAAAGAACAAGGAGAGGTGCTGTCCCAGTGTTCATAGTTAATAAAGCTTCTGTCTGACCTGTCCTAAATTGTAGCTGCATTATTATGCACTTGGAGTCCCCAGATACTTCAACAAGAGTTAACTGTCACTTTCTGAGATGGCAAAATTTGAGTCAGGTAGGTTGACTAAGATGTAAGGTAGGGACTATACACACACACACACATATTTATGCAGGCACACTCTAATGAGTGCTGCAAACATAGAGTGCTTTCAGGATAAAGCACTTTCAGCAATGATGTGGCCAGACATCCAGAATATTAATTTAATTTAATTTTGAACATCAGCAGGAAGAAAAAGGCTGGAAGGATCTTAGTCAAGGAACTCACAGAGCAGACAGGGATTCTTTTAGGAGCATGCTATTTTTCAAGGAGACTCTTGGACAGTACAGAAGTCCTAGCATACCTGCTAGTCCCTTGACATTAGCAATAAAGAATCTCTTGCTATGAAAGCCAAAGAAAGCAGTACCAAGTAGGACAATAGTACAAAATGTGAGCCCATCTCTCTGTGTGATTAATGGAACTAGGCCCTTCCAGAAAACAAATGGAAGCTTTCCAGAGCTTGTGGAATGTGCCCAGTTTAGCATTACAAAGAGGTGCAGAAAAACTAAAAATTCATGTGGCTGTTGATGTTACCTGGAAAATATCAATAGAAAGTGCTGGGTGATTGAACAGAAGATCTGATCCATGCACATTTTTCATGAGCAGAACTAAAAGCCGAAGGATCCACTAAGTCCAGCCTTGTCATTTATTTTTTTTAGATGAATGGGAGGGAAAAAAAAAAGTGGTAAACTATGTGATAAAATTTTCTGTATAAGGTATGAATCACTCAGTTTCAAGTTAACCAATATGATTACACAGAGTAAAATAAATAACTTGCCTGGTCATCCATGAGGAGACAGATGAGTAATTTTGCAAATGGTCCATGCCTCAAATAATATGAATAAATGAATTGTACTCTGAAGCCACAGTCCCTGTCTCACAAACATGGTTATCTGCCATGACCATTCAAGAATAGCTTACCCTAAAAACTGTTCCTACTTACAAATAGAGGAAAATTCTTGATCTGTTTTAATCTGATCTTTGTTCACTGATACTCAGATTTTTTTCCCTAAGGACCTCCATACAAATGAAATACCTAGCATTTTTGTCCCTTTTCAGAAACTGTTTTGTTATGATGATAGAGACCACTACCAAGATGAAATCAGTGAGTCATGTTCAATGACACTATTGACAGACCTCGTATCCAAAGTTCTCTTTTAGTGTGCAGTGCACAATACTCTTAGGGGCAAAGCACACCCATCCCAGTCTCCTCCAGGCTGAACCACAAGTCCTCTTGCTTTACCATTCCTTGCTGGACACAAAACATGTTATCAAAACCAAAGTCCTTCATCACAGAAGTCTGTGATCCTGAGCCACAGGTGAAATACTGGATTTATTATTATGTTTCTCTGGCACAGGGTGTTTCTATGGCTTTAAGGAGACTCTTTAGTCTCACACTGTTTTAAAATAGCAGATATATTTGGCTCCATTTTGGTACCATGTTGTCATCTCAGTTTCTGAAACTTCCCTAGAATACTGTAGAGGAAATGTGTTCTCTATGGTGCTGTTAATTCGGGTACATGCTGAATGTGGCTTCCAAAATAGCATTGTCACTTACCTGCTAGGATGCCACTAGGGCATCCCACGCTAGTGCCTAGGCCTTGGAAACTTACATCTTTCTCAAACATTTAGCTGCACTTTTCAAGTTACTGGAACATCTATTCATAGTTATGGCGGTATGATACTCTTCCATATTTACCAGTAATAATTGTTCTCTTCAGCATGATGCCTTTCAACCCCGTAGGAACCAGTAAAAAACCCTCTTCTTGAGAGATTACAGGGATGTAATTCTTTTAAATTTCTTTTTGTGTCCCTCCTCCTTCATCATTGTTACCTATTATTATTCCCTTCACACATTATCTTCCATCTTTGCTTGTTCTTTTTCTTCTGTTCATTCTTGAATATCATGAACTATTCCCACTGAAAATGGTTCTGGTTACTTTTCACCAATGACTAACAAGTGTGAGCACAGGGCTATTTGGTGTACTTCAGTGTCTTCAGTACTCCCATGAAAGGCAAGACCTGTCTCCCACTGACCTCAGTGATCTCTTCTACTCTTCTGCCTGACTGAAGAGCACTTGTGTGACTTGAAGAAGCAGGTCTGCTGAGACAAGGCAGGGTTATTGTATTTAATTGGGCAGGGGGGAAGATTCTTGCCTTTAACCTAAACTTAGAGTTATTTTCAATTTCTTGCCCAGTCACAAATTTCCTGTTTTCTCTCTTCTCCCTTCCAGAGACTGAAGTCTTTTCCTGCCTGACAGGAGTAAATTTGGAAAGCCCAACTCATCAGTGAAAGTAAAAATGCTTTAAGATCTGGACAGAATCTTTAAGCAGTGATGGATATTTGTTATTTCTGTGATAGTTCATCATGACAGTATAGGAATGTTGGTCCAGCCTTGAAGGATGCCTAGCCACTATTTTATAAATAGAGACCGTGGTAACAAAAATATTATACAGTTATGAATTTTTTTTGAATAAAAAAGGAAAAAATTGTCCCTCTAGAAATCCTGCAGGAGACCAATATCATTTTGATGTCCCTTAAGCTTTGGTTTGAAAACTTCTGGCCCTCTACACAGTAATTACTTCATTGAGGAAGTGCACACATTCTGCTACTCATGCTAATTGATGATAAGAAAAAGACAGAAGAGCTCAATGATGAAACATGTTTCATGCACTTGTCTTTCTTTTACTAAGCCAAGTTTTGCAAAGCTGGCAGCAGTTACAAAGAATGCCTTCTGTAATCATCCTTCCTCACTGCAATTTGGAAATTCCTTCTCTTTGTTCCATCCAAAATAACAAGATAGCGGCTCATGTCTTGTGAAAAGGGGCTTCACGTGCTATGTGTACTGAGTGGCAGGCAGGTAATTAGGTAAAAGGCCATGCAGATGTGTAAAAAAAAAAGGGGAAAATGCCTCATTTCTTCAACTTTGCTCCTCTATGAAGATTTGCTACACTATGAAGGTTGAGGGAACAAGTGCTGTTATAAATACAAAGAAAAGGAATGAGAAACAGCTTGGCTGGATTACAGTCATGAACCCCAGACACCCAGTTTGTCATTTTATTTCTGATAACCAGGATTGCCAGCTCTTCCTCAGACATGTAATTCTTGGCAGTGAGACAGTGAGGAAGGGAGTGAGTGATAAATTCCATCACATTTTCTGATTCCTAGATGTCTCTAGCTCTTGAGATACTGCTGTGAAATTTGTAAATGAGATGGGTTAAACCTTCAAGTAGATAGGTAAGAATGGAACTCTTAGATTTTACAAAATATGATTTTTAGATTAGTTTTGTGATTAGGATTTTCAGTATCTGAAAGTGGCAATATTGACTGTTAAAGTTTAAACTCTTGAATTTTGGCAGAAGGCAACTGGTTCCATCTGAGATAACAAACATTGTACCAGATACAACAAAACCTTTATAAACATGTCTTTTGTTTAGGAAATATATTCTGATACTACTTCCTGCTTTTGAAATCATTACCAATTTCCCTAACTTTACCTGGCATTACTTTAGATTTACCTTAATAAAAAGTTGGGCCAAATAGTGAGGCCAAAATTAGATCATTTACATCTTTGTGTATGTGAAATCAATGTGCCTAAAAATATTTAAAAATCTAGGCACCTTTAATATTTGCAGAGCAGTGGCTAAATGAGCCTTGTCTGGAGTTTGCAAGGTTTTAGAATTCCTTAAAAAGGAAGGCTAAGTTGCCCTCTGGGGAATGAAACAGCAATTTATCCTCTTGAGCTGCAGTGATGGAAGTAAAAAACTTTTCCTGAGATTTTATTATAATTCAGCATTAACACTGGCTGTTCTTTGGCTACTTTAAGGTCATTTTCTTTTACAACTCTTGACTTTTGCTTGTTAATGTTGGGTAGAAACAGCTCTCTTGTCTATTATGACTTCCTTGTATCAGGGGATGAATAGGTCAAGTCTTTCTAATTTGAAGTCTCCATTTGAAGAATGACAAAAAGAATAAGCACTTGATACAGAGAAACTGGTTTGCTAATCTCAGCCTTTCAGATTTTATCAGCTGTACTTAAAATCAACGTCAAGATGGAGAATTAGCTTGTGTTAAATTAATTTCTCTCCCATGTTGTGTTTTAACCAGGACACCCCAAAACTGATATAGACAAGTTTTTAAAATCTAAAAATAAAATTTTGGATTTTAAAAAAAGTGTTACACATTGTGGGAATCTTTGAAAGGTGCTTTGCTTTGAGAAGTCTAACACAAACTTTATATGAAGACTCATGAACAAGTATGTCTTCCATTTTAGTGGAGAAAGTGTTCAGATGTTGCGTATTAACCAAAAGATCTGGACTGATTTATTTTGCAGAGGGGTTGGTTGAGAGGGGGTGGGCATAACTGTGTATTGCCCACCTCCCTCCTGAGATGGTACTCATAACTGGAAGCAAAACTTTACCTGCAGCCTTGTGAGTCCCCCATGGACTGAAGGATTTCCTTCAGGATTTTGTTTGTGCATCTCAGTACAGTCTGTTTTTTTTCCTTTTTAATGCCCTGCTGGTGATCCATTTTCATCTTGTGATGAAGCTAGTTGTTGCCCATATTTTTAAGCGGTTGATTTGTTTGTGCTTATGTGCATTCTTTGTTGTTCAGTTTTCCCCACTGAATTTCACTCTGCTGCTTTTAGAACTTTCTGCAAATGTATCACAAAAGTTTTGAATTGTAAGCCTGACCTCTAGGTTACTGGAATTCTATCTGGGCTGGGATTGTATGTGTTTTAAATTCATATGCTGTCTACTGCATCATTCAGATTACTGTGATTTATATGGCATTGAAAGCAAGACCATTCTGCTAGTCAATGGCTAGCAATTCTCTGCAGTATTTTATTCAACTAGTTTTAAGTACCACTTAAAGTTTAACTGAGAGTATTTTCACCTAGACAATACTTTCTTGATTTGCTTCTCTCCTAATTGAACCAGTGTCTAGGCCCTTAGTGGGGTCAAAATATGACAGCCACTATTTCTCCTTTATTTGCCTTGTTTCTAGATAGATAGAAATTAGATTGGTTCAATTTAATGTTAGTTGTTAACCAACTCCAGCAATTGTAGACTTATACACTATATATTTTGTAGAAAAACGACTGGTTTGGTACACTATTTTATACTGGGTAATGAGAAGACTAGTAAGATATAAACAGTTTCTTTCTTTCCATATACCATACATAGCATCAGTAAGACTTAAAGATCAAACAAGATGGACTGTTCTTGGTCAAACTAGAGGGAAGTTAAAGATACTTCTCAAAAATATAAAACACCTGGATCGTTTTCTTTGTTTCAATTGAAATATTCTTTAGAATAGTTAATGAGATCTAACAAGAATTGGAAAGAAGATACTTTCAGGAAGTTCAATGCAGGTTTCTCAAAATCACATAATTTATGAAAGTTGCAAATTTAAATTGTGGTGAAAAAAAATCCCATATTTATTTAAGTGGACTAAGTAGCCAAGATTAGACTACAAATGTTTTGATATAGTGTGATGTGAGAGTGAAAGAGGTCTAGATGCATATATTTTGATTTTTATGTTTATATAGCTTATTAATTCTAGGAAAAAGTAATATAAAGTACAGCTGAACAAATTGAAAGAAAAAATGTGAGTCAGTCAGTCACCCCTGGAGAACCCAGTAAGGTAAAATGATGTGACAGTTCAACTGCAGTACCTTACCACAGAAAAACTAGTATCAACAGGTTTTCAAAATGACTTTGTAGTATAGCCATTTCTGTCAGGTAGTGTTTTTCTGAATTCCAGCAGAAATGAACTGCCCAAATAAATCAAAGTTTTTATTAATAGGAGGGGGTGGGGGAAAGTTCTCTAGTCCTTGACATTGCTGAGAAAAATGAGATGTAACCTTACTTAAAAGTAAGGCCTAAGAACTCAGGATAACAAATTGAAACTCTAGAAATTAGCATTAAAATCAAGATGGTACTATTCTTTAAGTGCATAGGGAGTTATAATACTGAAATGTACTGCTAAACCTAAACATATTATGTTAGGTTAGCAAAGCAAAAACCAGACCACAGAGAGCCATATAGTAAACAGATGGTATGTGCAGAACAATTAAAGAGACAATAATGTGGTATTGATCACTAAAAACATTGTCCAATAAATCTAACTCAATCTGTCTTAAAGGCATAAATATTAAGGGCAATAAAAATCAAGTGCATAAGGCTAACAGACCAAGAAGCAATAAGCAGCATGAGCTGATGATGGAGGAAAAATCATGTCAGAGAAACTTGATTAATATTTTGGAGATTGAATTACAGATGGCAGCAACGGAACAGATGTAATTTGTATGGCTGTCAGATCCTGCTCCTATTTATCCAGATGAAAATCCCAACTGACTGTTCACATCTATTGAGTTTTTGCTGACTGCACTCAGAGAGCAGGGAACACATCTCTAGAATTCACTGAAACAACATTCTTATTGTAAATATTCATTCAAATGTGGCTATGCATATTAGCATAGTCAGGTAAATTTATACATCAGTCATAGAAAGATGATAAACCTGTAGATCTGTAGTTCTGGGGGAAGCAGGAAATGAGCTGTGGATAATCATAATGTAAGCTTGTTTTAACTTGAAAACAAGGTGGTCTAAATGAGAAGTTCCTAAAAGATAGTGTGCTTACTGAGAGAATGTGGTGTGCTTGAGGAGCTTGTGCCTTGTGTTTTATGGGCTGGGATGTGGTATGAGGGTTTCCCAGGAGTGATGGAGAATAAAAACCATGGTGGGGTAATGCCAGAGGATTGCAAAGGCTGGAGAGAAATAAACCTGTCACCCCATTCATCCTGTGGGGAGTAGTCCTTAGGAGTGCTCTTCCCTTAACGTACTCCATAATTTGAAGGGGACTAGCTGGAATGCCCCACAGCAGAGCTCTGGGATGAGACTGGGAACAGCTCTCAGTCTCGCTTCCAGCACTTGCCTGCACAGCAACAGAGATGCATCCAATCACAGCGTAATCCAAGACAATTCACTGAACGAACTCATGCCATGCTCACAGTCCCAAAATGTGAGTAGTTTCCTATTTGAAATGGGAATTAAGATCTCCTAGACGATGTCTAAACTGCTGATCAACTATGTACTCAGATTATGAAGGATATTAAGGTGTGAGGTAGTGAGAGGACAGTAATATTGCAGAAACCAATCTGATTGAAGTTGAAATATGGGTAAAAAAAAAGAAAATTGCCTTATATAAACGTAATTTTTTAATGCTAAGGAATATAAGAATTATTTTGAAACTGGTTTGGATCATGCTGAATTTCAAATTCCCTGTAGGAGATTCCAGTGGAATGTGTGAGAGAGCCATCAGTGTCTTGAAGTAACATTTTAGTTTGCTGGCACTGCCAGCCAGTGCAGTATATAAAATGAAAACATGAGTGCTGTTAAGGTTCAAAGTTATAAAGTTAGTACAAAGGCATAGAGTAATTGGAATTTAATAGTGTCTACAGCATAGGGATATTTTTAAGTATGCTCAATGTATACTTTGTAGTGTGCCAAATACTGAGGAAAAGACAGTAGGACAGGAGAGCACATAGTTTTTGCTATATAGCTGGAAGGAATTATTTGATTGCTATATTACTGCTCACCCTGAGAATATTGCTAATTTGCTGTTTACACATTAAGAGCTAATATCTTGGTTCAAAAGCAACTAAAATGGCAGGAATCTTTTTCTTAGTCATCTCTGTTCTATTCTAGATGTCTTTTTCTCAGTTGGGCACCTGAGTTTTCACAACACACAGTGATTTGAGAAGGAAAGTTTCAACACAATAACTCTTTAACTCAGAGGACTATGCAGCCTTTGTTGGATACTTAGGATAAGTACTGCGCATACAGACCTTCGGAAATGCCAGCTCTGAGAAGAAACAAACATATGCTGTGGGTGAAGCAAATGGAAGGCTAATGAGGCATTTGTCAGATGCCTTCCTCTGGTTGTTGTGTAGCTGCCTTTCTCTAGCTTGCTATTTAGCCTACAAGCCTCAGGGAAACACATTGCCTCAACCTAAGTTTTTGCAGTGCCTTGCTGAGCATGGGAGCCTTACACCATAGAGCGTTTGCTTTATTGATCGCTCAAATGTAGCAGGATTTGCCTTCTGTGGAGCTTTTCTTTTCCCTCCTGGTCTCCAGCAATAGCACAAGCCTAAGCAGAGAGAGGATTAGGTTTCTCCTAGAGGACAGGGAATCCTAAAGAAAAACTCCTCTGAGCATGCAGCAATAGCAATGTCTGTCCAAGCCACACGGTACCACACTATGTCCTATCCACATGCTTTGTAGCTGAATGTGGTAGTGAATGCAGTAAAAAACCTACACAAAGTGTGTTCAGGCCCTCAATATTTTCAGCCCTGGTGAAGAAAAGGACTTTGTGAACTCAGCGGGAATAAATACGGACAAGGAGGATATGCCATTCTCCAGAACCCAGGTTGAGAGGCAGTGATATTAGCTGCAGTAGGTACTGAGAATAAATATTGCCTCCTTACTCAGCTCTGACAATGGAGTTGCTTTTGTGCCCCCAGTCCCTGCTTTCAGGACACTAGCTGATGAGCAGGTATAGGAATTTATGCATTAACTGTTCTTCTCTAGCTGAGCTCCTTCTTTCCTTCATCCCATTTGAAGGCCACCCATAGCAAAGGCTCTGCTGCCTATCACTGCAGTCCCACTGCAGTCCCCTTTGAACCTTGCCATCTTCCTTTTTCCCAAAAGAGTAGAAGTTAAAGTATTTTTCAGTGCTAAAAATAGGCAGAGTAGAATTGTTCAGGGGGCTCATGTGTAGCCTGGATGTATGAGGCTTCCTCCAGCTGATATGGCTGCCGACATTCTGACTCACTGCTCTTTCTTGATAGATTTCTCCACCACTATTATGTCTTTCATGAATGAGTCCTTAAATGTCCTTTAAAATGGACAATATGGTTTTATCGTTGTTTGACCAGTCAGAGGATAAAAGGATGAGAAGTTATATAACAGAGAACATTAATTTCCAGGCACTTTCACTGTAAGAAGCTGCCTCTGTGAGCATAGCTCTGACAGCTGCTTACAGGAAAAAAAGGACATCTGTTCAGGCCTTCCATGAAGTGACAGTGATATCAACTTAATGGAGAAAACTTCCAAGAGGACACTATTAAGCTTTCCTGAATAAATTAATGTTATGCAGTTTTAATAGAGGTCTGAAATAGATGTGAGAATTAAAGAGAATATAAAAACTAGGTATTCTGTAGAGCTTTACTTGAGCTGATATAAAATCCTCTCTTTCCGATGATTGCATGAAAGTAAACTGTATTTTTAAAGCTAGCATTAATGATCTGCATCAACTGCACTATATTGGAGAAGGACAGCTTTTAAAGTATAACTTTAGCTGATGGGTAAATGTATCAGCCATCAGCTCTGTGAGATGAATACATTCAGCTGGATCAAGCAATCACCATGAAGACCAGGGCTGAGAAGAGTTAGTTGGGGCCAAGTGGTTTTAAGACTTTTTCCTATCATCCTGTTATAAACTAACTTTGGATTGCATCTCTGCTGGCTGGTTTTGATATCTAAAGTGTCTGCAGGTTGAGATTAGCTTAATTCCTGTCCTTATCTCATGCCTGGTAAAATCAAGACTGCACCGGGAGGGAATGGAAAAAGGTATAAAGGATCTGTCTGCTCCAGTTTTGTATTTGCTGAGGCAGGTATCTGATTGTTTTTTCTTCTTCTTCCTCTTCTTCACTCTAAGCAGTGCTTGTTAATTTAGATTCCCTTTTTTACTGCTATATCATGCCAGAACTTCAATTTGTTGTAGCAGCTTCAATATAATGGTGAGTACTTATTTTTTAAATATTTTAATGACCATTGAGCAGTCATCATCTCTTTGCAGGTGAATTTCAATATACTTGGAAATGTTCCACAAAATCTGCTTTTATGCCTCTTTTGAGTTGACTCTGGTATAATCTTCTTCATGCAGACTTTCTATAGGCTACCTGAGGTACAATACTAGGTAATACTATACGATACTAGGTAATCTAAGGAACTCATTATTTCAGCTATATGTGTATATGTAAATGCATTATTGTTTCTTCTAAAAAAAAATAAGTTAGAAAACATAAGGGTTTTTTAACTTAATGAATTATTCTGAAGTTGGTTCCCGTAGACAAAAAAGAAAGTTAGTTTACTTGGCCCTGAACAAACAATCTCTGTTTAGGTGGTTTATGTGGTATTATTACTGTAGCTAACCATGTCCCTGGGCTCTCAATTTTAAGAACGAACACTTATGTCACTTTAAGTAGTTGCCATGGAAATCCTCACAGCATGAGCCTCTTCAGTGAAGACCTTATGGCAGATAACTTAAATTATGTCTATTGTTTCCCTAAACATATCAGGCACTAGAGTGAAAATAGTTTTCCATGCCTTTAAAACACATGCACGAGAACTACTACTTGCTTGTTGTAGCATACGTTTACTAACCTTCTTCAAATCAGTGATAAATTAATGTCAGATTATAATAGTGTGAATTTATTTGAGAAAGCAATAAAATGAATTGGAGAAATCTCTTTTAGTTCTTAATACCCTAAAATATTTTCAGATCAATTCCTTTATTTTTTTAAAAGACTTCTGTATGCTGAGCTTTTGGTAATACAAGTATGGGAGACGTTACTGGTGTTGGAATGCTTTTAATTGTTCTACTATAGGGTTTGCTCTGAGCAGGTGTAATCTTTGGTAGGGCAGGGTCAAATCTGAAAAATCCCTAAAATATACGGATGGTCTTTCAGTTTCAATTTATAACTTTTTTTTTTTTTTATGATTAGCAATCTCATTCTAGAGATTGCTTTGAACTAAACTTAATTTTTAGTTGAATTCCAAAATAATGAAAAAGAAGTCAGTGAACTGAGATTTTAATTTTTTTGATCTCCAGTTCTGTCTTCTCTATGTATCTAGATATTAACATTGACATCTGGAAGCTGTTCCTTTTCAACAGAATGCAGCTAATAATATCTATTTCTGTAAAGACTAACCCAGCTGTAATAAGTGTGTTAAAGCAGCAAATGTTTTGTTCTTTTATGTTGAATAAGGTACAGTATTAGAGTGAAGTTATAACCTGTGGATTAGAACTGTCACATTGGACTGTACCTATGTGTTAAGCAGCCCTCTTTAGCTGATGCAATTCCATCACTGTGTTAAGCTTTAGCCATAATGCCTATGTAGATAGAGAGCCAAATTGTCCTCTGTTGCAGTGCTGTGAGATCAGGGTACTTCCATTAGCTACATATTTAAACAAACACAGCTGAGAATAGCATTTGTCCCAATATAGACACATGAGGAAATTAATAAAATGGGTTCGATACAAAATGTTAAGAAATAATTATGGAAAATAGCAGTGTAATGACAAAATACACAGGCTGTATAAAATAATCAGTAACACAGGGTTTAAAAATATTTTCTACTGTTTCCATGTGTCTTATTTTTAAGTAACACAAATAAAAATACTGTTTATGAAAGGTACTAATATTAGTCCTGCAGGACAAAGACCTTGAAGATTGTTCATATGATCATACAAACTGTATTTATCTCTGTCCAGCTCCCACTGCAGTGATGTTGATGCCATGGAAATAGCATCTGTGGCTACCTTGGTGCCAGCTGCAGCAAAGGCCACTCCCACATACAAGCAGGGATGGTGCTAATGGTGCGTTAAAGCACACAGATGAGCAAGAACGGAAAAGAAGTTTGCTTTGCCACTTTAACAGCTCGCCCCATAGTTGACAAAAGGAGTACTTCATTCTCCTGAGCTTTCAGTCTGTCTCTCCATTCACTATACTCCCTTTTAAAATTGAGTCTGTTTAGCTTCCCCTGCCAGACGCTCTGGCACAGTTCCTCAGGCACTTAAATATCATTGAGGATTGGGCTTCTGAGCCTACATCTTATTTCCCTCTGAGGGGGAGGAAGTTTTGCAAGTAGAGTTAATTTTGCTATAGAGGAAATAAATGCCATGAAACCTTTCTATTAGATTAAAACTGAAATAAAAAGCAACCTTTGGCTCTCCATGAGGAACGCCTGTGAGCTGCATAGCCCTGCTGGCTGGGATGCTGTGAAGGAGCTAGGTTAGGTGGAGCATTTAGCACAGTCAGCTTCCAGTGAAGCCCAGGATAGTGTCTCCCTCTTGTATGATCTGCTTCTTCTGTCCTCCAGCAGTATGTATGGAGTAGATCCAAGCATCAGAGAGCACAGATGTAACTGCTCCATAAAAGCTTCTGAGACATCCTGTGTCTGACATAAATAAAAATGACCTTTAGTATCAATCTCTATCTCTCTGACTGCCAATAACGGGCTAGCCGCGTTACAAAACACCAAGTACGCACATCATGCTTGGCACAAATCTCACCAGTATGGGCAAGATACAACTAATTACTGCATAAAAATATTCATAAGGTATATATAGGTGTGTTTGTGTGTGCATATATATATAATATAAATAAACTCTATGCAATGGTATTTTGGGGAATGCAGAACACAGCAAGACAACATTTGCATTACTGTAGTGTAGCAGCCTGATTCTGTTTATATGCTGGCATAAATCAGGGCAGCTGCATCTAAAATGGCAAAGATGTAAGTGGTGGTAAATTGCTTTCAGTGAAGAACTAGGTGTAAATTGCCTGCTTTATGTCCAAAAGATGGAAGAAATAGCTTCAGACAACTGAACATTGTCATCCATATTGAAAACGGAAGCCAGAGTTGGTTAATTTTAATTTTAAACTCTAAGTCTGATGCAATAAGGCAATCTGATTCCTGATTCCAGTGCTGTCATGCTGTTTAAAAGTAAAGCTAATCTCATAGGTTTTGGGTGGTAAAAAAATTAAACGAATTCTTGTCATTCTGTGAAGCTTTAACTCGGTTTCATTCAGTATTTACCATTCTCCTCCTGAAGAGAATAACAAAATACTGTATAATGAGGGGACCTGCGCATTGAATGTTTTTGTCACTCAGTAATAAAGCATGTAGTGTTTGAACCGTGTGGGTTGTTCGTTGCCAATATCAGGAAGCAATCAGCAACTGTTAACATTTTTTTCAGGTTGTCATAAACAAAGCTGATCTATTTGTGGTTTGACAATCTGCTGCTGATTTTTTTTCCTAAGTCAAAATGTGTTGTTCACCTTCATTTTGTAATGTATGCCAAGATGCTATAGCCAGCCAGCTTGGATCTCAAATGTATTCAGGCAAATAATTACCACTGGAACAATGGCTTTATGATGATATGTGCGTTCTGTCAGTACTTTCATTTTATAGAGTAATATTTTCTGTAACTACATTTGAGGAGTAGGAATTATCCTCTAGCTCACTAGCAATATTGTGGTGCTTCCTGTGTGGTTCAGTTGATCTTGCTGCAATACTGAGGAGCTGTACCAAGAGGGGGTGGAAATGCCCCTGACAGCAGAGCCTATGACAGGGATGTTCCTGCAGGACAGCAAAGATTGACTTCTGTGTGGAGATGGGGGCTGTTCCTGGGGCTTCTGCTTCTTGTGGGACTGCTCTTTTCTTGGGGCTATTGGGTAAAGTAAGGTTATAGATCTCTGGCTGTGGTTTGCAAGAACAGAAAGAGCTTTGCTCAGCTCTTGGCCCAGTGGAGGTGGCTCTCTGCAGCACCCTGAGAGCAGAGCGTGGCATTCAAATGGCCCTCCAGGCCATTGAACCTTGTGGTTCCGCTGTGGACAGCTGTGTGTTGTGTGTGCAATCCTCTGCACAGTGCACTGGTTATTGTGGAACCTATTTGGAGGTGCTCAAATCTGCCTTCTGCATGGAGTCCAGATGCTGCCCTGGGGTTTTGGCAGAAGAGAGAGATACCAAAGAGCTAGGCAAGGTGCAATGACTGTATTTCAGGATCAAACCCCAGTTGTGTTTGGAAATCGTGTGCTGAAGCTTTCAAGCCTCAGTTCTACACATTGGGATGTGTTTAGCTGCTTTGCTCAATTTTATTTTCAAGTTGTAAAGTATACCATTTGAACTTATGGGCGAATTACATAGAAGAGTTTGTCTGCTATGAGTGAAGTACAAGCTTCATTACCTATGTGCTTTAGTATTGTTTTCTAAGCAAGCTAGTTTCCTTCAAGGGGAAAAACATTAGAACATCATTAAATAATATTTTTTGCTATAGTACAGCACTGCAGAAGTCCTATTTTTGCTCTGTGCATTGGGATTGATTTGCCTAATGACTGTCATTTCAGGGTTTGTTTCTGGAAAGGTGCTGAGTACAAACTGGTGGCTTTGTGTGTGTTTGTGTATATATATCCCTAGATTTCAAGCTTTAATCAAAATTCTAGTAATATTAAAATGGAGAGTTTCTATGCACTTTCACACTTTCTGGACAATCACTGAAAATATTGCTGACTGGATCCAGCATAAGATGTACCAGATAGTGCTAGGATCTGTAGGTCAAGTATTTACTCTGAGCTTCAGGGCAGATAATAACTTTGTCTTCTTAATTTTTACTTTAAAATCAACAATTTTACTTTGGGTCCATCCGCTATTATTCTGCATACTTGGGTATTGAAGAGTAGATCTAAAAATACTTGTGTAGTCAATCAGAAACAGAACAGGAGGTGATGACCTTCATTAGCCTGAAGCATTCATTCAAGTGCACTCTGGATTATTAACTAAAAATAAAATAAATAAAAAAGAAACTCTAAAGCCCTGAAATGTCTGCTGCTATGAACACAAGTTGTTTTTGTAGGAATTTGTTAAATTGCTTAAGTAATTTTTCTTGCTTTACTTATATGCAATGATGGTGGGAGGGTTCCTTTTGGTGCATCTGTTCTAAAAAATAAAAGTGACTGAAGAGCTGAAATCAGAGTACAATGACTGTTTTTAACAACAGAATGAAAGCATTTATTATCTTCATGCAACAAGATAAGATTGGTTTACAGGTGTGAGTAAATGCTGTGTGGGTTTGAGGGAAAGAGTTTATTATAACACACCTGATTTTACTAGTTTACTGATCCACCTAGTCTAGGTTTCTGCCTCTGGTAGGGTTTGTTACTTCAAAGGAACAAGCAAGATCTAAAAATAGAGCAAGCATGGAGGAAGAAGAGTTCCTCTCTTGACTTTTACAAGCTGTCAGTTTATGCACTGCAAAATGAAATGTAGTTAGCATTGATCATTATCGTGCCTTAACTGTTCTGTGTTATTAAAAAAAATATAAAATTGGATTATCTTGATCTCTGCTGTTGATCTGTGATATGTGATCTGTTGATCTGTGATATGTTTACTCCATGATCTGTGAGGATCATTGTTTTCCTCTTCTAGTTCTCTTGGAACCACAAACGTGTTTTGCATAAAGTTGCTTTTTATAGGTCTTATTTCTGTATTACAGAAACAGCTGGTGAAGATTAAGCTTTATTTACTGCACCAGCATTATTTCTCTTTTTTTTGAGTATTATGATTGCTTTAATCAATACTAGTTGTTTTGAACTGGTGCTGTTTTATAATGTAACCTTGCTAATCAACATATTTTGGTTATTTTCTCATATTTCAGCTCTTAATAAGGAAGAATATAGACACTATCAATTTATTCCCATAATTCATGTAAATCAGCATAACTCAAAATAAGAATAGAAGTACCCTATCAGGTCAGCCCTGCCTAGCCTAGTGGCAATAGGAGACATTAAATAATTTAAATATTTTTTTATCTATATTGCTAATTTAAATGAAGTGAAAGACAGACTGTAAGATGTAAGGTATTGGCTCAATTAGAACTACTATAATAATGCTTATATCACTCATTATACCATTTAAATTATATAATAATAGAAGTCAAAATACATCACAGAATGACATGGGGTTGGAAGGGACCTGTGGAGATCATCTAGTCCAACCCACCTGCTAGAGCAGGTTCATCTGGAGTAGGTTGCAAATGATGGCGTCCAGGTGGGTTTTGACTATCTCCAGACACAAGAGACTCCACCACCTCTCTGGGAAGCCCAGTCCAGTGCTCTGCCACCCTCAAAGTAAAGAAGTTCCTGCTCATGTTTAGGTGGAACTTCCTATGTTCCAGTTTGTGCCCATTACCTCTTGTCCTGTCACTAGGCACTGCTGAAAAAAGACTGGCCCCATCCACCTGACACCCACCCTTGAAGTATTTATAAGAATTTATAAGATCTTATATATATCAATAGTTAAAAAGGAGTTTTTTATCTTTCTTTTCACTAAACTTACCAGTTTTCTCACTGACATTAAACATTTTAAAGGCACTGAACAACGATAGCTACTCCTGATACCTTACTCAAGAGCTGGTAAGATTGGGCTGTGTCAGGTTTTCCAGTTTGAACTGAAGGGGAAAGCTCCTGCTGACTTTCAGGATAGGTGAGACTGGATGTTTGTAGGCAGACTCAAACTCCTTTGTGTGTGTTTCAAAGCTTCCATTTCAGCTCCAGCTTGTGATTCTGGACGATCCTGCACATATTTAAGGTAGTAATTAATTTAGAAAGCGTGGTTGCAGGTACAACTTCTGGTCTGTGTAAGCTTTATTGAAATATGGCTTAGAATATATATTTTTATAAAGGCTTTGCTTTTGAGTCTTGGAGAAACAGCAAGCAATGGATGGACTGTCCATGCAAGTCTATAATAATGAGGTTAGTACAATCCTGCCAAAATCATAGAATCATAGAATGGTTTGGGTTGGAAGAGACCTTAAAGATCATCTAGTTCCAACCCCCCTGCCATGGGCAGGGACACCTCCCACTAGAGCAGGCTCCCCAAAGCCCCATCCAGCCTGCCCTTGGACACTTCCAGGGGTGGGGCTTCCACGACTTCCCTGGGCAACCTGTTCCAGTGCCTCATCTCCCTCACTGTAAAGAATTTCTTTCTAGTGTCTAATCTAAATTTCCCCTCTTCCAATTTAAACCTGTTGCCCCTTGTCCTTTCACTACCCTTCCTAAGAGTCCCTCTCCAGCTCTCCTATAAGGATCCCTTCAGATATTGAAAGGTGGCTACAAGATCTCCCCAGAGCCTTTTCTTCTCCAGGCTGAACAACCCCAGTTCTCTCAGCCTGTCCTCATAGGGGAGGTGTTCTATCCCTCTTATCATCTTCATGGCCCTCTGCTGGACCTGTTCCAACAGATCCATGTCCTTCCTGTGTTGAGGACTCCAAAGTTGGATGCAGTGCTCCAGGTGGGGTCTCACAAGTGCAGAGTAGAGGGGCAGAATACCTTCTTCAGGTTCCTTTAAGAGGTCTCAAACCTGATCTTCTCGTACTGTGGACAGTTCTTCATTTGCAGAGCCCCTGTTTTTGCCTTCCGTTACTTGGGTAGTATGGTTTGAGCCCTTGCTGGTGAAGACTGAGGCAAAGAAGTTGTTCGGTAGCTCAGCCTTATCCATATTCTGGGTGGCCAGGTCTCCCATTTCCTTCCGGAGAGGGCCCACAACCTCCCTAGTCTTGCTTTTGTCCCTGACATATCTATAGAAAATTTTGTTTATTGTCTTTGATGTTCTTGGCTAGATTTAGTTCTGCCTGGGCTTTCGCTTGTGTGATCTCATTCCTGACCACTCGGACTGTTTCTTTGTATTCTGCCCAGTGTATCTGCCCCTGCTTCCACCCTCTGTAGGCCTCCTTTTTGGTCCTGAGCTTGTCCAGCAGTTCCTTATTCATCTAAGCAGGCCTGCTGGCTATTTTGCCTGACTTCTTTTTTGGGATGCACTTCTCCTGAGCTCGGAGGAGGTGATCCTTGAAAAGCAACCATCCTTCTTGGGCCCCTCTCCCCTCCAGTTCTTTTTCCCACACTAACCTTCCAATCGGATCTCTCAGGAGACCAAATTCTGCTCTTCTGAAGCCCAGGGAAGCAAGCTTGCTGCACACCCTCCTCGTTGCCCTATGAATCTTGAACTCCACCATTTCATGATCACTGCAGCCAAGGCTACCCTTGAACTTAACATTCCCCATCATTCCCTCCTTGTTAGTAAGGACAAGGTCCAGCATGGCTCCTTTCCTCGTTGGCTCCTTGATCATTTGAAGAAGAAAGTTATCATCAATGCATTCCAAGAACTTTCTAGATTTCTTGTGCCCTGCTGTGTTGTCCTTCCAGATATCAGAGTGTTTGAAGTCCCTCATGAAGGACCAAGGTGTGCGAGCGCAATGCTCGAGGGCCTCATCCTCCCTGTCACCCTGATCTGATGGTCTGCAGCAGACCCCTACTGTAACATTGCTTACACCTGTAGTCCCTTTAATCCTGACCCATAAGGTCTCCATCAGGTTTTCATCCATCCCCAGGTAGACCTCCACACACTCCAGCTCGTTGTTGACATAGAGGGCAACACCCCCCAAATGTAATAAGTTTATTAAGTAGGAGGTGACACAATATCTGTATGATTCAGATGGAAAATGGGTGCCCAAATCAGGGTGCAGGTACACCCTGTATAGAAAGAACTGTAAAGAAAAAGTCCTGTATATGTGTAGGATGTGGTTTTGTGCTGGTGCATTGCCATGGACGTACACGAGCAAGCACCTTGTCAACAGAAGTGCATTAGGGCACTTTGTAGACAACAGCCTAACTATGCCACTGACCTGAGTCTGAAATCCTTCTTTATGAGGGAAGATTGGTATTGGAGTTCCCAGACTGTGATCCAAATAACTCTGGTGCAAAAGTGTTTACTGAGCTGACCACATGTACACAGAAACAGCTAAAAGGACTCCAGGAACCAAACTTGCATCTGGCCAACTTCCACATGGGTGCATCTAATTGTAAAAGTACCATTGTTCGGACAGTTTACAATATATATAATAAAGAGGATGAATAAAGCACCTGGAAAAGATTCGATAGGAGCCTCCTGGAACTATTAGAAGAGTTGGAAAAAGAGAAGTTGCAGGTTTCTAAATCCCAGTGGTTAAGCACCTTGGAAGGAGTACGTGACAAGTTTTCTCTGTGCTCTCATTTGTCCTCTGGCTAACAAAAAATTATTGAATTGGGGCAGGGAGGGAGAGGGAAGAACATAATAACTGAAATAATTCTCAAAAGAGATACTATAATGCAAAATTCCCTCAATACCTACTTGGTATCTAGGCCTTTTCATATTTTTGGATTTGAGGCACCTGGTGCAGGACTTGAGTAGAATTCAGGGGTTCAAGCACAATTTGTGATAAAAGGACTTCAGCACAAATACAGTTTGAGTGAAGCCTTTATTTTAAATCCTTAAGTCTCTAAAGCTGGGAGAGAGGTGCCTTAATTTATATTCTGAAATTTCCATGGCTCATGGTGCATCTTGATGGGTAAAGAGCTGTTGATTATTCTGGATGTTGTTCTACATGTTGCTGTGTTTTATCCGCTTATCATTTGGAGTGAAATATAGAAGCATTTTTGAGATGTGAAGTAAATCCATAGCTAGCACTGCAGTGATTACCCTTTAATAGGTGCACTAAAAATATAACACTTTGGTACCCTAGATCCTTCAACCATAGATGTTCACTCAAGGAGCAGGTGATTCTACAGAAGTGCCAATATGGATGCTAATCAGATAAATGACTCCTTTGTTCAAAGGGAGTGTTATAACTCCTTTTCATATGTGATAGCTCATACCCAAAATAGTCTTAAGGACTGGGCTCAATTTCTTAAATTAGATCCCCTGTTATTAGGAGGATGTAGCAAAATTCTGCTGTATGCTTTACTAGAAAAGCTAGTGAACTTAAATATAAGTTACAGATTAAAGCCAAGCCATTCTGAGTCTTTCTCATCAGGAGAATGAACACTGGAAAAAAAAATCCAACCAAGCCCACAAATGACATCTCAGTTTAATGAGCTTTGTAGGTGAGAGATATTAAAGAAATATTTTCTGAACTTAACTAGAATTACAAAAAAAAAGTAAAGAAATTGTAACTGTTTGCTTTCTCAAACATATAATTGATAATACCTGCAGACGTTTAAGTAACGTGATTTCTAATGCTAATAATATCAAGGACAATAAAAAAACAAAACACACCTCCCTCTGGAGAGTTCCTGGAATAAAAGCAGAAAAAGATAATTTGACGCTTGTTATTTCTGCAAGAAATAAATCTCATTTCAAAAAGAATTAGACTTAGTCAGAACTGATTATAATAATTTTTCGGCTGCCTTGTCTTCCAACATACTTAAGCTACTTTGACTTGATATTTCTGCTGCACAGGAACACCCATGGCCCTGGTGCCCCTGTGTTCATCATATTGCTGTGTTATGTTCTTGATAGTGTAGTGCACAGACAGCATCCAGCATGGTATGTTTGGCATCTTACTGATACCTGTGATTGATACTGCATTGTTGGATTTGGCAAACTCATAATAATCTACCTGAAGCAAGTACAGCACTGCTTCCCCCTTTACTAATGCACCTTCCCCTCTTTCACAAAGCTCTGACATCCTCGAGCAGTGCAGCAGATTGTTTTGGTTTTTAAAGGGTCTTTTAGCCAAAGATCTCAGAAGATCTGTGAGCTACTGCCAATAAAGCTTCCTTACTGTGTAACTAACATTATACCCAATTTATTTCAAATGACAAAACTGAGACAAAGAAATTAAGACTGCTCCCTAAGTAGGTGTAACAGTAACTGTCCTATCTCATTTTATACACCTTGCAGCAGAGACCAGCATTTGAAAAGCATTTAACTTATTCCAAGTAGCATCATACACATTATTATATAAGCAATCCTTGTACTTGAATCTGGTTTAATTTTCTTTCAAATGAGAACTATTGTTCTGGGTTTTGGGTTTTTTTTTTTGTGTGTGTGTGGTTGGTTTTTTTTTTTAAATACTGATTGTAGATTTTGCTGAACTTTAACTACTTGGGGGAGTGGGGAAGTCTTAATTTGGCAAAGCACTTGACTCCATTTAGTGTAATCATTGTGTTAGACTACTCAAATTTCCACGTGTTCCAACTAAAAGATCATTAAGATAATGCAAGTAGGTTAAAACTTGGTTATCATCAAAGTCAGTGGGCACAGGAGCTAGGTATAAGGCTGCTTGCGTTTTGGATCCTGAGCAATGCAAATAGCAATGCATTCTTCTGCTCTCTTCCAGCAGTACCTGAAAAAATAGAAAGAAAGATGATCTGATGTGGGGGGGGAACCACAGAGTCAAACCAACAACTGAAAACATTGATTCTACTGAAAAGTAGGGAAAAACAAACAGGTTCTGTTCTGATTAGACTTGTTCTTTTTCCATATTGGTATATCTTGTGATATTTCAGGTAATTACTCTTCACCGTAGCTAATATAACCCAAACATCGTGACATGGTGGGGAAGAACATATATCTACTTATGGATGAGCCAACAGGGAAGGCATCTATTCTGATTTCAGTGATGTGAGGACTGAAACAGAATCACTTCAGTACAGATATTATTTTAATAAAATAAGTATCTTTGAATTCAGTAGTATTTTTCTTGTGGTCATCACTTTTGTATTAGGTGTTTCTGTGCCAGTTGCAGAGATAGCCAGAGATCAATCCCGGTGCAATAGTGATGCCGCTGTACGGATTTCATAAATGTCTTAATCCAATATAAGCTGTGCTGGTAGATCTCTGCATGTGCATCATGCCATGGTTTTGAAAACACATGCTCATTGATTAGACTACAGGACTGGGAATTAATTTAAGTGATTTCACATAAGCGGTAGAAGTAATAGTGAAGGGGGGAGGTGGTACATGTTCGAATTGGGTGTAGAGAACAGTTCTGTGCTTTGACAGTTCTTTCAGCTCTTTTAGGAAATGTTTTCGATGCTGGACAAAAGGTGTACAAGAGTGCTGTCAGTGCTACTGGTTATTAGATTTTTCCTGTAGGAAAGAAGGTTGGTTTTATCATCTGTTTATAATCTGTTGCACTGTGAGTATGCATCTTCATGGTGGGCACTTTTATCAGCTTATGCCATACTTCAAGACTCGGCAAGTACTTTCCATTCTTACTGGAAACTATTTTCACTGCCTTTTTTTTTTTGTTGGTCATTTTGTTTTTTTTCCTTTACAAATAAAACCTGTGATCAAGATTATGAAACAGCCATATGTATCCTACACCAGGAAGAGAGCTGTGTTCATAATCTGAACCCCAAACCTTTCTCCATTGATGTTGATTAAGCCTGGTCTGATTGCTGATTGGTGTATTGTGCCGTCTATCTTTATGCATGGTCCTTTGTGGGCTGCTTTTTCTTGGTAGTGCTTGTATTTTTTGTTTTCCCCAGCTTCAATAGTAAGAGGTGAACTAGAATGGATGTCTGGCTTTGTTTCCTCCTGAAGAGACTTCTGCCCTGAGAAATAATGGCGGCTATTGCAAATCCTGCATTCACAGATGTGTGTTTCTGCACCAGCTGATCCCCAGACTGGGGACCAAATACACAGAATTTATGTTGTTGGACACTGGGAAATCACGCATTGAACCACTGTTCATCTCTACTCACATAGACTGGGCTTGGACAAGCAGGCTGTCACCAGCAGATAGAGTCAGGTATTTACCATCCATGGTAACAGTCGATGCGCCCTCCTGAAGGGAGAGAACAGATAACCAGTTTTTAGTTTTCCATGGCCTGTCACTAGCAGAAGAAAATGCTGCAGGTAAGTATGGAAATCTTTCCTACTGAAAGAGCACTTCAAACCTGCTCTGTTTCTTGAGGCCTAGCTAAATTTTCAGCTTACCTTCCCTCTTTAACACTATTACATCAATAAAAACATGCTTCATGGTTCCCCATCGTAAAGCAGCAACCCGTTGCCTGACTCTTGGGGGAACTCTGCTACCAATCTAACTTAGCAACCTGCCAGTTGGTACAGCTCTGGAAACTAGAGATAACTTCCAGGAGTACTTCAGGCTCCTCTTCTACTTTTCCAATTCCTACTATCTTTTTAAGTCTTGAAAAGCAGTTCAAAAGTCAGCAGGGAGCTGACAGAAATCACTAACAGGAGTCCATCCACACTGGAATGGACTTGTCATTATCTTGTCAAGCAGAGAAGTCAGGTTCCTGGCAGTGACAAGGTCTTGATTGCATAGGCTGCTGTAAGATGCAGTTTAAACAAATGTCTTTTAAGATTATTATGTCTTTAATTAGTATTTCATAGTCCCTGTGAATTTCAACAGAACAGGAACTGATAGAAATATCTGCCTCCCTGACTTGTGTAAATGAAAACTAGCTTTTCTCTGTTTTTTCCCTTGGGCTGCAAATGTTTCCTAGAAGCAAGCTAAATGAAGGGCATCTGGATTACCGACCACTGTGCTTTAGTATAAACAAGTTCTCAGTAAGACTTTTTTTATTAGCTCATTCTACCTCATTCCAGTTAGACTTCAGGAGGAGAAGAAGTGCTTCAAGGCAGAAGTAACAGGTGATGCTTTTTTATCACTTGGAGTCATTCTGATGTATTTACAGGATATACCCTAGGTAGGGTATATTAAAATCCCCCATCAAGACACAGGGGATGCCAGTATCTCTGTCATCAACATACAAGACAAGGAAAAAGAGAGACTATTTCTATGGTGGCAGTAGTTTACAGTTATTTTTCATGATTGTTTAAAGCTGAAGGGGGGTGCCTGTTGATGAGAAGGAAGGTAATAATTTTAATTTCTGTTGCTAGTGCTAGAAGGCTTTAGTACTGTTCAGTCTGAACTGAAACATGCACTCATTGGTTAATAAGTGTGAATTGCCACATACCAGCTGCCATATCCAGATATCTGAATTCTTTTTACTTTTCTCAGTTGTTCCTGGTCCATAAGCTATAACCTTTAAAAAAAAAAAAAAAGGAGAGAGAGAAAAGAGAAAAAAGTAACAGCTTCATCCCAGTGACCAAAGTGTACATATTCATCTTCTTACAGCATTAAAAACCTATTTTTACAGAAAAATATTCATGGAAGATGGCGTTATTTTTACAGACATTAAAATTCACATTACGTTTGGTATTCTCATATTGATTCCTGCTGATAAAACGGGAACTGATCACACCTGCCACTCCTTATGCTCCTCTGCATCCTCACTTATCTATTCCTTCTGCCTCCTCCCACTCTCAGGATTGCATCTATATCCTTCCTGCTTCTGTTCTTGGAACAGGCACTTCCTCCTCATGAACTCTGGGCCCTGTCAAAAGCCTGTTGAAGTAGAAAAGATTCCTCCATTAACATTAGAAAAGCTGCAGATTGGACCTTATTTTTCTCATTATCTGCCCTTTCTGTGTTCTTCCTGACAGCCCCACACTCTCTGTCACTTTGCTGTCAAATGTATTGGATTCTTCAGAGTGTGACTCCAAGTAACCCAGGGAAAGAATATGTTTTGTAAACTACCATGCACACAGCACAGATATCAAACTGTGACAGCCTTCATTTACACCCAAACTAGACTGTATTTGACTAAACTGACTAGGACAATGCTTTAGCACGGCCCAGGCTCTGTGGTTTCTCCCAGTTCTCCTTGTTTTCACAATTGAGATTTCAAGGGGGAGGAAAAAAAGTGTATTTACACACCCCAGATTAGATTTGGCACCAAAGATGCTGTTCAAACATATAGGGAAGCTGACCACGCTTGTGACTAGTATTCGCATCGAGCTGGTTTTTCTCATTGAGGAAATGTGGATTGATAGGAGAGTAGAGAGAATGAGCTAAAGGAAATGAATGGAAATAAGGTTCAGGTTGATTGGGCAAATGGAAGTATCTGAGCTAGGAAGCTCCTGTCCTGTGCTGGTCAAATCAATGGATAAGGACAGATGCTTCACAAGGGCAGGGAGGGCTAAGATTGAATTGTTCTGTAGGAGTGCATAATTTTCTCTGCTGATTACATATTGCTGGATTCACCCAGTCTGAACAGTAGGCACCTATTATCTGTACCTTTTAAAAACATCCCCATCTTTCAGAGAAATTAGACCCCTCCTACCTCTGTTTCAAAGTTATCTCCAAACATACTCAAGGATTTCTTCTGCTTTATTTCACCACGATGATCATTTAACCAGCCTTGGAAGGAAAATGGCTCCATAACAGAAGTGGAATTTAGTGGGAAAGGTGTTTCCTTCAGGAGTTCATCTGTAAGCAAGGCAGAGGGCTATCAGTGATGCTTGCTCCCCTTAATCTTTGAACATTCTGCTGTTGTTTACAGCTTGCAGGGTTCAATTTACAGATATTATCTAGTTAAAAGTGAGCTGTAACAGTAAACAGTTCTACAGTCGTTATCAGCACCTCTTACTCCAAGTTGTAAGATGCGTGTATTACTTGTGTAGCTTTATGGAGTCGCTTCTTTGAAGCTGTTAGAACTGTTGTGCATCCACACTTGTTAAAAAGTATTCAAATGGTATGCAGTAGACTACCTACTTCTTGCTGGCACATTCTTCATTCCTTTTCAGACCAGCTTTTGCACTGGTAAAATCTGATATATCATCTCTGAGCCTTTGCTGAATTACCCCTTACATATTCCCATATAAGCAGAATTAGATCCTAAGAACCAGTTCACTCTACAACTTTCACATAGTACTAGCTTTTATGTTTCTTCTCCCTTATGTGTTTTTAAATACACCGACCACAGTGAAGCAAACAGGTTATCACAACCTCAAATTTAATAAAATGCCTTTTTTGTGGTGTTCCTGGGGTTGTAGCTGGATTTAATTTCCAATAATTCTCTCTCATAACCGATTTGATTTAAAATAGCTGGAGGACTAAATGCAGTTTTAGTGTAGCTGGCGAAATTCAAGATTTGTGCTGTGTGTTGCTGGGTATATGAAATTAGTTTTAGTTATTTATCAGCTCACAGTGAAGTGCAGAGGCAGTGCAAAAGCCTTGGTGATCTGAAGTAGTTTGTTCTGAGATGCCATGGGGGAACACCCATAGAATAATTTCAAGTCATAATGCCAAATAGATGCTGGAAAAACTCACTAGAAGGGTGTCTCCCAAATGCATTGAGGTAATAAACTTGCAGCCAAATCTTAGTCTTGGTACTAGCAATAGAGTAGGTCTTTTTAAAGTACTAATGTATTTGTTTTGCAGTGTTGTTCTGGTTCTTTTTTAAAAGCTGTATTTCACTACTCAGCAGTGTTTTGAATGTATCATTTCAGTTTTTCATGGAAGGCCATTTCGTATGTGGTCTTTGAACAATAGGTGAGAAGGTCAGTGCATCCAAGGGACAGCAGTGCACTGAATAAGCTGCTCCTGCCTGAAGGATCATAATAAGCACCAAGTATCTACATCTATCTCCAGACCATCTGGATGGGGATGCTAAGCTTTTTAGTGTGGAAGCAGGTTTTGACATTCAAATTTCTTCTCAATTATGTTAAATTAAATGGAAGAATTCAACATACTTCTGCAAATTATTTGTCTCAGCAATTCAGGAAATACTGAAAGCAACCTGATGAAATTTGCAGCAAAAGAAGGATTTTTTTTGCTTGAAAGCTTTTTGCCTTCAAGCTTTTTTTTTTTTTTAAAAAAAAAAGCATCCTACTTTTACATTATTTAACTCAAATACTTAATACACTTTTATTGAAAAGCAAGCTCCTCTGGAGAAATTAAGAAGCACCAGAAGGAAAAAGGAAAATCTTGACATTAGATTTATTCTAATCTGGGACTGGAAACATTCACAAGATCTAGTCTGAATTCTGTGTTCAGTAATTAATTCTTGTTTGGTAATGCTACAAAGCAGTATTACGGTAATTGGTGATTTATTTTCACATCTCAATATGTTTTATCTTTTTGTTTTCTTGATTTTCACAGTTACATCAAACTTACTTTGGATGTAATTAGGAATACTTATACACTTTGTCCTCAAATTATGGATATAGTCAACTTTAGCTGTATTGGAAAGTTGGTTTTTTGCTAGGGTGAGATACGAAATAAAGGTCTAAAATATTATGGTATATATTCACACACAGCAGAGAAGAAGAAAAAATTAAGACATTTTATCAGTTAGGTACTCAGTGCAATTAGTATTCAAATAGATTTTTTGAAATATTTTGTTTCATTAATAGTAGCAACCTTTACCTTCTAAAGTAATATGAAGTTGATAGAGGTTTTTTCTCTTATCAGAATAAAACAGGTCTCTCTTGAATTTTGAAAATTTCATTGGAAAACAAGTTACACATTTGTAGGGCTTCCTACTAAAACGCATGTCGTCGTTGAACTAGTTTTTTTTTAAAAAACAAAACAAAACAACCCCACAAAACCCGAAATCAAACCCAAACCCACAACAAAACAAACAAACACCTTCACTCCCTCCTCCCCCCAAAAAAACCCTGATATATAGCATATAGATATTCTACCATCACGGTAACAAGTAAGTTCAGAATTTATATGCTGGAGAATGGATAGCAAAAAGCCAAGTCTCTAGGGTGGGCACTGTGATGTAAGCAGAACTATGAATGCTCTCCACGAGCTGCAAGGAATTTGTGGTGGTAGAAAAAAGCCAAAGTACTTGTTTGTGTTTTGACCAAGAAGCAACATAAATCTAACAATGAAAAATAACTATAAACTTCTACGTTTGTAGCTTAACTTCTATGACTTATTCCTCGTAAACATAATCTTGCTTGTTTTCCTCTTTCTAGTTGTTTCTGACTCCAGCTATCCTGATCAACAGGGACAAAATGCATGGGACAACAGTAAACAGTGACCTATGCATGCTTAGGACCAAAGTAAGGTGCAATATCCTCCTACACTTACTGTGCAGCACTGTCCTTTCTTGCTTGTGTCGCACAGGCGCTTTCTAACAGTGTCATTTATTTCCAAGTAAAGGTGGACTTTCTATTTATTTATAAACAAGAGCTGTCTTTTGACACTTGTCCTGTCAGTGGGCCCTGGTCTATGATGGGGTTTTAGCTTATTACTAATTTTGATGTTAATGACACTTGCCTGTTGATAGTATAACAGCCTTTGAAAACTGAGTCTGGACAAAAAGAATTTTTAGTGTCATCCAGAACAATGACTGATGTCCCTGCTAATTGCAGGGTGGGGGTGGACTAGATGACCTTTGAAGCTCCCTTCCAACTTAAACTATTCTATGATTTGATTACCTGTTACTGCAGCACAAATAAGAGAGCACTGTGATGATGAAGCATATGACATACATCTGACATTACTAATAGCCTACTTGACTGAGTCCCCGTTTAACCCTGATACTTATCTCTCGCGTGATGCCGAAAGCTGCAAGTGCCCTAGTGCTTGTGAACTTGAGCTAATGAGCTACAATGAGCGCGATCCAATATTTTGTGATCACACACACATACCAGAGTTGAAGCCTGGTGCTTCCAAGGAACTGAGTGTTTCTTGTCGGGCTAATGGCTTATATTTGCATATATTTCTGCTTTAGCTTGTACACTAGCTTTCAACAATATGTCAGGAAGTGTGAGTTGGTGTGTTTCTGGAGTTCTTATGTTCTAGTAATACTGTGGGACGAGACAACATGTTTAATGATTAAAGGGTAAAAACATGTCAGCAAAGTGCAAGAAGATGGCAATTCGAAGCTAGTCAGCTAAAAGTCTTGTGTATTTATCTCCAAGTAATGTATCACTAAGTGGAACATCAAATCCAATATTTTCTTACATGTTCAGGAGATCCATTTAAATAGTTCAACAGTAAAGTCCATTTTTGTAGATTGCTGTGATATGAATATTTAATAGTAACAATGTGTTCTTTAGGGATTTTATAGCTATTTTCAGCTTTAAATTAGAATGTGGTGGTATCACAGGAAGCTGAAAAATACATCAAGTTTACTGAAGGAGTTTGTAAATATTTTAAAAAGGAAATTGCAGGTTATAGGATTTGATTTCAGTTAAATAATAGAGACTGTACCGATACTGCGAATATGAAGCTGTGCAAAAACGAAGAGAACAGCTTGCAAGAAAGCAGCCAGTAAGCATACAAGTAGTTATAGCCTCGACAGAGGCCACCTAAGAAAGAGTTTGAACTTGCTGGGAGCACTGTACTTCTGAGGACAGGCAAAAAGATGACTGCCACTGGCCTACCAGGTGTATGTGGGGTGTACTTCCTTACCCCAAGATCACATGCTACATGGAAGCCCTTCCCTACCCCAGTGACATGCCTAAGCTTTCCTGTCAAGAAATCAGACCATCTCATTCTCACACAGTGTTTCTTGAGCCCTGCTATCCCCAAGCTCTTCCCACAGCTCTCTTGCAAACCTTGTTTCTTTGATATTTGTTGTGAAGGAAAAGAGCAATAAAGCACATAAAATACAATATATTGAGACTGTGTTGACTGTGAAACTGATTATATATTGGCTTTATGAAAAACTGTGGTTTTTTGCAGTGACGTGCCATCCTTCATTTCTAGGCAGCATATTCTAGGTGGAACAATCTTTGAATCTTTAAGTCACCTTTTATTTCTACTTATGAATTAGTTCCATCCCGAGTCACTGTGCTGCCTCAGAAACAGTCCATCTCTCTGTGCTGTGGCATCATCTCCACAGAAGGATGTGAGAAAGTCCCTTAAAAATGGTGTCTCCTTCTACAAAAGCAGAAGACATCCTTACCCAAAGCAGAGCAGTCAAATCCTCTTTGTTTTATAATCCTTTAACAGAGAATAAAATGGTCCAGACTAGGGATAGAGAGCTGACAAGTTATTTTAGAATTACATATTCATTTATTTCTGTCCACTTTATAATCACACTTTCTAACTCTTAAAGAATACCGTTTGCAGCATTTCATGTATTTCTGGCCAATGCCAGCAATAATCTATGCTCTAGGATGCTTTTCTCAAATGTGCCTATCTAACTCCTATGAAAACTCCCCTTTATTCTCAGTGTTAACAGAAATGTCTATGAGACTAGTTTGACACCTCTCCAAATAAAACCTGTGGACTGAAAGACATTCTTTCAGGCACCTGGGTTTGAAAAAAAACCCAAAAAACCAATTAGCTCATTCCATATAAAAATCCAGAGTGAAAGCATTGACAGTGACTGATTACTTTGGGGGCAGTTGGTTCATTTCACTGTTGTTGAGTATAGATGCAGAAACATTTAGCTGAAAATGCAGCACTCGCTTGTTGTAATCATACCTTTCCCTGTGTAACTGTATTTGTTTTAGCAACATGACCTGAGAATTGGCATGGCTGCTAATTTATGACTTGTCCCTGTAATTACATCTAGGCATATTTTTCTTCATGTCATTAAATCTATGCTGGAAACTAAACAATTTTCATTTTTTTTTGTCCTAATTAAAACAAAGAGGTTTGATGAAAGCTTTGGAAAATATTTTTGTAATAAAGAAATATAGCCTTTTCAAAAGGTGGTATCAGGAAGGGAATAAATTAGGACAAGCAATTGCAAGATTTAGGCCGTAATTCTGTTTAAAGGTTCTTCATGATATAGCTAGGTCATTGTAATTAAGAATGACAAATTGTACTGAGAAGTACTGAGCACTGTTCCAATTCTGAAATCAAGAATCTTAATTTTCATTTCTGAATCTGCCTTTTATATGACTGGGTATTTCATTAATCATCTTTATGCATAACTTCTGCTTCTACAGAATAGGATATTTCATTAAAACAAGCATTGTGAGACCTCACTACATTTGTGAGATAAGGATTTGTCCAGCATGCGTGAGCTATTACTATTAAACTGCCTTTGAAACACTAGTGAAAATGTCAGACTGACTCCATTAGTGGGTTTTCTGTTTCTGATGTTGCTGTCTGGGGAGTATTTAAGAGTGTAAGGAAGAAAGAACCTGCCTTATTAGAGAAAACGTACCTGCTGTGAAACTGCTCTGAGCTTTAGAAATCTCAAAAATATTAGGGATTTTTTCCTGCTAAAGTCTGAATAGAAAACAACTTTATAGGGCATTTCTTCCAATTTCCCTGATAGGTTTATTATATATATTATGTACTAAAGGTCAGTAGTGGCTTGGTTCCCATAGTGAAGCATTAGGAGAGCTCCTGGAGATTACAGTTCATGTTCTGCCTCTCATTGTGGAGGCTCAGCTGAGAATATTTTCACAGAATCAGACTTTGTCCTGGAGACTTGCTTTTGGATTTTGCTTGGTGAATGTTGTCAGTGAATGAGCAGTTCTGGGCTCTGGGAGCCTAATGAACTTCTTGGAGCATTCCTGGCTCCAGAGAATGTGCAGCCCACAGTCCTGGCTTTTGGATAATATGTTGTAGTTTGGGATTAAGAAGTTTAGTAGAAGTTTTCATACGGCAAATTATAGCAGCCATAGTGCAGACACTGTAATTCTACTTTACTTGCGTATTAAATGTTGCTGACTTAGGTTGGTTCACGTGACCTCTTCATCTCTAGTACTGGCTATATACTCAGTGGGGACTGGTGTGGTGTGGAGAGTTGTTAAATATTAAGGGAGGGGAAATGGTTTCCCCCAGTGAGAGGTTGCTGTTGGTTATACGTGTGCATATTAGATTATTCCCTTCTTCAACCAGTGTACTCCTTGCAGTTCAGGTGGACTTCAGGAGAGGTACGAATGTGACTTTAGGTAAGATGTGATAAAGATGAGCAGTGTATTTATGTGGGCATCTTTGCCAGAATAGAGACAATGAGGCTGATATGAAAAAGCAGCAGATTCAAGTTGTTTATAAAAGTTATAGAGACAGTGTCTTGGAGAATTGTACAATTACTAGACAGTTAAAAATGGTTGAGTCTCTGTGTTGGTTTGCATACTGTTATGTGCTAGAAACCTCCTGGTGGCTGTTTACAAAATAAATTCGCTAGGCAAACACTCCTTAATATTTAACTGCTCATATGTTATTTCTTTTAATACAAGTACTCAACGTAGAAAGAATCAAGATATTCTAGAAAGAGCTATCTATCTAGATATGTTGGGAGTCCTTAAAAGATGAGAGAAAAGAGAATCAAATATTCAGTTTTCTAAAGAGCTTCATAGCAAATAAAAAGTATTTCCAAAATCATTGTTCTTATTTAAAAAAATCCCACAGTGATAGTATCTTTAGAATTATATCAATGTGCCTACAAAAGGAAAGACACAAATATTTATACAGTTATTCTAAGTTCAAAAGAATGGCCCTATATTTGCTTTAGGGTAAATGAAGACAGAATTTCTCCCGGTCCCTGTTTTTATTTTTCTGAGATACTTTTAATTGAATTAATATTACCTACTAGCCAGTTATCTTTATTCTTTAGATTTTTCTTATTTTCAGTTATTAACACTCTTCTCTTTGGATCTGCTTGTTTGTATATACCAGTGAAACAAGACTGAATAGCAAATACTGTCTACAGAAGTTGCACTGGATTAGCTACACGGGATGACAGTAAAGAAGCTGATTTTTATAGTGCTGAGCTCACACTTAGAACTTGCCTAATAGCAATACAGAAACCAGACAACATTTGTTTATAGACCATGCCCTGGGCTGTATGGTGTTCCTACTCCAACTAACTGAAGAAGGCACCCAATTTCCTCATGCTCATTCAGATCCTTTGGTTTTGTCTGCTCTGAATCACAAGCATAGAGCTGTGCTGTGTTCTAAGGATACTAACCTGATTTAAACAACAGGGGGGTGGGATGGTGGTTTTTTTTAAAGCAAGTGTAGCTTGATTGATTCCATTTATAGCTTTCCTCTATGAGTGAGCTGCAATTGAGGGTTTCTTTCAAGATGTTTTTCTTAAATTTTATTCCATTTCTCTCTAAAAAGGGAAGGCATTAGTTCTGGCTTATGTACAGATGAACATGAGAGTGCTTCAGCTGGCACACTTGGGGATTCTGGATTTTCAGAAGAGAAACTGAAAGAGGCTGAAACCCAGCCCTCTGCATAGGTCAGCTCAAATCTTGGTTAAAATGTGTTTTGACTGAAACATCATAAGAAACTGGTGGTAGCTTGTTATAAGTGTCATTGCTGGTGTTGTTGAATTCTACTTAAGAAACAAAACAAAAAAACAGAGAGTTGTTGAGGGAATAAATCCAAAGCATTATTTCTCTATCAATTGTGTATGACTCCAGAAGGAATATATTACCAGCTTACTCATATCTAAAGCAAAGGTTTTTATTATTTTTTTTTTTTTAACACATGCCTCACTTACAGTTACAGGAGCTGCTAGCTAAAACTTCCATAACTAAAAATCTGGGGTATTTTCCTCATGTATAAGACTTTGAGCTTCTTATTATCCATGCGAACTGAAAATTGGGAGAAAGGAGCTGTACCTCAGGCTGAAAGGCTGCCATGTAACTTTGCTGACTGTTTTTTGCTTACAGCAAGGGTTAAGCCAAGAGCATTTCAAATGCTTTTGTCTTGATGTAGTAGGTAATCCAAGAGGAGAATCCATTCAGGGGAAAAAGACTGTTAGAGCAAACTAACTATGTTTATTTGCTTTATTTTTGTCTTGAAAAAAACCTTTTTTGATCTTTAATGGAAGTCTGTCATGCCTTTTGGCCTTTCTACAGCTTTTGAATAAATTACAAGGAAAAAGCTTCTGTACTGGATTTATCAATAACAAGCTCTCGGAGTTCTCTGTTTAAAAAAAGTTTCAAGATGCATCGTAGCTTCTGATTGATTGTCAGGTTTGTTCTTTAGCTCTAATCTTCTGCAAAAGTATTAACAATATAAAACTTTAATGTTCATTTTTTCTGCACTGATATAATTTCTTTGTTACTGACATAAAAGCTCTTAGCTCAGACTAGTAAGGGATGCTTATTGGAAATTGCTGTATTGAACAAGGATAGTATGTGTGAGATTATATTTTTTTTATTACAGCAGCATCTAGAGGCTTCATCTGAAATCATATTTCCTCTGCTAGACACTGCATGAACAGACAGCGAGAGACAGTACCTGCCCTACCTACTCTCCCACAAAAAGGACCCAAATAAACCACCAATACCCAGGTGACATGTTCAAATTAAAAAAAGATCAAATTAAAAATAAACATATTTAGAAGGTGCATGTAAAGAAAAGTAAGAGAAGACAGCATTTTGTTTGTAAGAAACACAGAGCCTTTTTCTGAGAAGTGCATTTCAGAGTCAAAGAGCCGGTGCTAAAAGCTGGTTCAGCTGCGAAGTCTTTCAAGCAGGGCTTCTGGCTGGCTTACCATTTCCTGGGGCTTGGAAGGTTGCTATCCCATACAGAACAACTCATGTGAACTTTTCATTTTGGTGACAATGATCTAGTTTGCTGTTTTTAAGAAAGGTGATGTACATGCAAAAAGAACAATATTTCCCTGATTTTAGGATTTGAGTAAGAACTTTGTTCAATTATTGATTGAGATGGCAGGCAGTGACAGTTTTATGGTGACTGTCAAGCTGAAAAATGGGATAGATGTAAAAATAATGTTTCATTAGAACTTTTGTCTCTGACAGATTAATTCATAAAAATTATATTTCTTAAGACATTTGGGAATGAATATGGAGATTAAGGACAACTGGTTAGTTCCAAAAACTTCTTAAAGAGGGAAACTCAAATTTAACTTGTGGCAAGAGCTATAGAATTTCATTTATGGGTGTGACTGAAGGATGACACTCAAGTCTGGCCTGTAGTTGTAAGAGTAGCACAGCTGGGTATTATGGCTGTGCATGTGCATTGCACCCAAGTCATAGGCTTCCTGGCTGGTGCAGGATGTCCCCCAGTCAGTCATCTGTATAGATGAGACAACAGACTGTTTTGAAACAACAAACGTAGTTGAGAAATGGAATTGACTGAACTGGTGGCCTTCACAACAGCATTTGGCTAACTGGTGCAGGAGCTCTCCAGGTGGGAATGTCAGGCTGTCCTGGAGATCCCACAGGCAGCTCCTGCTGATTTATATGTGCCCATGTGTTGTTTAAGAACCTGGCAATGTCATGGAGACTCTCCAGGTAGTTCCTGTGGTTGGGGTAATGAAAGGAATTACTTGCCAAAGTAACTTTCATTTACATAATCAGAAAGAAAAACAGAAACGTAGTAATTTGATGTGGAGAGAGTCATTACTGTTCAATCAGATACAATAATTGTTCTAATTCTGAAGCTAATTTTCATTACCTGGATTTGGTTTTCCAGTTTGATATTGCCTTGAATTGAAAAACCTGGAATAATAAACATTTAAAACAAGTAGAAAGTCATGTTCATGTTCTGTAGGTTAACAAAGACTAGGCAATAATACTGGCCATTAAGCTTTGTGCTGAGAATGGATGCGCCAGATCCTCAGCTGCTATCACATGCGTTCAACAGGGCTATATGTATTTTATTGACAGATGATTTGTCTGAAAGTCCTCCAAAATTCATGTAACCAAACAATTGCCTTGTTCATCTTTAGCCACCATTTAACAAATTAATTAGTCAATCAATGATATTCACACATTTCCTCAAAAGCACCTCTCTACCAAATTTGCCAGAGTCCTGACTATTCATGGATAATATTGACTAAAAGTACTTTGATTAAAGCAAGAGGGGAAAAAAAAGGCAGTTCAGTGTTTTAACTAGTTAACCTAGCATCAGTTCAGTGTTAATTTTTTATTCAATTATTTTGCACTTAGCAGCAATGTGTTTTTACTTGTTTAAAATTTATGTTCCAGATGTGAGGAACATTTGACTTTTTTTTTAATTTTATTTTTTAAAATCTGATTTAATGAGTTTGGAGTATACAAGATATAATTAAAAATTTGTAGAGCAGCAATTAATTTTTAACAAGTCTATGTAAAATATAGCATAAACAGAAAATTTACTATGTAAGTCACAGACAGATGAAGATGTATGAGATAATTTTAACCGTTCTTTTAAGATTTAGACAGAAAAAAACTTACTCTTGAATTATTGGTATAAGTTGAGTGCCAAGGTCTTCACAGTGAAACCATTTTTCAAAGAGGACATTAGTTGTATCTCCAACATAGTATCTGACCAAGTAAAAAAAAAAATAGTCAATAATTTTATTAACTAACTGATCAGGCAGTTTCAGTCTTTTCAAGAAAATAGTTTCATGAAGCATTTAACAGTGTGTTATTCTCAAGCCTGGTGTACTTTATGCTGAAGAACGGTTATTTAGGGAAACTTTGTGTTTCCCTGATTAGCTTGACTGGTGGGTGGGGTGCTCGAGCTTCTATTGAGGGCCTTTGAGTTTTGTTGCTCACCACAGAGAAGTCACCAAATTCCTTTAGCAAACCTTCCAGATTTAATCCCAGAAACTGACTGGTGCCTTGGGAGCAATAGGTCTCACTTTGGATGTAGTTACTGCAGAAATAACTAGCCCCAAATACCATTTCCATTAACTGCTTCCATCCAGCTATAAGATAAATGCTCATATTGAAGAGAGTTGCCTTTCATCTTTCCCATCCATGGACTGATAAAAATACAAAGGGGTTTATGGACTTGTTTGCAAAACATGGTTTTCAACTGCATATATTTGGGAAGTGTTGTTTAGCTCACCCCTTTGAAGAGCAACTTAGTGCTTTGAATCATAGAATGGTTTGGGTTGGGGATCTTAAAGATCATCTAGTTCCAGATCATCTGCTTCCCTTGCATTATTTTATATCTTAACAAATAAAGAAATAAATTGTGCTGAGATCAATACGTTAAGGTTGCTATAATCTATGGCGTGGCAAGTACAGATTTTAAAAAGGCTGCATGGTATGTAAAGGGAGTGATGCTCCAGTACAGTCACGCATATTGTGACTGATTATAAATAGGTCCTATGTGTCTGTTGGGTTATAGTCACTGGAACGTGTGTTTGAAGAGGGAAACAAGGCTGATATGATTATACTATGCATATAAGTGTATTTGTCTATTCATGTCAGTCTTATGTATCTATATAAATATTGTTAGAAGAGCTCCTGAGTTCCTCAAGTTTTGGAAAAAACAGGGTATTTGGAAGAGAGTAACATTATTAATGCCTCCAATATGGAAAAAGTTGTGCTACGAGCACAAGTTTTGAGCACAGAGAATCTACAGAGAAGAGAGATGTTACAAATGTCTGTGTTAAAGAATCCAACCATGCAACTAACATCAAATTTAGTTGTTTCTGTACTTGTTTACTATAGAATTAAGATTAGCTAGTGCATTATTTTTTTTTTATAGTACCAAGCATGTAATCACTACTTAGATTGAAACACCAGGGCAGGCTACTTATTCTTCACTTGTACAATAATCAGCATGCTGGGGGCTCTGATTTATGACTGATGCTTGTAGGCATAATAAATAATGGAACAGTAATGTAATGTTAGAACTTGAGTCAGCATACTTCAAAGTTTATTATGGCTTCCTCTTGTACAGTCTTTGCTGCAGGTGGCTGGGAGTGAAAAATGCTTGAGAAGATTAGAGGTTCTGGTTGTAAATCCCCATCTCTTGCAGGAGCACACAGAGAAACAATGCAGGTTCAAAAGCATGACATGATTGTTCACTTCCAAAACTTCAGGTGTCTTTGTTCATCATGTCAGTGTGAAAACAAAGGCATTAAAAACCCCGAAGTGATTTATTTTCAGGCACCTGATTAGATATTTTCAATTAAGAGTGTGCTTTGTTAATTCAATTATTTTTTCCACCCACAAACCATATGGTAGATTTTAGTTTAATTTCTTCACAAGAGCATGGCTATATTGGAGTGCAAATCTCTAGATCTCCCTGGGATCCCTAAAAAGGCATTCAGCATCTCTCCAACTCACAGATTTCATGTACAAGATAGTTTATTTTACTTAAAAGTTAATTAAAGTTACTTATGTTCCTTTATTACAAACAAACATTGCTATTTAAATCACTGGCCAATTGTTTCTAGCTCAAAATATCTTTTTAATAATGTAAATGCTCATGATCCATAGACCTGCTATGAAAGGAAAAAAAGGGATAAGTGCACAGATGAACAATGTTTTAAAAGAACTGGATTTGTCTTTAGCTTGGAATCCAATCAAGTGTTATTTTGAATCGTCCCTTTCTTACTTTCTTATATGTTTCTTAACCTTTTTTATTTGCATGAGAAAGCATACCTTTCCAGCTCCACGTATTTGCAATCTTCCTGCTGTGATACCACCCATGCAACAATCAAAAGTGTAGGCAAAAGGAGAAACCCAGCACATTACAGGTATTACTGCAGTTTTAGATCTTTATAAATTACATGAGTATCTGTAAACTCTTTGGTCAGTCATAGCTGGTTAATATCAAAACAGCTTTACTAACTTGGTTAAGCTACTGATGTGACTTGCTTTCTTAGACTTATGGATCCTGTGTGGCCACAGGACAAGGCTTAGCCCTGCTCCCACCAGAATACAAACTAAACCTCTCATTTCTTTGAAGATGTTGTTCTCGTAAGGCAATAAAAACTAGGCACGGGTGTCTACAATGTAGAGGGGTTTGTGTTAAGAAAATTCCAACTTCCCACACGCTCGCCAAGAAAGGTCTTCTTCATCTTTTTGCTTTCAGTGCTTAGAAAGGAATTAATGTTCTGCTTGCCAGAATTGATAAAAAAAATCTTTTTTGATTTGTGTTGTTACAGAGCTCTGAGATTTTTAAAACTTAAGGCAACAGTACATACAATACATAAGTAGATATCTATAACCACAAAACGCAGCATTTAATATATTTCAACAAGTTCCTGGTTTAACTAAATCAAATGCTAAATAAGATCTCTCTTTATGTGTGTATAGATAAATGGATCGTGGATAAAATTACTACAAAATTGCTAGGGTGAATCTGATAAATTATCAGGAAAGCAAAATACAGTATTGTATGCACATGAGAAAGTAGTTTATATTATGATTCCTAACATATCAGCCAACAGTTTATACTTCACCTGAGCCCATCAATTTCTGTCTTTGATCTTTCCCTCTCAATCACAAGACCCACAGTGTTTGCGTATCTCTGAGGAGAATGAGGTATCCTAGCAGGTAGGAGGAACATCTGTTCAAAGAAATGGGAAATCATCAGTGTCAGGAAGTCTTTGTTCTTTGTGTTGTCCTTCTGTTCTGCACCCCAAACTGCAAAATCCTCACTCCCCACCCCATTTCTCCCCTATTCTTTATTGATCCTGTGTTGCTTCTTTGTAGCTGCAGTCACTTTGGTACCAACAGTCCAGCAGATACTGTTTCTTGCTTTCTCAATGAATGACGACCATTGACTCTGCAATCAGCACTGCCTTTATGACAGTCAGGTGCTCTCCTCCCAGTTTGATCATCATTTCATGCTTGAAGTGAAAAATTCTAACCAGTTACTCATCTGGAATTTATACATTTACTGAAATTTCTGAGTAGTAGAAGTGGAAATAAAAAGTGATTTTATTTTTTTTTTTTTTTGTCAGCTCAAGGAATTGTCTAAACTAATCAACCACAGGTTTCCGTACAACACAGTAAGCACTTGTGATTGCATGATGATGAGTGTTATTCTCTCCAGAAATAATTAACGAATATGAGGGGCTACTTACTCATGCAAGTGACAAAGTGAACAGGCAACATTTGGTTGGGAGAAGGCTATTACTGGAGTATGAGAATAAACCTTTTTCTGGCAGTTATCTGACTACGTAGGAAGCTGGTAAGCTGCAGATTTCTTAGCTAAGTTTGGGCAAGTCATTACAATTCCTCTGTCTGCAAAGCAGAGCTAATGATAGTGCCTTGCCAGCACTAGTGTAAGGCATCCCACTAAAGGTATTCTGTGCTCCTTTTCATTAATGCTTCTGGTATGTGCCAAGATCTCAGCTGGATGTACTTCTCTAGCATAAAGTGTATTCCCAGAATCTCACTGTCTATAGGTTTGAAAATGTAGTTCTGTTTCTTCATTGAAAATGTTGTAATACTTTTAATGAGATCTAGTTACTGGGTGTAATACATGTCTTCCATTTTAAAGGCTGTCCCCACTAGATCTCGTAATCCTTTCAAAGACTGAATCCAGTTCAAGCTTGTGACAATAATAATGAGTGGCAGTTGTAGCACATCTAATAACTTGTAGTAACACCAAGTAAAACGCCTAGTCACACTCTTATTAAGAGCACTGCAATCTATGCTTTAGCAAATCTATTACTGTAAGGAAAAGCAACTGGATGTGGCTGCATGCATTGCATCCATAAATTGCTCTCATAAAACTGTTCTCATACTGTGGTGATTGCAAAGGCTAGCTGGGAAGGCTAAAGAAAGAGGCTGAAAATAGCTGAATCTAGAACTTTCTAAGTTCTAGGCAGTTCGCTTAATGGTGCGTTTAGGGGGGTGGCCGGTATGCGCCTGAGAGTGTGTAAATAAAACACTGATCCACTTGAATTCACATGGCAGATGCCACGCCATGCAGGGGAACAGGAACTCCTCTCACTATAATTCTGACTACCTGAATGGGTGTCCCAAATACCCAGAGAGATCTTTATCTGTTATAGCAATCATGAAGTGTTGAATGCAGTATATCTTAGTTTGCTGTTAATTACATGGAATTTGCTATACTGCATTCAAGATTTATTTTTTTTTGTGATGCCATCTTTTGCAGCAGGGATAAACTGATTTTAAAATACTTCATAAAATATTCATTTAACCTATCTATGTAAAACAACAGAAAAGCAACTCTGTTTTACCTCCCCTTCTCGGATGACAACGTCTTTTTGTTTCCCATTTTCAATTATCTTCAAACACATATCTCCTTTAACCTGGTAAAAAAGCTGAAGGAATAGGAAAATAACATTAAAGCAACTACTCCAAAACATTCTGTACTTCATATTCTGTTTATAAAGGATACAAGTACAAATACATTCAATCTGTAATTACAAATATTTAGAGAATTTTTTTCTAACAATAACAGACTTCCAACCTTTTTGGCTTTTGAAAATGTTACTTAATATGTATTAGTTCCATTATCTTACATACATTTGGCAATCTAAGAGGTCTGTAACTGCTTATAGAGCTATTCTGTGAACCCAGGGGAATTCCACTGTGCTGTCTTTACCCCTGGGAATTACTCTTTGTAGGGCTGGGATGTTATGGTTCAGACTTCCATTGATTACACTGTATATAAAGCTTCATTTCAGATGTAGCAGGGTCTTCACTGTTACAAATTAAATGTCATTTTTCCAAATGAGCTCCAAATATGCTTGCACAGGTTTTTGGGGTGTGGGTTTTTTTCATTTTTTTAAATGGAGATTTTTCATATAGGAATAATTGCCCATTTGGAAACTGTTCTGCTTTATTTCTGTGGATACCCTTCAAGCCCAGCAACAACTGCTCCTCTTCCTACTGTGTGTGTAAAAAGGATTACATTTGAAGCATGTATAACGGTAGAACCACTGAACCCATAACTCTGTCTTCAATAACCTTTCCACAGCTCTGTTTTCAGAGTAGCTTTGTGGGGGCTCTGAGGTGCTCAGACCAAGCCTCATGTTTCATGGCAGAACTATGCTGTGATCTGTAAGCAGATCTCTCTTTGACCTGGAATAATGGGCACACTTTTTCTCGTTTCATATAATACGGAGCAATAATACTTCAAAAAGTCAACTTGAATTTTCTGCCACTCTCTGCCAAGCTTCTGTATGCTTTCCAGGTTCTGTTTGCCTATCTAGAAACCAAACAGATTAATTCATCTAATTGCTGGTGCAGCTGAAATTGTCGGAAAAATGATTAAAAGTTAGAACTGTAATGAAAATAATTTTATTTATAGTGATTCACTACAATTTTAGGAAAATGGAAAATAAATAAGGGAAAGAAAAAAACACCGAAGCATTTAAAAAAAACCCCTGACCTAAACCTTTTCCAACACTAGAAAAGATTGATCATCTTTTTGAATCAGGATTATTACCGTGATTATTACTATTATTATATCCATGATATTTTGAAATATTAATACATGCCCCTGAGAATTCAAGAAAAACCTCTATGAACGTAACAAAACACAAATATGCTTCCAGGGGAACAAAACATTATAGAGAACTGAAGATGCCCTGGAAGCTGAGCGCTGAGATGCACTCTCAAACTGAGGGCTCTTACAGGAGTGAAAAGTTCACCTTGTGCCTTATGACCATGGATAAATGATAACTCTTGTCCAGATGGCCACTGCATCAGGCTACTTATCCTCCTCGCAGCCCATTTCCCCATGTTCTTTTCCTGTCATTTTCTTTGGAGTTACTGAATGACTGTATAAAATGCTCTAGTAGCCCTCATTACAGAGCACATCGGGCAAGGCTAACTGCGCATTGTACAACATAAAGTGATTTGAGTGGAGAAATGATGTCTCCTTCGCTTCAAAAAAGACTCATCTAAGGCCATAAAACCTTGATGGATTATCACACAGGCCATCGGTAATATGGCACTGGTAACGCTGAAATTGAAATACTCTTTTTGAAACATCAAGCTTTGGAGTGTTGTCTTCCCTATAACTACCAAGGGAGCTATTACTGAACACATGTACAGTACATGTAGAAGAGGAAAAGGATAACAGAGACTTATTCTGCTTGTGACCATGAATCATGAAGCTAAGCAACTTTCTGGTAATGAGTGACTGGGGAGGGGAAAGGGGCCATCCAGTTCAATAGCTGAGCATCACTATTATAAGGAAAGTTTCTGAACACTGAATTAAAAGAATTGTTTTGCAGTGGGAAAGGAGGAATGAGGTGGGCTACACATTGTCAATAAAAGTGCTTTTCTGAGTGAATTTAAATAGTACCTTTCACTATAAATTATGGTCTATTCTTCAAAACTCTTTTTTGGAAAAATGTCTGCTTCAGTCATCCATAAATCATCTGATGTAACTATGATTAATACTAGTGGTGGTAATTATTGATTCTACTGCTGTGATTATATTATCCCCTGAACTTTTATCAAGAAAACTGTCAACTGTTTTCTCAGTATGTTATAGTCCACGCTCATTTCACAGGACAGTTTGGCAATAAGGTATTGTACTGTCTTTTGCCTGGAATGTTATTTTTTTTCTAAATGCTGACTAAACTTTGCATTCTGGGCAAATCTAGCCTCTTCCTAAGTATCTCCTGAAAAAATCAAGGCCTGAGTAAGGAAGTACTGGTGTGTGTGTGCACACACGCCTATGTATATACATAGATACACAAATATGTATGCATATATAGATAGAGAGTAAGTCAATAGAGCTCATGCCACCTGAAAATACAAACTTTCCTAGTTGGTCTGTTTTTACTGGGATAATCTGGTATCCATTCTCCACTGTAGTACTGAAAACTGAGGAAATGTATAACATTGTCACTCTATTAGCATCTTATTAATGACAAGGTCTCAGATTACATGTAATACATATCTTTGCAAAAAAGCCGAGATTTGTACATTGCTGCTGCATAATGGGCATGAATTTGTCTTTCTGGGTGAAGAATGTGGCTCAAGGAAGAAACAAAGGTTGTTCATTCTTTTTATTCATTGCTAAATGTCCTTATTGGGGTTTTTTTATTATTTTATTAACTCTCCTTTTCTTCCTTTCATTTTTTCCAGACTTTTGCCTTTTGTTTAGCTTTCCTGCTTACTGTGGGGCACCTTCTTGTTACAATTACACTAAAAACATCTCTCCTTATTAATTCATACCTTACCTCTAGAAGCTGAGCCACCTAGAAGTTGAGCCACCTGGAAGTCATTCTTTATGCTAAGCATAACATTTTTTTCATAATATTGCTCAATATGATTGAAACTGCAGTTATACCTATGAAAACGAAACGGAAAGCCCCTTGACAGTTTATTTTTTGACTCATTTAGTTTTCCTTCAGCTCTCTTTACTGTAGAAGAATTATATTCTCCTTCCTTAGTCTGCTTCACTCTTCTTGATCATGCTTCAAACCTGGTAATACTGCGTTAAACTGCAGCGAAAGGCACCATGACCAGTGCTAAATCATTGTCAAGTCTGTAAAAGGGTATTTCACTTAATTATGCAAACTTGTAAAATAAATTATGCAGGCGTTTCTGGGGAAAAGAGGTTGATGTGCAGAGAGGCGGGAATTCACAGGGTAGTAGAAAGTGCGAATACTACCTTAAATAGAGCACTATCATCCCCACCATGTTAATGTCGTGAGAATTGTATTGCTTCTTCATCCAGGTATGTGTATCCTAGCAGAGTAAAGAAGGAAGCACGTAGTAGGGGAATAACATGGTATTTCTAACTGGTTTGCATAGGCCAAGTAAAAAAGAAGTCTATTTTATTTTATGTACAGCAATGTATGTAATTTAATTTAGATCCACCTTTGATATCAAACTATGCCTAGATGTAGGAGCCCTGAGCTCTGTAAAGGCTTTTGTAGCTGAAAGCTTATTCACGGACGTCTAAAAACACCTGCAATTTGCAGTGTACTTTGAGTACTGACTGCTTCTGAAAGTGGAATTTGGGGTTGCTCAGCCACTTCTGGGATTAGGCCCTGATTTGGCATCTCCTGGCTTGTATTGCTTGTCAGATTGCTAAATGCTAGATTAATTTACAGAGCAAATCAAATTCTGACGTGGGAGTAGAGCTTGGGTGTTCTCCAGACTTCAGCGGTGAATGATCTATTTGAGCACAGAAAAGCAATTTTCACTTTCTCATCCCAAGGTTTTTCAGCCATCACAAGTCTGAGAGGCAAACACATGAGAAAGGTAGAGAAAATTACCATAGAGAAAACTGTGTTGTGGGTATTGTTTTTTTTTTCCTCTACTCATTCACATGTCATCTGTGAAACCTGAATACTAGCCAAGATTCATAGCAATGATTTTATGCAGCAAACTTACTTCTGAAGACACAGTCTGTTTCTGATGCAAAAGGATCATCACTCTTATTATTTTTCAATAGGAGCTTTGTTTCTTATTAAAATATGCAGTTTTCACCAGATAAATCTGGGGTTGTTTAAATTTAAAGGAGCTAAAGGCTTTCTCTTGCTTTGCTGCATCTCACGTTCTCAGTTTTATTTGGGAGATAAGCACCACAAAACTACCTACTGGAATGTCCTCCTCCTCAGGCATCTACTATCCCCATACAACGCAAAGGGAAAATTGAGCTGCTAGGGAAGAGTTTCTCAAAAGCATGCTGCCTAGAGAGCAGCACACACTAGAAGAAGGGGTCAGGCTTCATTTAAGCTGGTAATTCAGTCAGAAACTGGAGCCAAGTCTCACTTGCGGTGCGTGTATGTGAGGGGGAGAAAAAGAGAAATCAAAATTCAAATTAGAAAACTCAGATGAGCTGTGGCAGATGTGACCTCAAATCTGTATCCTGTTTCAGAGCAAGACATTACTAGATCTCAATTAGACCTTGTAAATACACAAGAAGCAGCTGTAGAGGTTGGCCAAGATGATCAAAGGAGAGGGAATTTCTATAAGAGGGTCCTCTTTAGGACTGCGGTGTAAGGGCTCTGATCTGTGGAGCTGCATCAGTACTTAGGTGGCTGTATCCATAACAAACAACCTAGATGCTGAGTGCAGGAACTTAGGGTAAAATACACACACACAATGAGAAGCAGATCTTTTGCATCAGCACAACATTCTGCTTGATTTTAAATGTGTTGCAGGTGGTAGACAAAAGGCTGATTTGAATTTCTCCACAATGGAACTGCACTGTTTTATGTAGACTTGACATTAGAATATAAATTGTTAAGAAATCAAAGTCAGCTAGTTGAGATTCATTGTGTTTAAGTGGTGGACTGAAGTGGGTAAAAAGACAGGAGCCTAACTACTTTTGTGATCCTGAATTTAGCTCTTAGCATATCTCACTTTCCCCTGAAGCAGCCCACACGATGCAGTAAATAAAATCTAAAATTGGTTTTACTATAGATAAGTTTTATTATGATCATGTTTTTTTATCTGTCATTAACTCCCCCCAAAACATACAGTCCCCTTCAGTTTTCACTTATTTCTTGAAAATTACATGGTGAATTTATAAGGTAAGATTAGATGTTTCCCCCTCACACACCTCAGGCTTTGCAGTGCTGAAACTCAGAAATGCTACTATATGATGAAAAATGTAAGAGACAAAGGTAGGTCCAGGACTGTTCCCTGGTACCTGGAATGCATCTGCTGCCCTGCAGCCATGAGGGGTTGAGCATCATGGTAGGGTTGCCACAGAAGCTTTCAGTGGTCTCATTGAGTTGACTACATAAGAATTGTAGCCACTAGTCTATGGAATCCAAAGCTCTTTTGGCAAGTGAGGTACATGGGACTAATGATTCCATTGAAAACCCACAAAACTAGTTCTATAGCACAAACACTTTTTTTAGTGCAGACTAAGAAAGTCTTGTCTCTCTAGCTCTATAGGTGCATTCTCACAGCAGGTTTTTTCCCATGTTTCAACAGAAGACGCATTTTCCAAAGCAATTCAGTTTCACTTTTGAGAATGAGTCAGATTTAGAGGCAGAGAACATCTGGGTAGATGTTTGTTGACCTGTCTCTGTTCTGATGGAGAAGGAAGGAAGGGGGAACTTAACATTTACAAACAGGAAAATGAATGAACATGAGATAGTGGTAAAGTCAAGCCAAAGAATGTGAATGGTTTCTCTCTTGTAAGGTGCAGCTCCTTATAAACCTGTCCTAGGGAAAACAAAGTCTCAGGTATGAGGCAGTGCAAAAGGATGGCAAGTAAGTAGTGTGCAGAAAATTAAGAAGGAAGTGAAGCAGTGCAGAGAAAACTAAGAAGAAAGAAAAATGTTGAGTAATATATTTAGGAAATTCCTGCTTGTTGAGAGAAGAAAAAAAATTGTGCGAGACTAGTTGTCATTTTAGCCTAAATGACTGTTCAGGAGACAATCCTAAAAGGCTTTGAAGAGTGTCCAAATCAAGCCTCTGTTTTTTCTCATAATTAGCCAGTCAGAACTGATCTTCTGATACACCTGCTCATTAATGGCACCAGCAGAGAACAGCCGGAGGATGCTCCTAAACCCTTATCTCTGCATGTGAACTGCTGGCTGCTGTGAACTGCAGGCTGACAAATGCAAGTTGTGCCACAGGACAAACTATAAACTGTGCTTGATAACAGGCATAAAATAATGAGTGAACAGGTACAAACAATCCTAAACTTAACTTTCCTTTCTAAACCGACACTTCCTTGCTATCAGAATAATATTAATAGAAGAGCATCAGCTAAACTTGCATAAAGGATTTGTGGATTTTCACACTCATGATTATACGCCTGTATAGTTTTCAAATTGTCATTCAGAACCATAAATGACCTTTCGCCTGCCAAAATAATGAGCTGAATATGGCTTTGAATATTTGTATTTTCAACCTCAAGTCTAATTTAGGAATATGCCCTTTTACTAGCATACTCTCTGTCTCACAATTCTTCTCTAATGAAAAACATGGATTTAATCAGGGATTTAATCACAGGAAGGTGCAAATGTGTATGATAAAAAGTTATGGTAAAAAGCTACATATGAATATATTGTACCTCTATAAAACTGGACAAAATTGGACCGTATGTTAAACTGACATGTAACAGATACTGGTTCTGATGTGTGTATTACTAATTTTACTATCTGATAGGAATTTTATGTTTGCACTTTTGGCTGCTGAGTAATTGTGGAAAATTTGCTAGGCAAAGGATGATGTATTGCTACCTAAAAAATCTTGTATCCAATTGGACTAGAAATAATTTACTATACTGTTGCATACTGATATGTATTATGCCTTTATAAATATGGCTAACTTTTATACTGTTGGAAAGTCATACAATGGGTTTAGGATTATTAAAGGTAGGCCAAACTCTCTTCAAATACAGGAACCTCTTGCAAAATAAACAAAAGAAAAAAAGAGGTAATTATATTAATCTAACTTTCTTTTTGGGGGAAGGGCAGAAGGAGATAAATTTTTAAAAAATGAAACTGCACAGGAATGGGTTGGGGACGAATGATAATCCACTATGAACTGGGAGATACCAGGAGAGACAAGATGATAAAGAAAAGAAAAAAAAATACAATATATTTTATATTGTTGTACAAACTACTGTACCAGTTAAACTTCAGCTCATTTTTGTGTGCTTCTCTCTTAGTGAGTAGCTCTAATATATTCTTCAGAGCAAGACAATAAATTAATCATATAAACCCAAAAAGGTTAAGTTACAGAAAAAAATATCTGGAATCATTAACTTCCATATGTACCTTCATGTACCTTCTTTTTATGCTTTGGCAAACCTTGATGTCATTGACCTCAGTAACAAAATTCATTCACTCATTTTTAATCTAACATATAATACTGAACAATATACCATAACAGCAGTGTAAAGGTTAGATATTCTTCTCAGTGCTTTCTGAGCAGCCACTCTACAGATATGCTTTCTCCTCTCCCAGGAATGTAATCATGTTGACAAAACCACATTTTGTTTTCCTCAGCGAAGTTCCTCTGGACTTTCCTTGTAAATATATGATGGATGCTAAATTCTTCTGGTTAGCAACAGTCTCTGCATACGCGCTGCCATGAGACCTGGCTTGCCTCCTTCCCAGCCCAAGCCACCTGCCAGCACAGTCCAGAGCGTCGCCAGAGCTGATGAGAAGGGACATAATGGAGTGTGTGGGTGACCGGGTATGTGACTGGAGGAACCTGTGCCCACAGCTGCAGGTGGGCTGTGAGACCGTGGTGGCAACGCAAAGCCGGCAGAAGTCTGACAGTGATAAGGTAGCATCTGCTCTTTCAGAGCTGTATGGTTATAATGACTACAAACACCTGCACGGCACAATTATAGCAGAAAATTAATGAAGGCTATTGTGAAATGGCTGAGTTGGTTTTGTGAGAAATGATTCAGTGGTAAGTAAACACTTTTTTTTTTTTAATTTTTCAAAGGATTTATTGAACTTGACTCACTTCTGCATTGAACTATGTAGATCCTTAGGCTCAGGTTTCCAAAGGTACTTAACATTAGTGGCCAAATTTCATTGAAATTACATGGAATTAAATTACTCTGCTGGGAAGCAAGGCAAATTCTCTCTCATCATTAAATCCTTACTCCCGGGCCTTTAGTGTTCCCTTTGCCTTAGGGTTCCTTCAGAGCCAGTTGACTCAGAGGAGTCCTCAGGCCAAGCAAACAATTCCATGAAAAAGGCAATAAACAAAGTAAGTGCTAATTGTTACATTTTCCTATGTTCTGCATCTGGCACAACGGCTGCTCAGAGCTCAAAGCAGTGGGATGGCTTTCTTTTGATGCAGAAGATGTTCAGCAAAGGGGACTGATTTGAAAAATATTTAGAGGCTCTATTCTTTAATCTTCCAAACCTGGATGAAAACTGAAAGTGGTAATATTTTTCATAAAGTCCAGAAAAATATAATTTCAAACCAATCAAAACATTTAATTTTGATTTCTGAATTTCAAAGTTACTTTTGAAATATACATCGCTCTTCTGCAACAAAGTATCACTTTAAAATTATCATTACCTTTCCAAAGTTTTGTCCCAAAATGTTGAAATGAAACATTTTGATGTGTCAGAACGCTTTCTCCAGTTTCCTGTTGGAAATTAATTATAGCAAAATAGATCTGATCTCATGTGCCTGTTTTAAAGGAAATGCACAGATGGTCTATGGTTCTGGTGAATGATTCTGTTTAAGTCTTTGAATTGGTCTAATAAATACAACATCACTGAGCCTTGCATTGCTAATCTGTAGCTGTAGCTTCAAAAGCAGCTGTATTTTAATCATTATAGATCAATTGAAACAGCAAAATATAAACAGCCTATAGGTTACCTCTTCTCCTTCTTCAATATGATAATCCTTCCTTTCATTTGGCCCTCCAACAAACATGATATTTAATTGATGGCGATGCCTAGAAAAGAAAGTAACATTTTAAAGCTATCTCCATTCATGATGCTCTTTAATTCATATAAGTTTTGGGGTTTTTTAATTCTTTGAGGTCAGTGAGTCAACAAAACGATGCTGAGTGACTAGCAACATCCAGAATGAGAACTCAAAAGACTTTGGATGCACCTCTCTGCTCTGCCACTGTCCTGCTGGGTGACCTGAGGCCAGCTACCTCCCTCCTGGTGTTTCAGTGCCTCCAGGTATGAAAAGGGGACATTGACAGTTACCAACTGTGGAAAAAGCTTTGAACTGTAAAGATAAAGGATGCTACTAAGTTACAGGAACGACAGGAAAATGTCTTTTCAACCTGAGATGATTAGATCAGGATTCTGTAAAGGTAAAACACTTTTAAAGGTTAATTAAGGTGAAAACCTACTTTTTTTTTTCCCCATTGGTAGAATCACCAGAGATACTGATGGTAGGAATTATCAGCTAAATTCTCTTCTATTTATACTGGTTTTGTTAAGGTGGAAAAACATTACAGTGGTTTCATTGCAGTGGTGGCTAATTCAAAAAAGGAGATTCAGACCCTTTTAAGAGCCCAAATGAGCTCTAGTCTCAGCTGTCACAAAGAATAGTTATCCCCCCAATTATCTATTAGTCCATTTAAACTAATAAAGAGGTAAGGTAGCATGTTTTCATTTGCTAAAAAAATCAACTATAAATTTGGCCTGTTAGCTGTGATTCAAAATTTGTTCTTAAGCTCTTTTTAACATGTGAACGGGGGTGTCTTGACCTCTACTTTTCAGTGAGGAGATTCTGAGCCATAACAGGAGATCCCAGTAATGAAGAGCCACGCTCCCCTGCAACACGGGGAAGAACAATGTGCCTCTGTGTCAGCACCTCATAAGCCTTAATTGAGAGCAGATCATTTCTGAATAGCTGAACATACATATTTGAACTACTACCATTATCATGTTTACTTGGAAGAATATTTAAATAATAATGAACACCACAGTAGGGACTAGTAAAACAGAAATAATAAGTAAAAGTGACAAATTAGTTGGCCAAATAAAAGTCTAAAGAATTACATTAGCTTACATTTCTTAAATTGATTATTTTCACCATAGGAAACTATATACATTATAGTACTTGGCTTTATGCCCACACCCTAAAATAAGGAACCGAAATCAGAACTGTTTGTACCATGCAGCTTTAATATTAATTTTCAAGAGCACACTGTAATACTCCTGCATTAATGAACAATTCTACTAAAGAAGGGCAGGAAGACCAAAACAGTAATAACATGGCTAATAATTAATGAAATATATTAAAATCAGCCCTGGAGAATAAAATAGGATAAAGGCAATCTATGGATATTTTGTAGCCTACTGTTAAGATGAGTTGGTGATTTTTAAAAAAAAACCCCATACAGTTTCATTCTTAGTTCAGTAAGTTAAAATGAAAATATTGCTCTAAAAGTCATTCTTGCTTAACTTTTTCTTTGGCAAATTTACCATTAATTGGTAAATGGATTTAGCTGGGTCTTACGTAATAAACAGGCAACTATGAGTTAATCATTCCTATCATTAACAATTATATAATGACACCATCAAAAAAATCCAGCTATAAAATACAAGCAGGTACTCCAGTAGGTTTGTTTGTCCATATTGGCTAAATAAAAAGTTGTCTGGTTAATATAGCTGCATTAAGTTAAAAGGAAAAATCTTAAGGAACAAAAGCAGTTTCAGTTAAGACTGCCAAAGTGCACTTAGAGTATCATAATGGTTTCAGGGGCGTGAAAATTACTTGATTGCACTATTTTTAGAATGAGTTGCTAATCAATTGCCTGATATGTTTTATATACACTTTTATTTCTCTTCTTAACCACATAAAGAAAATGGTACCAGCAGGCAGCCTTCTAAAAATGTCTCGAGACCATGAAGAACCAGATAGTCCATGACCACAGTTAGGTCTCCTTATGGTAAGTATCATATTCTGAACTCAAAGAAGAGCTTTAAAAGTGCCATAGTTACCCTGTAAAAATCCACTATGTTAAGGGTTCTGATTTTGCACTAATTGCTCATTGTTGAGGTTAAAAAACACGTAAACTTGCAAGATAGTGTCATTAAAATACATCTAATTAAACTGCAGTTCTTACACTGTTGCCTTTTCTTGACTCATAAAACTTTAAACAAGTAGTGATTCAGGAACTGAGGTTTTATTTTGAAATCCCAAATAGGCATTTAAAACTTTTGATCCTCTTAAGTGTATGGAACAAAACTGAATACATGTTTGAAAGCTATAATAAATTTAGACACCAAATGTCCTACTGATTTGCTGTAAGACCTAGATTTTAACCATTAGTTCTCTCTTGAAACACAGGATCATAAGTTACTTACATGTTTTGAGGTGGTTGCCTTCCAGTGATGGAGATGGCAGTGAAAAAATTGCCATATACATCTCTACTCAGCACATAAAAGATCAAAGCCTTCAGACAAATGTTGTAAATGTATTAGTCGCTTCTTGGAAAATAACCTAAAACCTTTTTTTGGAAAATCATGAAAACCTTTTGATAGCCCAAGGAGCAGGTGGTAAGAGATTCAGTATCCATACAATATATGGCTTTCCTCTTCTTCACAAGCTGAGGCTATATGGGAAAATTGATTTCTTTTTTTAATCTATGCAATTTTTATCACAAAAAACATTCCTTATTTTACTGTTGTTTCTTGCAATTTTTACGGGGAAGACTTGTCAACACTGAGTATTTAGGGATCTATGTGACTGTCTGGCCTCTGATAGATGTCGTGTTCCAGAGTTACTTCAGGATTACAAAGAACTGCTGGTAGGAAGTGCAGAACGGTGCTCTAGTGACAGAAAGGTTCATCTTACTGATGCAGAAAGAAAACCACGGATATTCCACACACTGTAAAATACTAAAATTTTACTACTATAATTGGTAAGCTTTAGAAATGGTTATGCTTTACAAAATGCTTCCTAAATACATTTTGAAAATGAAAGAAATGACAACACTCATAAAGAAAAGACACTTTCCTCATTCTTTCCCTCTGTGAAAACTATTGTAGCGATTCAAGTTTCATGATTTCTCTGTTAAACACACAACTGTAGTTTCAACATAATCATCTCAGTAAGGATGTGGCCTTTACCTTGTTTTTCTCTTGCAATCATTACTTTGAAAACTAACCCTTGAACCTGTGAATGGAAATTAATATTGCCGCTCCAGTACTGCCCATTCAGTGTTTGATTAGAGGTAGCACTTCAGAGTTGGGCAAGAGGCACATTCTTTAGTGCTTTTTTTTAATGATTAAAGTTGCAAAACAGGATTTTTAAAAATAAAAAAAAAGTAAGAAATATGCTTTTTGTTTTCTTTATAAAACCTGGATTTATACCAGTCTTTACAGAGAATCCTTTCTTAAGAAAGACTTCTGTTTACAGAGTTTTGGACTAAATATATTGTCCTTGACCTCACTGACAAAAGAAATCCTTATTAATGTTGTGACTAGAAGATGCCACACATTGGACCATCTACATTGACATTATTTCATGAGTATTGACACTTGAGAATATACATGTTATACAAATGCATAATGCTCATACTTTTTTCTTATATTAGCTGTTTCATTCAGAGTTAGGTTTGCAGCTCTAAGGTACCAGGTCAGTGCTCTGAAGTACTGCCTCCTCAGCCTCCTGATGAACAGAGGGTCCTACCCTGCCTTGACAGCTCTGGAAATGCCCTGGAAGCCTGCTCCTCCAGCGCCCCTGCCCTTCCCTCTCTCCTTATCTTTCAGTGACACGTCCCAGTTTTTGATTGCTCCTGCACCTTTGGCTCCTCTGCAATGTTGGAATGACTCTCATAACTCCAGTAGCTGTTTTAGGCTGTAATTTGGTAGTGTTAATATGTTAGCTAAATCTTATCATTTGTAGATATGATATTGTCTCCTCTGATTTCTATGAGTTCATTGTCACAGGGCCTGACACAAGTTCCCTTAACTCAGTCTAACTGATGACCGTTACAGCTTCTGCAGTTACTACAAAGTGGATTTCAATCACTTTCTGTTCTTCAAAACAGCACTCTGACTGCAGTCTGAGAGGAACTCCAGTTCCTTATTAATCTTTACCATGTATGCATTTTACCATCTTCCTCTTAGAATATTTCCGTATCTGAGAACCGACTTAGAAAAAATAACCATTTACTTACATAAGCTTATTGCACACAGGTGGCAAAAAGGCAGCTTCGTTTTCTTCTATCCATTTTCCTATATTTACAAGAAGCTCCATGGTCCACCAGGTATGAAAATTTTGACAGAGATATTAGAGTTCACAGAGGGCTCTCTTTGTGGGCAAACTGCGTGGAACTAACCCCAGAGCTCAGGGGATTGGTTGGCAGAAGAGGTGTCTTCGGGCTTGAGTGTCCATGGGGTCAGGTCCATCAGCCAAAGGTTACTTCATAAAGAGTACTAAAGCTCTAGCAGCTTAGCTAATAATTGACTAGTGCTTTTAAAATATATATTTTCATTGGAGACTTATTGTGCCCAAAGGAGGTTTCTTACTACTCTTTTATGCATCAGCTGGAGTGTTTCTGTTACCTCTCTACAGAAATTGCCTTGTTACATAGAGAAACTGAGAGTTAGGAAAATGGGGAAGAGTTGAGCACGCGCACCCTTCGAGTCCAATACAGAAACAGGTTTCAAAGCTAAATGCAAATTGAGAGCAGTTGCTCAAATTTTAGTCACATATAATATATATTAAAAAGAGAGGTTTTACACATGCATAACTATATAGAGAGAATAAAGCCCCATTTCCTTTCTACACCTCCCCTCAACCTTGTTAAGATCAATGTTTGAGGAAGTGGTATTTAAAAATATTGGGATCTTCTTCTGTCAAATAACAAAAATAAAGATGTCTTTTGCATTTGTAAAACCAGAAGCAGTTGTCCATAAATGCTCATTTTAATTTGATGCACTCTTTGCCAATGCTACAGCAGGGCTTGTTACAGAGCAGAATGTGCTTCTGGAATGTGGCCTTCAGGAAAGCACAGCATATTGCTATCAAATTATCAGCCAAACAAGAAACTGAGAACTACCAAACATTCCAGATCCATATTAGTCTTTATTCCCTCAGTGGTTTCTGCTCAACATTTACATAATTCATACATAGGATTGCTCACTCTGTTCCTTGCCACCCCCATTTTTTAGTAAGAAAATGTATAAACATGTATTTTCAGACTTGAAATACATTAAATGGGTGGTAAACAAAAAAAAACTAAGACTTTAAAATTTTAGGCATTTTTCAGTTCCCCTTGACATAGTTTAGTCTCCTGATTATATCTACACTGTGCTTAGTGGGTGAATGTCTATGAGTGTAAGGTTATAATAAGATTTGTTAAAGTGAGTGGTACATCCTCATGATTTACACATCAGCAGTGCAGCTGCTGGACTGCAGAGTCAGTTTGCTGGGACAGTACAGACTTGGGAGTTGTTTAGCTTATACCATTATAATTTTGCAATGGAATAGGAGTTTGAACTCGTACCATGCTCTTATTCCAGTATGTGTAATGGTGACTGTTTTATCTTCTATCTATTACTTCTTTGCAGTTTAGGTTAAATGAATTATATCATTGATCAAAAGAAATCCATTTATTTTGGGATAAAATGATCCACGTGTAGATTACAGTTCCACTATATTAGTACAGTCACAATGGGACTGGCAAAAATTTCCTCTGATGTAAGCCCAAATAAATTATTATTTCATTCAAATCATGGGGGGGTGTGTGTTTATAATTATTTAGCACGCAAAATTTCTATCACCAGAATGGCTGTGGTGAGACACCAGTGCATAGCAAAGTCAGCAGGCTTTTCTGGACCTACAGACAGAAACATTTAAGTGCTTTTTCTACTGTAGGCAGCTAGCACACTATTTAGCTGCAAAGGAAAGATAACATCTACTTAAAATGAACTTTAACTTAGGGATTGTGACCCAACCTGGTGGGACCAGGAGAACTGAAGACACTCTTGTAACAACCATGGTTTTGTAAGGCTCTGTCTCATTGTTACAGAAATGTATTGCAGATCAGGACTCCATTTATCAGGCATGAAACCCAAGAGGTTTTACAAAGCCACAGTAGGAAAAAACACAGATCCTGGAATTGATAGAGCCAAGCCTTGTTCACCACAATAGTAATGTGCCAGTTTTAACTGCAGGGCTATTGTCCGCAACCCCTACTCTAATCCCTAGTCTCCACTTTTTCCACTAGGCAGAATAAAAGGCACCTGCAGAGAAAACCATCTCAGTTGCAGGCTGATAAATCCATTTTGTGGCTAAAATGAAGTATGAAAACCCGACAGCTAGACCTACTCAGGGAGGAAACAAATGAAGTTCACTTATAAAATTCACCATTAGTGATGCTGAGGTTATTATCACAGGGTATCATTTTATGCAACCTCCTGAAATCAACAGGTTTTTAAAAATCCTCTCTATGTGTATAACAGGGATCATGGAATTGCCTTTTTTTTTTTTTTTTTTTTTTTTTAAGGAGGGCTAAGAAATGGTCTGTGTGGCCTGGAAGTACTGGGCCATGAAACCCCATTTCTATGAAATGCATTGGAGAGGCAAAGAAAAGACCCAGCATTGCAATTTCTGTGAGACCTGGGTAAATATGTGCCTTGTGACCTGACTGGGGCCTGGATATTTCTTGCTAGTCTACTCCGCAATGACTCTCCACATCCATCAAAGCCTGTTCCAGCAGCTGGGCTTTCTGCTTTCACTTTCAGTTCCAGGCAAAGGTAAGGACTCGATTTGTCAGCTTTTGTTTCGATAGAGGCACGAGACTACTGAAGCACAAAACGGCTAACAAAAATAATCCATCTTTTGCATTGAGGGTGCAGGAAAAAAAGTGGAAAAAACTCCGTTTAGAACAGCACTTACTTTATTTTTTTACTTTCCTCAACCACCAGACCTATTAGAGGCTTAAATTTACTGGCTAGTATTCAGTGAGCAAACAGCTCACTGTTAACAAAAAGCACATAAGCTAAATATTGTGTTTGCAGTCAGAAGAGGGGTTCGATTTCATTGGCTAGGATTTTTATCTGTATTAAAGTGATACTTGGTCTTTTTTCTGTTATTCCCTATAATAATTTTTTTCACCTAAAGAACTAGTGATAAAGACCACGAATGGTCTAGAGCCGCTGGGAAGGGGCGAGGGAAACCAACTATAAAGCCAGCTAGCATGAATGCTGCCTGCTCCACTCTGCCCATTCTTCTCTTGAAAGCAAAGAGCATTGTGAAAATTGGCTCTTAAGACTTGGTTTTTTCATACTCAGTGCTAAGAAGTATTACGAAAAATCTTCACCAGGGGAGGTCTGAATTCACCAGCAATTTGAAGACAAAATCTTTTTAGTATCATTTGAACTTTGCCTGTCTGTCCACGTGCAATACAGATACTGATTTATCTACATTGGTGTTAAAATAATGGAGCTACACTGAAGTGATAATCTGTAGATTCTGCAAACAGCAGGAAACAAGTAACTTTCTGCAGCATTATGAGAGCTTTAGCTTCTGTGCTTTATCTTTTCCTTTGTTTTTTTTTTTTTCTTAATATTGTAAAGAAATGGAAAAATGAAGACATAGATATGACTAAATAATCCATTTCACCTGGTTGAACATGCTTCCTATTTTTGGTCAATTCTGTGCTTTTTCTGTTCCTTGAGAACAAATACAAATTAAGTACTTCTAAAAAAATTAAAAATTATTTATATTTAAAAACCCTATAGAGTTGCTGAAAACAATTCAAATCAGTATAAAACTACTACTTGAACTCAAGTACAGTTATGCTCCCACAAACTAATTCATGTGGCCAAATTTCACCGGTATATTCATAAACATACTATCAAGGGCCTCAGTCTCTGTGGAGACAAACATAAGCAGCAGGTTAGTCACACAGCACAATAGAAGAGTTAAAGATCCCACTAAAAGTAACACTTAACTGTTATCACTGTTACTTTTATAGGAAGGCTGGTTAAAATACAAGAAGCAGTGATTATGATCTATATGAACACCAAAATTAGACTGAGTCCTCCCTCTTGCCTGAGTCTATGGCTAAATCTGCAATAAAGAGCTTGTCTTTATGTTCACAGCTTCAGCTTTGATTCTTCCTGACATTCTTGTATTTGCCAAAGAAGCGCTTGTTTGGATTAAATTATGTTCACAGCAATCTTTGTGTGGTATAAAATATTTTATTTTCTATTGTAATGATACACTGCTAAGAATAATGAAGGCAGCTGCCATTTTCTGGTATGCTAGTTAAGCCTATATGATGGGAAATTTCTCTTAAGAAATGAACTGTCACTTTTCTCTTTTTCTCCATGCCTGTCACCTTCATCAGTGGTGAGATACAGCAATTGCATGTTACTTCACCTATCAATGGCGTACACCACTAAAACATATTCTAAGTGATGCCCACAGTAATAGTACCAACAGCAGAATGATTTTCTTGACAAGAAACACCTTGTCTCCATTCAAAACAGTCTTAAAAGGTTTCAGCTCATTTATGGGTAAGAGGTGGGGGGAGGAGGTAAAGAAGACACACACAGCTGCCACCCAATCTGCCAAAATTAGCTGGGAGATCAATGCTAGTTACTGAAAACTGGCCTGTCACCTGCTGCTGGGCCACCAATAGTTCATTTTTATAAGCCATGGAAATCCAAACCCTGTGTAGGTCCACCCACCTTGTCATGAAATGCCCAGAGCTTGTTGCTTTGCTCCCAGTAAAGTAGCTGTAAAACGGGAAATGCTCTAGTATCCATGTCAGTAACCTGACGGAGCCATCTAGGAAAGTAAATATTGTGAAAATGCCTAACCATGGGTGGAAACAAAGGAAGAGTACGTCTCCATCTCAACTATGTAACAGTGTTGGAGCATTGCTTATGTTTAAATATCTGCTGGTGCCAGTTATGTTTACCATCTTCCTGCTGCATAAAGATAGGACAGATCCAACTGCAGAACAAATCCATGTTAGTGGTATACTTTAACAATCAACATGCAGTAAGGCTGTGTGTTTTCTTCTAATAACTGTTTCTAAGCATATAGTACATTATATGTACATTGTTGTTTCTTTGTGTAAGTGATGTTAGCTTTTCAGATCTATTCAGTCTTTTCTTATCAGAACACCTGATTCCATCCTTAAATTTTAGGAAACAGCAAAACAAAACCTTTAGGTATTGGAATAAGCATTTTAGATCCTGTACATGATGTCTTTTTATTATGGATGCTCTCTGCTTGGTAAAGTACTTGTACTACAATAAAGTAAGATAGTCAATCCAGATGTAAAGTAAGCCCTCATTGAATTGTCCATACAGGACAAACCCAAGTATTTCTGGTTATTTCTATTAAACACCATTCAGAAAGAATTTTATACAATTCCTTTTAACTGGTATTACTTGTTTTGAAAGTGCCAGGGCAGCCCTCAAGTTGTACACAATGGTGGTGGAATTAGCAGGTGGGCTGCAAAGCCCAAGGCTGTGCATCTTAGTAATACCACAGAGATAATAATGTAATGTATGTACTTTAATGTACTTCCCTTTCAATATCTGAAGGGAGCCTATAGAAGAGCCAGAGAGGGACTCTTTGTCAGGAAGCCTAGTGAAAGGACAAGGGGCAACAGGTTTAAATTGGAAGGCGGGAGATTTAGATTAGACACTAGAAAGAAATTCTTCACAGTGAGGGTGGTGAGGCACTGGAACGGGTTGCCCAGGGAAGTCGTGGATGCCCCATC
>JAOQGH010000023.1:26105194-26137290 GCA_025769975.1 Gallinago jamesoni
ACAGTGAGGGTGGTGAGGCACTGGAACGGGTTGCCCAGGGAAGTCGTGGATGCCCCATCCCTGGAGGTGTTCAAGGCCAGGCTGGATGGGGCTTTGGGGAGCCTGCTCTAGTGGGGGGTGTCCCTGCCCATGGCAGGGAGGTTGGAACTAGATGGTCTTTAACGTCCCTTCCAACCCAAACCATTCTATGATTCTACGGACGGCATTTAGTTGATTTTCTCCCTGGGTTGGACCTAGAAGCACCGCAGACGGGTGCGTGATTTCCCCACCGAAGTGAATTATGGTGAGGGTGAACGGGGCGGACCCAGCGACTACCGCCTTTTACCAAAGACCGTCGGCAGCTCCGATTCCGCACGGCCTGCGATCGGGACCCGTCTGTTCCGTCCCCGGAGTACGGCTCGCCGGGGGCCGCTCCAGCCGCCAGCAACGTCTGGGGGTGGAAGGGGCTGAGGGGAAGCACCAGCCGCTCCCGTTGCTCGCTCGCCAACCGCGGTGGCCCGGCCCGGGGTCGGCCGCAGACTGCGCAGCGGACGGCGCTGCCCGGCCCGGCCGGCCAGACCCCGCCTTCGCGGCGGAGGGGGCCGGGCTCTCCCCGCCGCCGGGGTCCGCCGCGCCGCCCGCCCTGCCTGCGGCCGCCCGCTCGGCGGGGAGGCGGGAGGGCTTTGTCCCGGGCACCGCAGCCGCTCTCCTCCCTCACGTGTTTGGGAGCACCGCCCTCCCCGAGGGGCGCAGCGTCCGCCAGCTCCCTTCTTCCTCTCCCCGCCCCGCCGGTAACGGCGAGAGCGTGTCCCGGGCAGAGAGCCGAGCGGGCCCGGGACCGCTGCCCAGCGCGGGGCGCGGGCGGCGTGCCGCCCTTCCGGCGCTGGGGCCGGGCCGGCGCTTGGTAAAGCGTTCGGGAGAAATTGGTGTCAGGGCTCCAGTGGCGCAATCGGTTAGCGCGCGGTACTTATACAGCAGTACAAAGCCGAGCAATGCCGAGGTTGTGAGTTCGAGCCTCACCTGGAGCACACAGCTTTTTTGGGAGGGAAAACGGGCTTTTTTGGGACTGGGCCGCGCTCTCGAGGAAGAAAAGAAAAAAAAATTGTCGGAAAAATTATGTAGCCCTGGCGGCAGCGTGGGCCTCCACGCGTGGATTCCTTCTCGCCCAGTGTCCTGTGCCTGCCGGACTTTGGTGCTGTCGGGTTTTCAGCGTCCCGGGGAGGGGGGGGGCACCTCGCTGTGAAAGGTGTCGGGTGGCGGACACGGCACTACACAAAGGGAGCACACACGTGGGGCTTTCTGTGTTGGAGTTGTAGGTATATGTACATGGTGATACGGATTCACTAGCCACTGTGTGGCATTCTCAGAGCAGCTTGTCAGTGTGCAGTAAGAAGTGCTTCCCTGGTAAGAGCTGCTTGTGTGAACTTGCTGGAAATAAAAGTTATTTTAGACTGTTACTTAATGCAGAGACCAAGTAAGTACTGACTGGTGCTGCCTTCAACTGATGGGTGGCAATATCTCTCCCCCCTCCCCGCCCCCCCCCCTTACTTTGCCTCCTTTGGCAGTGACAGTCTTTGTAACTGCTCATTACCTTGGTAGTGCTTCACAGATGTGTGGGCCCTAGCAGGAAGGTAAATAATTCAAATAATTTCAGATTTCTTTTCACAATTTGAGAGGTGACAGGGCCACGGGAAAAGGGCAGCTTCCTGGAAAAGAAAGCTGGGGGATGCTGCCTGAATGTTTGCTTAGGTCCAGATCTTGTGACCACGTGTGTTAACATCTAACCTACCATTGCAGGAGTGCAATGTATACTAAAAAGTTCAGCGAGACCCTTGAGATCATGCGGCCAGAGGTGCCTTTGTTGCCCATATCAGCCCCTTAATGTCTGTACGGCAGGCATTAACTTGCCAAAGTGCCACTTTTGAGGGTTTTAGTTACCACTTCTTCTCTATTCTAATTACCACTTTGTCCCCTCTGAATTTTGCATTAACGTCATTGATTTCGGTGAGGGCACAGTTATGCCTGAAGCATATCAGCATGAGGATGTCTAAATCAACCAGGGAGATCTGTCACATATCAAAGGGCAAATAAAATTCATCCTTTGCTTGCAGTGAGTTTCGTGTCTTCTCCGTCATGCCAGAGCGCCATGTCCCAGTGCTGAGTGAATACGGACAGTATGGAAGCGTATTTGCAGAGCTACTGAAAACACTATAAAATGAAAATGCTACTTTGGTGTAACTGGGAAAAAAAACAACCAACGCAGCAGAGGGAGCAGAACTCCATTCCCCGGCCACAGACCACTTTCTTCAGGAACTGCATGTGGCTAGTGCTGCTCCCTGCGGTCTCTCTCCCTTCCCTGTGTGCCTCCAGGCTCCTGCGCTCCCTTCCTCAAGGAGGAACCAGCAGTTTGGGGCCTTGCTTTGGTCTGGTGGTGGGGGCATGAGTATGTAATTTGTGCCAAACGTGAGGTGGCCCATGAAGCAGATGTTGCTTCTTGCATTCACAGCTTTTTTGAGACTTGTCCCTGCGGTGCCGGATGAGCAGCAAGAGCTGCACGGTGCTGGGGCCACCTTCTCAAGACCTTCTTCATCCCCTTGGCCCTGCCTGGCTTTTACTCCGAGATGATTTTTGTCTTGCCTCTGGGGGGAAGAAAAAGAGAAAAAAAGACCAAAGTCACAGTGTGAGATGACACTTGTTTGCGTTCCTGCCACAGAGGCCTTTCCTCCTGACCGACTCTTGACCGGAGAGAAACATGTTCTGAGGTGGGGATTTCACACTGAAAATCGTGCTAAAAGTCAGGACAATTTGTGGGAATTTACTAGAAATCACTGTACAACAAAAGAATGCTATTTATCTAATGGGTATTTACAAAATAAAGTGAACCCCTGCTAAAGCATGAGGGCTTCCTGAGGGAGGCAGGGCTGTGACAGAAGGTAAGTGTACCCCCTTCCCAGTGGAGCATGTGGCTGGCTGTGGCCTGGCGGTGGGCAGCTGGGCAGGGGCCTTCTCCAGGCCTGGCCCTGGGGAGGCCTCGTAGAGCCTGAAGCGCACCATATGTTATAGAATCATAGAATCCTTTAGGTTGGAAGGGACCTTCAAGGTCATCGACTCCAACCACTAACTTAACACTGCCAATAGCACCACTAAACCATGTCCCTCAGCACCACATCTACACCAAGGATGGTGATTCAACCACTTCCCTGGGCAGCCTGTTTCAGTGCTTGATAACCCTTTCGGTGAAGAAATTTTTCCTAATATCCATCCTAACCCCTCCCTCCTCCCAGTGCAACTTGAGGCCATTTCTTCCACCTCGCTACAACCTCCTTTCAGATAGTTCAGAGAATCAGAGTCACAGAATGGTTGGGGTTGGAAGGAACCTTTGGAGATCATCTAGTCCGATCCCCCTGCTAAGGCAGGTTCACCTGGCAGGTGGACAGGAATGCATCCAGGCAGATTTTTAGTATCTCCAGAGAAGAAGATTCCACAACCTCCCTGGGCAGCTTTCTAGTTGTAGAGAGCAGTAGGATCTCCCTTCAGCCTTTTCTTCCAACTAAACAACCCAGTTCTCTCAGCCACTCCTCATAAGACTTGTTTTGCAGACCCCTCACCAGCTTTGTTGCCCTTCTCTGGACAAGCTCCAGCACCTCAATGTCTTTCATGTAGTGAGGGCCCCAAAAGTGGACGCAGTTTGAGGTGGGGCCTCACCAGTGCGGAGTCCAGGGGGACAATCTCTTCCTTAGTCCTGCTGCCCACACTATTCCCGATACAGGCCAGGATGCTGTTGGCCTTCTTGGCCACCTGGGCACACCGATGGCTCATATTCAGCCCGCTGTCAACCAATGCCCCCAGAGCCTTTTCCACCCATGAGATGAGGTTTTATTTCCTTCCCCTGTTTTATTTCCTTCCCCAGGGGCTGCTGTGGGGAGCAGTTGTGCCCAGGGAGGGACCAAGATCTGGCCCTTAGAGTGGTTTCTCCAGTGTGTGCGAGGAGCCTGTCCTTGCATGGAGCTGAGTTGGGGCTGCTATAGCACAGCCATTGTGCCCTCACCAGTCCTGACAGGGTGGAGTGCCCTGGGCTGTTGCTTACATTTGTAACTTTTTCCTGGAAAACAGGTGTCTTACAGGCATATGAAAAGAAAGGATGTGGTTTTGTTTACACTACGGTGTTTTGTTATTGGGCTTTTTGTCATGACTTGTAGGTTAATGCTTTAATGCTAGCTGGCAATGGCTTATACATAACCTGTGTATCTATATATATGTAGATATACCAATATATGTATGTGTGAAGATACTTTTACACCATTGTGGGAGACCTCCCAATGTCTGTGTGCGAGTATCGTCTTATTTTCTAAATCTTTAACATACTCAGATGTTGTATTTAGAAAACACCTGTGTGTGAGCAATGCAGCATGCAGGCTGTACTAATGTGATCTAGAGACAGGTAACCCACCCTTCCCCCTCCTGCCTCCTCCCCAGTTAATGATGTGGTTCACCTGTGCCTCATTTTCCTTTTGAAAACCAGCTGCCAGAGGTTGTTGTCCTCTCTTTGAGCTGCTGCCTCTTCCTCTGAGGACACGGCAAGGAGAGCAGTCTTTGGGTTGCTGGCAAGGGGCTTGGACAAGGCCATGGGTGCTCCTGGAAGTGCCCTTGGGAAGTAAAGATTTACCCATAGTGAGTCTTCCATCTGTGTGGTTTATCTAGGGGCCTGCCTTATCTAGCCTATGCCATGTTCTTAATTTCTGTATTTGCCTGATGTGGCTGGCATACCTGTGGGGCTGTCCCTCCTTAACTCCTATTCAGTCTTTCCTCATTCTGTTCTAAAAAAGTGCCTCTTAAAATTTGTGTTGCTCTTCATTTAATGTTGAGTATGGACTATGTGTACTCTATGAGCTTACTCTGGCTGCTCTGAGTTTACTGTGACTGTGGAAAGAAAAAGGACTTGTTGGTAGACACAGAGAAACTTTATATGTGTATTGTTTATTGCTGGAAGGAGAATTTACAAAGATCTGGCCATTGCCTGATTTTGGACAATTAGTAGTAAGCAAGTTAGGGAACAGGCTTTGTGTTTATCCCTATATGATCTTGCTCAAACAGGGAATCCCACTGGAATAAGAAGATGCAGGATCTAGGAGAAGGAAAGACAGGGTCTTGGAGGATAGCCCTTCCTGAAGTTTTATTTCTAGAAGAGGCAACTTACCATTCTTTGAACATATCAGTCTGGAGATTTCCATGATGTTGGGGCTTGCATGTCCTAACAAATGCCTATAAAAGCATATGATAAAGGCTTGGTCCACCTAATTGTTTTTAAACACAAGTAATAAATATTTTTATTCTTAACTTTACAGATAGTGGATAGCCAATAAGAGTCTGCTTTTCATAACTTTTCCAATAGGTGGCACTGTCGTCCCACAAAGCGAAAAAGAAAAACTGAAGCAGAACATTTCCAGACATTCTAAAAATAGAAATAATTTGCCAAATGCTCCGCTGTGCACAGCAGAGAACAATAGGTAAAAATTCCAAGGCTTGCTTAGAAAACAAAGTTCACTGGAGGTATACATGCATTTGGGTTTTGTTTTGGTCCTCCCCACCCCCCTTCGTATGTAACATCTTGAGGACCTTTCTGAAATTAAAATCTATTGATTAGTTGTGTTTGAAGTAACAGAGGTGATTGGGGTGTATCATGTTTTTTAAGTCTGTATGAATTCAGTACTTTGTCAAAGTGCCAATATAGCAGGCCCAGCTTAGATTGTCTTGAACAAAACTTCTAAAGAATAGTTGGTGTTAAAGGCTTTTGTGCAGCATTGCTTGAGGTCCAGACGGCTGCTTCCCAATGAAGGTGCCCGTGCTATAAAGGTATCAGGCTTGGAAGCAGCTGCTGGGAGGAGCGGAGCAAAATGTAGGTGCTCGAAAGCTGTGGGGAAGGACTCTTTTAAACCAAATAGCAAGCTTCCTTCACAGAGAAGGGCTGAAAGATGAACAGGGTAGTTAGGTTCATACAGGCTGAAAGAAGGAAAAGAAGTGAGAAGAACTTGTAAGATCAGTAGAAAAGCAAGCTCAGAAAGAAAGAATTCATGCATTGCTCTCTGAAACCAGGAAAGTGGATATTACAAGGAAAGAGAAAGGGGGGGGGGAAGAGGAAGGGGAGGGAGAGAAAAAAAGGAATGGAAGAAGGGAACAGAGGGAGCAGGTAGAAGAACATAAGTAAGGCAGCTTTAAAAAAAATAATAATGTCTGTCTGGCTATATCTATATGAATAGCTGCTTAGGTCAGTGAAAAACAAATGTGTAAGTGTTAGCCAGTCCAGCCAACCTAAGATGGAGTTGCTATAGAAAGTGAACTAGCCTGTACATTTTGCTTGAGCAAAGACTGCTCTCAAGAGGCAGGTTTTTCTTCTCTGTGTGTTTTGAGTGGTTACTTTAGTGTGGCAATATAACAGACCCCTTGGTCTCTCTAGGGATTGAAGCTGGTGTTGGGAGGGCTAGAGAGCTCAGCTTTATGGTTTGGGAAAGGAAGGAAATGGACAATCAGTACTGGATTTTGTGCCCATTTAATTTTCTTGCTTATGCTGAGTTTGCTGTGTTAGGTTCTGCTTTTAAGGTGGAAAAAGACTCTTGGTTTCTTCAAATAGTTTTGGTGAAGCCTAAATATTTGGAACCTTGGAAAAGTCTCAAAACATAGCAAAACAAACTAAACCAGACCCAGAGAAAGAACAAGATGGGGAAGTGGCTGAAATGACAGGGGATAGTCAGGGAGTCTGTAATTAAAAAAAATTTGGAGGAGGGATGGTCCCTTGAAGGAGGCAATTGATCCTGTACTGCCTGCTTTAGTTGAGAGATCTTTATATGCAGTTATACAGATTTATGGTAGTGCTAAGAAATACTTCTAGAAATTTTTATGAAGTTCCACATATGAAGATTGCGGAGGAGGATAAAGCAAAAATTTTGAAACGGTTGTCTTCTGAAAAGACTGTATAAAATTCTTAATAGGCAATTGTGTGCAGGTCATGTGGCTATAGGGTATGACTTAGAGAGACTTAGATGGTTTTCTGATTTTGTGAAGAGAGGCTGTCAAGTTACTATTAAACATGACCAGCCAAAATTATTTGCAAGGTCTCAGAGTCAGCTGACTTCACTGCTTGCATTTGCTTTCCATGTATCCCACCCATTGAAACGGGGATGAGAATTGATTAACTATACAGCTTAATTTTAAACACTATTTACGTGCTGTTTAAAGGAAGCATTTAAAGAAGGATATACATCTGTCTTTAAGGAAAGTCACATCAGACTTGTCCCAGCATGTATGAAGGCTATTTAATATTGAAAAACTGTTAATAATGCAAATTTATGAAGCTTTGCCAGTGAGCTGCACCCTGGAAAATGGATCTGTCACTTTTGCAAAAACTCATACGTTGTTGCAGGAAGCTGAAAATGTCTTAGAAGTGAAAATAGGAAATGGATGTTGGATTTGCGGGTGCTTTCAGCCAAAGTCAGTCGGGTTGTCTCTCTATTAAGTGCCCAGATCCAGGCTTAGGGAGTTACTGTTTTTTGCACAATAGATAGCATTTTGCTCAAGTGCTCTAAGGGTTTCACACTGCGAGGTGAGGTCTGTCTCAGTGCAGCTGCACATGTGTTCCTGTACATCCCTGTGGATAGGAGGTGATATGCTTCCTGGGGCAGCTCGGGAGGGACTGCGTGGACATGGGTGGCTGTAGGGTGGTAATGGGCTTGGGCCCGCTCAGTGGCCAAGTTCTTTGTTGGATTCGGTTTTAACACTTCAGGAGTACTGGTTCCTTCCTGAAGACTTGCAAAGTGAATTAAGCTTGGTGGCTGTGTCCCATTGAAATAAATGACAGTAAAAAATACCTATATTCAGATTAATTGAGATTTATAGGTGTTTGCATATGTATTTGAGTCCCTAATAGCTTTGAAATAAAATAGCTTTGACTGCTAATACTGAACTGTTTGCAAGGCTTATAGCAACCTACATCTGTTTGAAATACTGCTGTGGCTGATGGGTGTATCTGATTGTGTCTGTCATTCTCATTTAGCTATTCTGTGCCTGTGGTGTAACCTAGCAAAAAAAATACTGCTATTTATTATGATAAAGGAAATGTTTGGTGTGCCTGTGTTGTTATTTCTGAAGTTCTTAACATACAGTATCTTTGAATTTATTTTTTTTTTCTGGGGTCGGAGACTTCTGTATCGTTGAGGGTACTAGAAATGCTATGGTGTATCTTTGTGTTTGAAGGCAAATTTGCTAATAGAGAATTAGGATACTTGCCTCATTGTTTTTAGCCCTTTGACAGGACAATACTTGGCCAAGTTTTCAGAGCTATTTAGGGATGCCTGCCTGATGTTGATGTTTGTCTACCTACCTCTAAGAATCTGGATTTTTAAAAAATATCTATTGCAAATGTAATGTGTTTGAAGTATTCTTGTGGGAGTAGCCTCTGTCGTCTAAATATCTCTGAAAGTAAAAGCCAAACTGTCAAGGAATCAAGATTGAGGTGACTGTTTTTGAAATGTGGTATTAATATATAATACAAATGGGTGCTTTTTCACCAGTGTCAGTGAATTTGCTTCAGGTTCCATAAGAGGATAACGATTGGCCGAAAGTAATGGGAAGCTTATGTCTGGCTGTGAGGAAACCAGGAAATTCATGGGCTTAAAGTATGACCCACTGCAATATTCAGTATGTGTGATTTTTGGCATAATTCAGCAGTAAATACTAGTTGAAAACAGAAGCACAAATTACAGGGTAAATAATTCAGGCGAGAGGCCTCCTGCTTATGCATACATAGAAAAGGAAATGGAAGTAGGACCACAAAGTACAATTGCTGGGAGGAAGAGCAGCAGTTTGGAACATCCACAGCTAAAACTGTGGAAACAATCCTTCTGGATGACACCTGAAGTCAGAAGGGCATAATCATCTCCTTTGTACGTATGTGTGTGCACTGACCAGTAAATTGTGTGGAGACTGCTACACTTGGCAGGCATCATTTTGGAGGGAACTTTGTGTTCTGCGACTGCTGGGCTGGAGGATATAATCAGCATAATGCTGCTTTGGTAGATGATCTAATAAACGTCTGTGACTTGACCTTCAAAAGTGTTTTTTTTTTCCTTTTTTTTTTTTGGTGGTCACTGGGCTATAGATGCATCAAGAACTAGAAGGAGAGAACTTCTTATAAGAAATTGTTTTTTTCATCTTTCACTTTGCTTTTTGTTTAGTATTTAAATAGTTTTGGCTGCTGACATAAAGTAGTGCTTGTCTCCTACTCTATACATAGGGAGCCACCTAAGCTATGTTCTTGCATGAGATTTGGTATGATAATGTTTTTCTATTCTGGCAAAAGCAGAGCCAAGGTAGTCCCAAAAGATGTGGTTGGCTAGCACTGTGGCTGAGTGACCTGGCTTCTGTTTTCTTCATTTGGAGTGAGGTGGGCCTTCAGAAATCAACAGGTCCCTTCCACAGGTGAGGTGCAAATTAAAGCAAAAAGCAGGATGAACCATTAGCACAGTAACTTCTCTAGCTTGGGCATCTTTTAGTTGCTCTTGGAGGTTAGATTGCCTTGGCTTAACGTGTACCAGGTTTTTCACGGTGAGGGGGTGGGATTGCTGGTGTGTGACTTCTGCAGTGCCAGGAGTCAAGGAGGATGGCTAGAAGCGTTGATCAGGTGTGACCCATGGTGAGCTATTGCTTCAAGGTTGTTTCCTCGTGATAATTGGAAAATGATAATTCCTTGCTGTCTCCAGTAAATACCGGTTTGAAATACAAATTGGACTGTATATAATTTTTATATGGAATATTTCTACTTACTAAAGTGCTTATTTTCTCTGGAAGCTAATCCATAGGATAATGGAGTGAAAATTTCTGTAGCTTGCTTCATTAAATGACCACTGGACAATGTAAGAAAGTGGGGTTTAAGAGTCAATTTGGAAAATCTTAGACCAGAAACTTCCAATAACAACTGTGGTTTGGATACAGTTGAAATAAGAACAATACATCTACATTCAATTGTACTTGCATTGGCAAAGTAATAATCTTGGACTAGATGTGAACAACATATGTTGGAGATTAACAAGCCATATCCTGATAAAAACTTACAACTGATAGAAACAAATTGGGGAAAAAAGTGCCCACTGAAATTTTAGGAGGCCCTGCATTTCACTGTTGCAGTTCCTTGCATGCTGTAGGTCCTGCACTTGGATCTCATGTGATCTTTCGATATGATAGGGCAGATGTTTCCTTGATTTTTGTGGACTAACAGTGTTCCATGAAGAATGGTCACTTAAGGCTACCATGCATCAGTCTAACCATGCTGGTAGTCTGAAAGAAACCTTGAGGTGGCTTCAAACCTATGAACCTTTATCCTGTAGCACTGGTGGCTCCAGCTTCAAGCTTGTGTTGCCTGTTATGCTGTGGACAAAAAAAACCAACTGTTTCTGTCTCTTGTGTAATCAAATCTAGTATCTTTACTGTTTCTTTGGCTTGGAATTATAAACATGAGTGATCTGGCAAAAATGCTTCTTGCTCATTCTTTACTGAGTGGGTATTTATGAGCTACTCTGAGTAAATAAGTTTTTGGTATCACTGTGACTGCATTTCCCATGCATTCTGTTTGTGTGTTGTTTTACTGATAAACTCCTTTCATCTTGTGTCCGTGTTAAACAACATAGCTTTCATAAATTACCAACTGAAGTGTGAAATGTCAGCTTACTACATCTAATTTTTTTGACTGACATTGAATTTTTTCCCTAAGATTTGGCCGCCTTCATCTTGTAAAAAAATGAAGCTATGGATGAATGTTTTAATCTCTGAGCAAAGGCTTTTTCTTGCCTTTATGCAGTTAGCTTTCTGAGCTGCAAGCACACATTGCTGGCTCTTGTTGAACTTCTCATTAACCAATACTCAGAAATCCTTCTCCTCAGGGCTGCTCTCCATCCAGCCTGTATTTGTGCTTGGAATTGCTATGACCCAGGTGAAGGACCTTGTACTTGGCCTGGTTGAACTTCATGAGGTTTGCACGGACCTGCCTCTCAAGCCTGTCCAGGTCCCTCTGGATGACATCCCTTCCCTCCAGGGTGTTGACCACTCCACACAGCTTGGTGTCATCAGCAAACTTGCTGAGGGTGCACTCAATCCCCCTGTCCATGTCACCAACAAAGATGTTGAATAGTACTGGTTCCAGTACTGACTCCTGAGGAATACCACTTGTCCCTGGTTGCCACTTGGACATCGAGCCATTGACCACAACTCTTTGAGTGTGGCTGTCCAGCCAATTCCTTATCCTCAGGTGGTCCGTCTGTCAAATCCATGTCTCTCCAATTTAGAGACAAGTATGTCATGCAGGATAGTGTCAAATACTTTACACAAGTCCAGGTAGATGATGTTAGTTTCCTTTTATCAATGGAAGTGATGCAGCATGAATTCATCATAATTACTGTTGAACTGCACTGATTAGATGATATGATTGAGGCTGAATTTTTCCAATGGATTTTATTGAGGAAGTGAGAGATGGTAACAGAGGCAGGCTGTGTAACAGTCCTCACTTGATGAGTTTGTTTGCTCTCCTGTGTATAGAAGAGACTGATTTCTTCTGTTCAGTGTTACCCATTAGGTTGCTCACAGTCTGTTTAAAGTGATTATCAACTACCATTCTGATACACTACTGGTGCTTTGTTCTTGTTTACTTCAGTGCAAGGTATAGATAAATCATCTGTATCTGGTAAAGCAGTGGCTCACATCATTGATTTGCTTCCGCTGATAGAAATTGAGGTCCACATTTACTGAGCTAAGCTGAATTATTTTACATTTATATGGATGAAATGGGAACAAAAATATCTGGCGTGTGCTGTAAGTGTTGTACTAGGATAAACTCTTTAGTCTCATTTATCTGAGAAGTGCTAATGAAGAAGTAGAGGACAGGGCATGAATATCAGACTGCTTCATGGGTAGTGGTTGTGCAAGACAGACCATACTACGTGAGAGCTCTGTATGCGTAGCTAAATTTAGTTACCACAGCTAATGTAGGTCACAGTGAAGATGACATTGTGGTACTTTCACATGAGTTCCTTTTTTTTTCTTTGGTGGCTTTTGTGAGGCAAACAACTTTGGTTTGGCCCACAGATGAAAAATGTTGTTTCTTGGCAAACTGGATATGAATTTTGGCAATTACAGCAGGCCATATCTGTCAGAGGAGAGGACAACGTATTATTCCATGACTAGATGTGGGTAAATAATAAACAATTTAAAATACAGACTCCTAAAAGCTTCCAACATGTCTGTCACCCTTGGGTGCAGCCCTGGTAACTGGAACACCAGCCCAAGCTGTTGGAGGGAATGGTGTCCACACTGATGGGCAGATTTCCTTTTTAGCCAGAAGAACCTGCAGGCTTGAATGTTCTATTTCAGAGTTGTTACTATGCATAAAACATTACTTTTGGGGCCTGGGACTGTGGTGCTGCATTGTATGCAACGCATGAAAACATGGGTTATTACCAGGTGTTGGGTGGCTATCCAGTTAGAGCTATGGTACTTGACTACAGTTGACCTTGTATCTATACGTACAAATGCTTGATCCAAAATTATTTGTTACTCTTCCTCAAATTGATCAGATTAAATAAGCCAAAATAGCTTTGAATATTCAAAAGCCTGTAGCTGAATCTCTGGAAATACTAATTAGACCATTAAAACAACCAATTTTCAGCAGATGGCAACATTGCACTCTGTAACATCATTTTTCCAGCTGTGGCTTTGCAACTCTACTACTTAGGCTGGTAGGAGGCTGCCAGCTAAGAAGTAATCCAAACCCACTTCTAAAATGTTTTGAAATGCAGGTCTGAGTAGATTATGATAATTGGGTATTGTTTCAGACTCGGGGTTTCCATATGGAAAATACCATTGTGCTGCATAAGAGAATATACTGAAAAGCAATGCGAGTACACTTAAATCTTACATTAATTCTTTAAGTAATTGCTTTGAGACAGAAAAGGCTGTTTGATAAAAGTGTTCTTATTTGTGAAAACGCTAGCAAATCACTTAAAAATGCAAGAGTTCAAACTGGAACCATGTGTGTAAAGCTGTAAGTGACTTCCTGCATATGATGTCTTTGAGGCTGCAACGCTCCCCCATTCTTCTTTAGAAGACATGCTGACTTTCCTAGTCGTTTTTGTACTAGTTATAGTACTTTAGTACTATACTTTTTAAACAACATGCATGCCCATAACTAGGTAGATGTACAAGTGAACATACCCTTGTTAAGTTCTCTAATGTTGGAAAGTGTTCAAAGGTTCAGATGCAATAGTTACTTTTTGTCTGTGAGAACTTGGTAAGAATATTGCATTCTATTAAAGCACATTCTTGCTTATACAGTCGATCTAGTCAATTTATAGCAATTATGGCAAAACTGGTGAGGCTTTCCCCCCCTGCCCCACTTCCCCTGTTGATTCATGGGAGTTCTATGGAGGAAGTGAAAGCTGTTCCTGTTACTAAAAGAAAAGGCTGATTTCAGAGACCTCTTCAGAAAAATACTTTCTAGTTCCAGGTAGACATCTGCCTGTGATGTACTACTATATACATAATCCTAAACTGTGCAAGAGGTTTCTCTTTTTTTTTTTTTCTCTATATTCTCTTAGGGAGAATATAAGGGTATTCTTAGTTTTGGCACAAGATCCACTTTGAGAGTACTTCATTACAACCAGCTAGCACTGATGTAAATGGCAACACAAAGCAGAAGGCAATAATAAATGTAAACTAGGTCAATCATTGAAGCCACTCAGAGGTTAAAAAACATACTTCTCTTGTAGATTATTACCCTGGAACTGTTGGATAGAAGCCAGTATCTGGATATCAATTAAATTAGTGGTATATTTAGGAAGCTTTATGCAGCTACTTCAGCGTTTGGCTTCAGAGTAAATGAAGAAAGCTTCATCCTTTCCCTCTCCTTTATTTTTTTTTTCTTTCAGGACAAAATAATAGTACAAGTAAAACCAAAGTTTAGGCTGAATCACTTGGATTGCACCCTGGTGCAATTCTGCCCTTTTTTCACACAAGTGCACCACAATGAAAATTTTGAATTATTCTGTTTTTTTTGCAGTAAAAGAAGAATATTGCAGGTGCCAGACTGTTTTGCTGAGATGAATGAATAGTTGTTCAGCTATGCACTGTCAGGATGTGACTGTTTTAGTATTCTGGAACAAATTACACATATGCAAATTTCACTTGAATTGATGAATTTCAGGAATATCAGCAGCATGGGAATTGGTATTTTGAATTGAGAAAGCTCCCCATACTATTCACATCTTCAAAATATGGTCTGGTGGTCAGAGCAGTCTAATATACTTTTTTTTTTTCCCAAACCACTTAAAAGTACTAGTGGACAAAAGTTGTGTGTTATGTAGTAGAAATCTGGGGCAAGGGAATTTTTGGCCTACTTGGACTTCCGTTGCAACTTGAGCAGAGTAATAAGAATTGGAATTAATTTCCTGTCTTCATCAATGATTAAATGGAGCTTGCATAAGCCTGTTTAAAACAAAAAGCAAAACAACCAAACAAAAAATCTTGGTTAATGTTGCAGGAGGAAGTACTTTGAAAAGATAAGCAAACAATATTTTATCATCTGAAGGTGCATAGAGACTAGGAGTAACAGCCGTGTGTGCATACACTGTGAAAATTTATTATAAATTATCTTTCATCTCGGTCACATTTTAAAACTTTGGCATTAAGATTTTGGGTACTTTGAATAGAGGCATCCTTTACTTTTTGCCCTTTACAGTTATAGACATAGTACTGCTGTATGCTCATGCGAGGAAAAAAGGGGGGGGGCGGGGGGGGGAAGGGAAGCTCTTAACTGTATCTGCCCTTTGAAAAATCTTGCAGAAAGCCAAATAAATGTCAGGAGTTTTTTTGGTCTAGGAATTAAGTCAGACAATCAATCTCCCATATCTCTTTGGGTATTAAGTTTGTGAGATAAGTCACTCCTAAAACAGCATTCACAGATCATTTTGGAGTGTTGCACAAAATATTTTTTTTTAAAAAGATACAAACACACTTAAAAAAACCCAAACAACCCCCCAAACAACTAAAAACCACCCCTATACAATAAAAAAAAACAACCAACCCAAAAAACTCCCAACCAGCTGCAGAAGTCAAGTTTTACCTTGAGAACCTTGTCCTCTCTTCCTTTACTGTGTTGGAATGAGCAGTTCTGGGGAGGGCAGCTACTTTGGGTGGCTCCTGCTGCTGGAATTTTGTCTGGAAGAATGTCTTCCTCTATATTGCTCTGGTTTTGCAACAGCATTTTATGTCAAGAAGAGTTGCACCGCACTAAAAACAGGCTTAATGGGGTATTAATTCCTGGTGTCACTTCAGTAACTCTATAGAACATGTCCTGGATTTGAGATAAAATCTTAAAGATGAAAATAATCTTCTAATCTGTAATATGCATTTATCTGTGCTTTTTCAGATGCGAATGACACACTTGCTTCTCGTTTGCTTGAATGAACATGTTTTCATATTTTAATGAAATACTGGATTTTGTGACTGGTCTTCTAGGGGATATTATAAACTGCTTAAATAATCTAGTTTATCTTTGAGATACTCAGCAACACTTACTGTGAAAATGAGTGTGGTGTGTGAATCTGTCAGTTCCCCAAGTCCCCGTTGCAGTTGACACGGTTGATGGAGTAGTTAAGGACTGGTCCAGATGACTTTAGATGAAGCTCATCATACTGTGTGGGGAGTTCTGGGTGTGTAACAATGTGGAACATTGGTGGCTCAGCATTTAGGTATTATATACTCTCCATATGACAGGAGATGCCATCAATTTCCTCATTAATACTCCTAATGAATTAATTTGTAGGGTGGGTTTTTTTTTCCCCATAGCAAATAAGGCTCCCATCTAGAAGCTAGCGAGTTTGATCTTTGTTTGCTAAAGATAATCTTTTGTAGTCTATTATACGTGATTATTGCCTGCCTTTCCTGAATACATAGTAAGTGTTCTTCATTTACATGTTCAAGAAAACAGAATAAAAGATGTTTTTTCATGTGTTACAGCTCCGTAATAGTTATTTGCATATTGTATACATTTTAGAAAGGATCTATTCAAATAGCTATGTAAACCTTTCAGAAAGACTCCCCTTGGGCTCTGTTGTTTGCTTTTATAGGGCGGATAATTTAAGAATTGTTTCTTTTAAAGGATTAACAGCTTTAAGAAAGTGCTTTCTAAAGAGTTGCTTTTGTTTTCAAAGTGGGACAAAGTTGGCTGGAAGACTGGCTTTCAAACCATCTCAATTCTGGTGTGCTTTGAAACTTGCCTAGAGAAATGATTTCCTGACTTGTATGGCCAACGTTTCTTCTTCAGAATACAACTTTTAAAAGCCTGCTAGGAGGACTGTCTCCAGCGTTGGGAAAAAGGAGAGATCCTTACAGCTGCTAAAACTGTGAACTGAGATAGTAATTTTATGTATGTTTAACATGCTAAAATTGGACAAATACATTCATGAAACTCAAGATCAGTTTTATCTTTCCAGAGGGAATCATGGCATTCTGGGATTTTTTTTGTTGATGGGTGATGTGTGTTTAGCAAAAGCTGTTCAAAGACACAAGGAGGAAAGACAAGAACTGTAGACAAAGGCGATGTCACTGTTGGGCTGGTAACACTGGTAAAAGCAGCCAAGATTGCAGGTACCCAAGGCCAGGCACCTGCATGAGTATGGGAAGTGTTAGGCTTCAAAGCTAAATATACAGGGGAACACAACTGATTAGATCATGTCTGTAGAAGGGGCCATCTCATACCTCTGGAGCAGAGATGACACTTGAGACAGAGGGGTGGTAATGAGGAGGTAGCAAATTCCATGTGGGAAAGGATTCTGACACATGAAAAGGTGTATAATTTCTGTTTGGGAATGGGGGAGAGGCTGTACGTGGGAAAGCTGAGGAGACATGTCACACCTTTACTGAGTGGGATGTGTGGTATCCAGTACAGCTGTGACTTTCACTTCCCAGGATTACTCTTCAGTGAAGTAGCGTGAAGTCATGATGTCATATATAAATAACATAAATTCATATATTACACAATGAGGAAATCTGAAGGGCTTTTAAAACATCTATTTCCACTCTTAAATTTGGTGGAATCAAGGAAATGACTTATCCTGTTCATTTGCAGCAAAAAACCTGTAATAATCATCACTGATGGAAGGGTCTGGTTTGGATTCTGGTGCTGTGTACAGAACTGGTCCCTGTTTCAGTCTCAATGAGAGATGAAGTATAGGAGTGTTTCATATTTCAAATGGGAAAAGAGATAACTGCGTGGACTAGATCAACTTTTAAGTGTTAGCTTTCAGTTAAAGTAGGAGGCCAGCCTTGTTTCTGTGTTCCTCTTGTCTTATCTGCAGACATTTTCTATGCATTGGCCCTGTTAGCTCACTGCCATAACATCCCACAAATATTTAACAGATATATCTTATAGCATCCCTTCAAAATAAAGATATAGTATTCCCTTTTTGCTGATGGGGGGGGGGGGGAGCAAAGGGATCTTTGTCTCTTTGAAGTCAGATATTTAGCATATTAAACTTTTCTGGGAAAGAACAGAAGAAGCATTATGAAATAACAGTATTTGTTTCAATGCAGGAATTTTTTTTTCCTACTAAACTTAAACTCTTTTGGTTTTGTTACACTACAGTCTTCAGTGGTACATAAAATTTGCAGTGGAAATAAAATAATACTTGTATATAATTAGATAATATCTGTTGCTCTAAAAACATAGGTTTTAAAAATTGTACTTCGATGAATGCTTGTATTTTCCGAAGCATCCCAGTTACCAGTAGGAAGCCATCTTTATGGTGAAGACTCAGCTTCTAAATGAGAAAGCTGAACACTCTGCTGTCTCAGTTGTGTAGCATGAAAGCAAACAAGGAGCATGCGTTTAAAGTGAATTGCTCTGGAATTTGTTTAGCCCTGCATTTTAATGTGGTGGTTTTAATACCTAAACTATTTGTTTTAAAATCTTAACAAAGCCACATGTGTCTTATCTAAATCCAGGCAATGTGAAACTATTATCATTTGGACTCTGTAGAAATATGAGGCATGGATATGGGAGCTTAAAAGCTATCTTAATAGTGAAATTGTAAATTGGGATGGTGAATTTGTAATAGTAGATACTACTCTGTGGCTGATCTTTTTTCCTTTTTTCCTCTGCTACATCCTTCAGTTGCATCAGAGTAAATTGAGTGTAGAGAACCTTGTTGTAACTGTACAACTTTCAACCCTCATTGCAATTCATACCTGTATTCCCTTTTCATGTAAATAAAATTTTAAGCCATTGTCATCTGATAGCTGCTTGAGATGACAACTATTTTACCTTTCCCTGTAACTGAAAACAACAACAAAACCCCTCCATAAGCCTTAAGGAATATGTTCCCTGACAAACATAAGAGCGTTATGTCACCCCCGTGACAGTTTTGGTGTTTAGTTCTGATAATTCAGAAATGGACAATGGAAAGTGCTGCTATGGAAAGATGTGCAGATCTGAAGCCCCAACAAATCTTGTGGCTGCATGTATCTACAGCGCCGAAGCTCTCTCAGAAATAGGAGAAGAGACTCTCTTCTGCTTAGTGAAGCAGGCAGATCCCGCTGGCCTTCAGAGAAGTTGTGGAGTTTTTCTGTTCTGAGTAGCACTCTTTTCTTCCTGCAGTTAGAAATCATAGTGGATGCAACAGTCATTGCTGTGTAATTCCTGCATTTGCCACAGGCCTGTCCTGCAGATAGGGAAACAATGTATCCTACTGGATTTGTCGATGCATGTGCTCTGCAACCTGGTGCGTGGTGGTCTTAAGATATGTCTTTTCTGTGTCTTTGTTTTATAGTTCTTTTTATCAGTCAGTTCAGGTATACTGAATTTGAAAATTCAGAAAGGGAAAAAGAGCTAATGATTTAGTTCTATCATATTGCTTAATTTTAGTTTAAATTGGTGGGATGCAATATATATTTGAATCTCTTTAGATTTGTGTGTGTGCCAGTCATCTTACCTTAGTAAATGGAAGAATTTAGCTGAAAAGTGGAGCCCGCTATTATACAAATTTATTATTCTAGGTAATTCATAATACAATTTTGATAAATCTAATGTTTACTCGTCTATTCTGTGGACAGTGGTACTCATTGCAAGACTTATTACTCTAAGACATTTAGTTTTATGTTGGGATTTTATCAATGTAAAAAGCTTCTAAAAAAACTAATAAATCGTGATTTGAGGTAATAGTCCATCCAAAAGATTAGAAATGAAATTTGCAGATTTCCAGTCTCTCAGAGAACTGATAATCACTTACTTGACACTATCTTTTACGTACTAGAAGAAAATCTTTAAAAGGCCAGTTACCCTCTGGCAGAGGAATAGGTAAGATATTAAAATAGGCTAACATAAGCCAGAGCTGGCAGTGATTTAGACTTGTGGTAGGTAATATTTATGAGAGTTCACAAATGTCTAAGCAGCCCTGCCAATTTATTACTTATCCTTTCAGTCCTTACAAAATTAAAGTTGTTTCTTCGATGTTCTGGCATTTATGGCCTATACAGAAATGCTTATTTCTGTTTATTTTTACAGAAAGCAATTTCTCCAGCTTCTATGAGAGAATGATCATGATGGGATTAGAGTTTCTTTTTCCGAATTGTTTTCTTTCCAAAATCTTCCAGTTAAAATTACAGAATGTTCTGCTTTTCAGTCTTTTGGTTTTTCCCCTTTCCCTAATATGATTCCAAGCAAAACTTATTTTTGCATTTCTGTTTTATGATAATGCCAATACTGTACAGTCTTTCTGGCTGTACAGAAATCATCTTTTCAGCAATGAGCCCAGTGATGTCTAAAACCCAAATTCATGGAAAATTCTGCTGGAAAGCCTTAGAGGTCATGTTTCTGGTTTTTGTATCCACTGGAGGTGTTCTGTGAAAAGCTCAGCAGATCATCTAACAAACTGCTTTACTGAGATGAAATAGAGTTAACAGGATGTTTGCCTTACTAATAACACTTTATTTTCCTAAGTTACTAATTTGGATTTATTTTATAAACTCTGCAAGCTAGTTAATGGTCCTGTGTTGAAGGCCTAACGGTTGGCAAGGAAGTGCTATGTGGCTATTCACACTGGCTTTGGATCTCATTTCTGTCTTCCTACAGAACTGGTTTCTTTAGTATAGCCTCTCTCAAGAGCAGAGTAAGCCTCAAATTTCATAAAAGTTGAGGGCGCTCTGAGCAGTCGACAGCACCCACATTTGAAGTTTTTTAGTACCAACTGGAATCTCTGGCACTTTTACAGTAGTTGTCAATACCTGTCTGCTCTAAGGTTTCTGAATATAGATTGGTAGCTTAAGAAAGAAAATGTAAGTGAATTAAAAATGTGAAACTCTCTCTTGGAGAATGGTCGGATACTGTGTTTTCATGCAATAAAGTAGTGAGTAACTTCTTGGTATTTATTAAATATGTGTGTGTGTATAAAAAAAAAAAAAGCCTGTAATTATATGGACAGGAAAGAGGTTTTGGACTTTGTGTGTTTCTAGTCATGTCAGCTGTACATTGGGTTGAGTTTCCAGTACTGCTGTACCATATTTTTTAAGGGCTAGGAAGAAATGGAAGTGATGCTCTTTACAGACAACTTGGTCTAACCAAAGCAGAGCAAGCTGGTTTAGATTCAAATTTTACTTCCTTACCTTTTTTCAGAACATCATGTTCTGGAATACAGTCTATATTTGTGGAAAACTGGCAATTTTCTTTCTTTGGTACCACTGTGTTGACCGTAATGCAGTTATCCCAGAGAAATTATGGACCATGCAGATTCTAACTCAGACTTGCTGCTAACCTTGGTGGAAAACAGAGGGACAGACAATAAGCCCTTTCTAAGCCTACAATATTAATTTTCTTATGCTTTTTAGTATAAAAAAGCTCTTTGTTGGAACGATTGCCTTTGCTATGAGTCAAAGTTACAGTTGTATGTTTTATTTTATTTAAAGTGAAGTGTTGAAAATGCAGCTTTGTGTTAATTTATGCCACAAGTACCATGCTAGTAAGAGGAAGCAAAATGAAGACCAAATATTTTATCAACTTAGACATAGGACTGATGCAAGGAGGAGACTGGCTTAAGGTAGCTGAGGGAATTAAAAGAAATAAAGGGAGGTCTAGTTAAAATTGATTCTCAGATAAACTCCAGTGTCTGTTCTATTGAGGCCTGTGGGACATGAATATTGATAAATATGTTAGGCAAAGGGAGAAAAGGGAGAAAAAACAATGTGCTATTGGATTCTTCATTTTCTGTGTGTACACACTTAAATATCTCCTTAACTTTATTTCTATTCTGCAGGAGCATAATGAGTGGCACTTGAGCTGGATAGGAGACAATTTTCCCATTTATTGAAATTCTGAATCTGTAAATATTTAAATGTCTTGGTCTAGTTCAGTTACTCGCAAGTACTTCTGTTTGTTAGTGATTTTTATTTTTATCACTTACTACAGTGTTTAAACTTAGGACTTGTGTAAACAAGGATTTGTTTGAGAACTGACAATTGATTTGTCACACTTTTTTCTCAATTTGATAAGTCAAACTTTTCACATGCAGGTGCTTTTGAAAACTGCTTTGTGGTATTTCATTATTATTTTACCCAGCTTTATGGTAAATCAGCAGTTTAGAGAAACAGAGACAGAACCTTGTATTTCACCTTAAACTATTAAATCTAGATGGATAACAGAGAACAGTAGTTACCAGATCTATGAATTACAAGCTTAAGTTGGTTCCTTTTTTTTTTCCTTTCTTCCTCCTTGGCTGTAAAGTCCTAATGACAGTGTTATTTCCCTTCTCGGCATATGCCACATGCTGCTGGAAAATATGCAGCAAAATGTAACATTAACGTTTCCCTGACACTTCTAAAATTAAACAAAACCTTCAGGGGAAGGAAGCCTCATGTTAATTTATGTATTCCTCAGCTTTCAGGCTAGGGAATTAGGGTGGACACCACCCATAGCAACTACTTAAGCTAAAGTTATTTCTAGTTCAATACAATTACAAAGTCAAACTCGATGAGCAGGAGGCTTGAATGGTGATTTTAAAAAGAAAAAAAGAACATGCATTTGTTTCCATGTGTTGACTATATTCTCTAGTATTCTGTACTTCTAATACTATGAGCCTCTTGAATGGCTATTTTAAACACTGGTAATATATGGATTATGAAACACAAATCTTGTATTTATATCTTAATGGGAATAACTGCCAGCGACTCTGGATGCTCCTCAGCTTGGCAACTCAAAGCCTGTAATTTTCCTTATTCAATCGGGATGACTGGTTTGTATTTCCTCAGCCTGGGAGGGTGGACTTTTAGGTTTGCTGGCTGTATATCAAGACATAGAGTGGCTCACTTTGAAAGAGAGGGAGCTTGGAGAAAGTCTCTGAGCAGATTAATTGGTTGCTGTTGTGGGCTTTTTGGCTTGTTTTCTGGTGGTGGTGCTGATGGGGTGGGTGACCATTTTATTAGTTCTCATGTCTGCTGACATAGGTCTGCCCAGAAAGTGATCTGTAATTCATCTTGTACTCGGACATTATGTGTTTGGACTGAAGACACCACAGAGCTAGTACTCCATTTTTAAGATACTAAATAGCTGGAAAAAGTAGTCATTCTACATAATAAATTTATGATTTGACTAATATGGTAAACTCTGGGCTATCATGTTTCACTCTGAGATATATGCTCCATTGTACTATCCTCTATTGGTATGTGTTCATTTCATGTGGACTTTTATGTTTTAGTTTCTCTTACATTTGCTGAAGACAGACCCGTCCACGAGTGAAGAAAGTACCTGGCTATGTCAGAATGCTGTCAATGAAGGTTTCTTTGTGACCTCTTCAGTTGTGGCCCACCTCTTCTTGTGGTCTTTAACACTGACTTAGTAGAGGTTGGAAGGTTTTCTGAAGAAGTTCTACTTCTCACTAGAACAGAATAAATATATCTTCCTCCCACCCCTTTTAGTAGCATGTAGCAGCAAGAAACTCGGCTGTCTTGAAGGTGGAAGGGTTATTTCCTGGGAATACAAGCCAGTCACCATGGCTCCTGTGAAATCTCGTGTTAACCTAAATGTTCTACACCAGAAAGAAACTCCAAGCTGTGTATATTCTGCTGAGAACTTGGCACAAAATTTCTCTTTGTGGGTTTTACCACTATGTGCAGTAGCACAACATCTAAGCTCACACTTTCTAAGTTCCAGTCCCCTTTCCTATGATTTTTCTCTGCTTTTTTGTTGTAGTAGTCTTTAAATGTACAATGCATGAAGATAAGGTCTAAAATATTTTGCTTTGCTCCTCCTGGCCAAACACATTTATAAGGAAGACTTCAAGTTTGTTCAAGTCTGTGGAGACATACAAGGTACTTTGTCACAGCTACTATTCACATTTCATCTTTTCTTCCAAAATAAATTTGGTTTAGGCTGCACGTGTCTAGCATACTTTCCTTTAGGCATTGATTTCTTTGAAGATATAATCACAAGGCTTTGGGTAGTGATCCTACTGAGTAGAGATCACACGTTGTTGTTCAGGCGTTAAAATCTTTGCTGTACTTCATAGTGCATGAAGAGAAGCTTTTGCCTGTGAGGTGTGTAGCCTGATGGTATATTTTGTCCTTCCTTAATTTCAGTTTTTCTGGGAAGACTTTTTCATGAATAATGAACAAGCTATGAAATAGCCAAGAATCATAAATTACCTCAAAGGAATCGTAGAGCACCATGGTACTTCAAACAAATTTTCAGTCAACTCTGTCTTTGTATAAGCAATAGTGGATGTTTCCTCTCCAGTGTACTTTTGTTCTAAATTTAGGGATATATTCTTGCATTGGTATATGTGGAAATTTTTCATGTAATTTCTGTTAATGGTAACGGATGGTGGGGTCCAGTAATTCCACGGCACAGCTAAAAAAGAATAGATCCCTTTAGTTTCTTTACTTGGATGTTGAAGTTTAGCAATAGCCATTACACACTGTGTCAACCAATTTCAGTGCTGATGCCAAAGGTTTTCAGCCACAGAGGTGGCCTTGAAGACGATTTTCCTGAAGTTCAAAGCTCCTGAAATGTTAAAAATAACTTTCCAAGCAAATTATGCAGTAATGGCAGCGTTCTGCTATCTCTCCTGCGTCACTTGCTAGTTACCCAAAGGAAAGAGGAAGAGGGTGGCATGGAGACAACCGCAGCCCCACAGCAGCACACAGTGTGTCTACCCATAGCTTTCCCATTCAGAGTGGTGTTGGCACCCCCGAATTTGCGACATGCTAACAGTATGTGCTTCTGGTCTGGCATGCTTTGTGAAGGGATGTGGCTGACTACCTCAGGGGAAGATGCCTTCTGCTAGAATTACTTGTGCTTTATGGGCTGCCAGAGAAGCCACTTGTGAAACCAAGCCTCTTGCAAACTGGCTGTGAGTCACGTAATGGCAGAACGCTCATTTGCTTTGCGATTCAGGTGTTTCAGACAGGCACAGTGAACGTCTGCCTTGCTGAAATATGGTAGGATATGTGACAGTCCAGGTACAGAGGTACTCACACTTGAGAAAACTGGGGTTTGTGTTGAAATACTACTTCAACATATTTAGGCAATTCTCTAACATAAATGTGCTGCTTTAAGCTGTTCCATGTCTCAGAGCAGTAATGTCTGTGAACTTGCTCTGTATCCAGACAGCAGAGCTGTTAAAGCTGTAAGAGCTCACCAAGTGCCATCACTGTAGAATAAAAACACCAGAACTGAACATACCCATGGAGAGAGGCTTCCATTTATTCTGCCTGTGAAAGCCAGGCCCCTGTCCTCCTGGTGTTGTGTAAATGTGAACTTTTGGAGACAAGAATTATGAAACAAATTCTAGAGAAAATCAGGGAGACAGTAGTCAATGACGGAATTCACGTGTGCCTCAGGGCTGCAAGAGATAATGTATGGAAAAATCTACCCATCAACTTTGTAAGAGCAAGCATAATTAAAAGGAGAGTGTTTGGTACATTGCCTAAGCTTGATAAATCAAGTCTATATGTAATAATTACTTTTCAAAATACAATTCTGCAACTTGCAACGTAGATGTTCAGTGTATTCAATTAAAAGGGGAAGATGACAGTTATTAGGACCAAGTGAAGATTAAGGGCTGTGAAACAATGTCTGCAAAACATTCAAATAGGTTAGAAAAATGAAGCATATAATCATGCTGAAGCATCTTCAGAATGTAGCCAATGTATTTTTAAGCCCTTTGGCACACATACAAGATTTGTAACTGTAAATCTGCATAAATTGTATCATTCTTTAAGTGTTTACAGGCTGTCTGTGGCTCTAATTATTAACCTCAATTAGTTTGTTTTTAATGCTATATCATGGTCTAGACTGGGTCTCGTATATCAGCCCACTGCAAATACAGTGGAGATCTTGATAAAAATGAACCATCAAAGTTACTCAGATATTATAATATTCATTTATATCTACAAATGAAAACTGAGTTTGGGTTGTGCAAGAGTTGCTGAAGGCTTGCATGTTGGCACTCACTCATATGTTATGTACATTAACATAAATACGTTAGCTGCTGGTTTTTCAGTTTAAGATCACGGTTGCACAAATTGTTTACAGACTTCTCCATGTCTATTGGAGGGGGTGTATGGGGGGGAACCAGCAGTTGGCAGTTTCAGTGTTCTTGCCTACTAGGCTTCGTATCCTCAAGAATATGACTTAATATGGCTTCCACTGTAGCAAAGCAGAATAAGTTTAGAGTCCACAGAAAACATGCTCAAGATCATTAATTTCACTTGAAAATACGCTTTCCATGACAATGATTGTAAGCAAAGGATTGACAAGGCTTCTGTTTTGTGTGTGAACAATGCTGTGACTTTAGGAGCTCCTTTGAATTTTGAAATGAGTTAAAATCTAAATTATATATAGCCAATGAAGGGAGGAATGACATTTCTTAGTGTAACTTCACTGACTTCAGGTCAACCTCTTTAAGTCTCCTATTCATGCTTAAGTCATTAAAATTTTGTTGTATGACTTTTTTGTTTCATATAAACCTATTAATAAGTCCCCTTGCTCACTCCATCTCCTGAAAACAAAACACAACCAAACCTGTAAGGCACACAATGAGTACCCAAAGATTTCTTTTGAGTTGAATCCAGCTGTACTTTTCAGACTTTTTTTTGCCACTCTGCGTGTAAGACTGACTAGGACTTGACAAAAAAGTCCTACAATAGGAGACTTTCAATCTTCATTGTTTGATTGCTGAAAGCTGTGATTTATTTATAGATGTTGGAAAATAGGGAGATGAGAAAAAGCCTGAAACAGTGTTATGCCACTGAAAGAAAAAGAAATGGTCTGATAAAGAAATCCTAGAAGTGGGCTTTAGCATCTTCAAATGACAATAAGCACAATAAGGTCAGGAAACCTGCTGAAGGCTTCTAATGTTCCCCCACCCTCCATGCCTTCTTTCCAATCTTAAGCTTCTTCCACTTTTGTAGAACAATATTTCAAATGAGAGCACAAAGAGTATTTTGCTCTATAGAATGGTTGGATTAGAGATTTCAGTCTTCTAGATCTTTGTGTGGAGCTTTGAATGGGCATTGCTGTCCCAGTATATTTGATACTTCTGTCCTACTCTGAGAAGTTTTGTTCAGCTGAGAAATAGATTCAAGACAATTATAAAGGAACTTTCTAAATGCAAGAGGGATTTACTTTGTTTTCTATTCTCTGTATGGTTAAGTGGGAGTTAATTTGGTTTTGGGTATGAACAGCACCAGGATTGTAATGGGCATGCACTTAAGTTTAAGCATGACAGAAATATCTATTTACTTAAGAGTACTTTGTGTTCATAAAGGCATACTTATCACACTAGAAATTTTTCATAGAGAGCAAACCAAGTATACGGGTGGTCAAGTGCTAATACTGAGGGGTGACTTGCAACACTATCTGCATCTCCCACCTAACAATGAAAAGATGGATGTGAAGTGTATAAGGCATACCATGTTGGTTTAAGAGTGAACTTGGTGAAAGCTGTGCAAACACAGAAATGTATGCTAGATTTTTTTGTTTTAAAAAAAAAAGAAAAAGGGTGGAAAAATCAACTTACTGCTATGTAATCAAACCAAGGTTCAATAGGATTTGTAAAGGTACTTTAAAATCAGCAGCCTTTATATTTAGTCTCCTTAAATTTGTTTTATAAGCATCTTAGAATGAAGCTAATTCTTTTAGTTAATCTTTGGTAAAACTTAATCTTTTTATGCTTGAAGACATAAATCATCATACTAGAGGAAAAATGGAAAGAAGTTCTTTTGTGAAATATCCAGCAAGTTACCACATTTTTGAACTGGTAGAAAGCGATAAATTTCAAGGTTTGAATTCTGACTGGATTGTGTGCAATCTAAATCCCTGGGTTTGGTTAGAGTGGGAACAGACCTCTAGCTTTAAACCTCTTCTACTGGAAATGTTTACAAGAGACACATTCTTATGCTGAAAACTCATGACAGTTTAAAAACAAAAAAGCCTATTTATCATAACAGTCTAAGTCATGTAACACTTGCAGAATGTTTGGGTTACAATGAAGACTCTTTTGGAAGAGTTAAAAAAAAAAAAAGAAAAATACCCATCACCTTTCTTGGACAGCACCTGCAAAGATGCAGTACTTCAATTGATGTGTCATGCTGTCCATAAATTGCTTCAACTCTGTCTTATATCTATCTGGTTTTGGGAGCAGAAGTATTTTAAGGATTTCTTTATTAGTTGTGTTTCAGTTTGGATTTTGTGTTTCTAATATAACAGACCTTCAAATCTGAGCAAAAAAAATAAAAAATAGAAACACACCCCTCCTATGTTTGTACCCGTTGGAAATGTTTGAGACCACCCTCTCTTCCTCCCCACATTGCTGAAATAAGTCATGATAGTTGTTCCTCACTTTTGTAGCCCTTGTAACAAGGGAAATGTAGTACAAAAATAGTATAGTAGAGTAGGGAATTGGTAAGTTTCAGTTAAAAAAAAAAAGTTTGGAAAAAGTATAGGAAAATGTATTCTTCCTAATTTGTTCTGTAGAGACTGGTAAACAGAGATGAGATGCTTGGTTTGTTTTCTGTCTCTATCCTGAAGAAGTGCACTTTGCAGAGTTCTTTGTCACCTTGTGACTAGACTGAAAGACAGTCCTCATTACTAATTCTACTCCAAAGTTCATCTAGTGGTTTCTCTCTAATATGGAAGCAAGTACCAGCTTTCAGCTTTCTTTGTTTCTTAAACAGAGTTTCATTGATAGAAGCAATAGGGGAAAGGCAAACATGGACAAATACTGAATACATGCAGCTAAACTGTTCAGCAGGGAGTAACTGCTGTACAAATAGTGTGCCATCTAAACTTGTTTTGCCCATTTACTGATGATCAGCACGCACAACAAAATCTGCAGTAAGCCCAACCAGAAGGGTCACAGACTGGCCACTCCCTGGCTGGCACCTTGCTTGTGACCTCTGTCTGGATATGTGCTTTATTCTCAGGCAAGTGTTTTTGCTTGCTCTCTCATCTTTCACTGTGGCCCTGAATCAGTTAATCATCCACCAAAGGAAAACAAACTAAGAACTTAAGATAAGAAAGTGTTCCAAGGAGTATCCTTCAGCAGATACCAAATACACCCACTTATTTTGCAGAGTTTGTGGAACCATTTCTAGCTTTCTCCCAATGGCCAGTGACTTGTTTGGCCAATTTAAAGAACTTGCTAGCAAATCAGCCTCTTGTCAAGAATTTCCTGGAACTTGTTTAAGAGGGGAAAATTCCTCTGGTTGTCACTTCTTAAGGTGACAAAGGATGAATTGAAAGTTGCATTTGGAATCTGAAGACTAACTTAAGATTAGGCAGGAGGAGAGAGGCAGTCCAACAAAAACACTCTACACTAATAATGCAAATTTATTAGTATTTCATAGCTTCCTTGGAAAAAGCCACATCATCTATTGTGCATGCTTTAATAGGTCTTGCATGTATGTAGAAGCAGGATGTTTTACAGCTGGAGAGTAAGGAGTTATGCCCTGATTTTTAACATTCAGTAATCATGGCAGAGAGAGCTGACTCAGTGGTAGGAAAGGTATCTAAGATGACAAAACTCTTATAAGAGAATCAAGTGATTGCCAGGAAACTTCCATGCAAAAAATGAGTGAAACAGGAACAAAAAGATCCTCTTGGCATAATCAAGTCTGCATGCTAAAGACAGCTGAAACTAGCTAAATAAAAATCAAACTAGGCAAGATCAAGTGGGTCTGGAAAAACTGTTACCCATTGTATTACGGGCTGTGATTCCCTGGTAGATTAAAATAGCAGTAAGTTTTGTGATGATAGATGAATTTTATTTTCATTTTCCATGGAAAAATTACTCATTTTTTAATTTCTTTTTTAAGATTTGGAAATTACTATTTATTTGTGCTCAGTGCAGTCACCCACCCAACTCAAGAATATAAAGAGGTATTTTGAAAGCATATATTTTGCTTTTAACTATGTTTTTAAAACATATCTTTCTTTTAAAAGGAAGAATTTGATAACATTCCAAACGCAACTTGTAACTAGTATACTATTAAGTTAGAAAGTAGAACAGAGTTTGTATTTTTTAATATTTCATATTTCTAGATACATTAATTCTTGATGTAACATCTAGAGTAACTTTACAGATCATGAGCTTCCCTGATTTTTATCTGTATGCTACTGTATTACAATAAAGTTAATATTCAATTGTTTTGGAAAGGAGCATGTCTTGAATTTGTTATGGGAATGGGAGGTTGAAAAGTGGAGAAACAAAACCCAATGACTTTATTTATGGGATGTACATATGCAGTTGCTGAGAACCCTCATTCTTGTATGAGCAACACAGATTCATTTGTCATGAGAGTGTTATTGGTCAAATAAAACTATTAGTTCAGTCATGCGGATATTTCCACCTGCTGTACAGCATCTTGATTCGGAATTCTTGATTGAAAATAAAGGGGCTATATTAGTGAGCCTGGCACTCTCATAGAATGAACACCTTAATTTCTTAAGGTTTTGGTGATCTGTGGGAACTCATCATTTTGAGTCATTGAAGGATATCAGGAAGGGAGTGGTCAGTTCCCTAGGATGAAAATACTGATTTATCACAAAGTTTCCCCTGCACTCTGATGCTTTAAGTGTGGACTATATATACAAATGACCCATGCTTTCTGGCATGGGTTAAGGACACTGTAGGTAGTTTATTAATCTTCATCTACTGAGATAGTAGAATAGACCAACCTCCTTGTCATCTGTGCTGATTTTTTTAATAAGCATGTTAAAGAATTGAAATAGTTGTAAAGATAACAACTTTACTTTCTAAATATATTTGTGTATCTCTGTGTTTGCTTCTAATCAGACCAATCTGACAGCCTTCTGTGATGGCATAACAGGCTGGGTAGATGAGGGCAGAGCAGTGGATGTTGTCCATCTTGATTCCAGCAAGGCTTTTGACATTGTCTCCCATAACATCCTCATAGGATCTAACTGTGGGTTAGATGAGTGGACAGTGAGGTGGGTTGAGAACTGGCTGAATGGCAGAGCTCAGAGGGCTGTGATCAGTGGTGCAGAGTCCAGTTGGAGGCCTGTAACCAGCGTCAGTACTGTGTCCAGTCTTGTTCAACATATTAATGACCTGGATGAGGGGTAGACTGTACCCTCAGTAATTTTGCTGATAATACAAAACTGGGAGAGGTGGCTGATGCACTGGAAGGCTATGCTGCCATTCAGTGAGACCTAGACAGGCTAGAAGGTTGGTCAGTGAGGAACCTGATGAAATTCAATAAGGGCAAGTGTAGGATCCTGCATCTGGGGAGCAATAACCCCATGCACCAGTACAGGTTAGGGGCTGACCTGCTGGAAAGCAGCTCTGTAGAGAGAGAGAGACATTGGAGTCCTGATTGACAACAAGTTGACCATGAGCTGGAAATGTGCCTTTATGGCTAAGAAAGTCAATGGCCTCCTGGGGCACATTAAAAGAGCATGGCCAGCAGGTCAAGGGAGGTCACCCTCCCCCTCTACTTGGCCCTGGTGAGGCCACATCTGGAGTACTGTGTCCAGTTCTGGGCCCCCCATTTCAAGAAGGACAGGAAACTACTGGAAAGAATCCAGAGGAGGGCTATGATCAAGGGAATGGAGCATCTCTCTTATGATGAAAGGCTGAGAGCCTTTAGGGGTCTGTTTAGCCTGGAGAAGACTGAGGGGGACCTCATCAATGCTTATTAATATCTAAACAGCGGGTGTCAGCAGGATGGGGTCAGACTTAGTCTCAGCAACAGGACAAGGGGCAAAGGACCCAAGCTGGAACACAGGAAGTTCCCTCTGAACATGTGGAAAAACTTCTTTACTTTGAGGGTGACAGAGTTCTGGAACAGACTTCCCAGAGAGGTTGTGGAGTTTCCTTCTCTGGAGATATTAAAAACCCGCCTGGATGGGTTCCTGTCCAGCCTGCTCTAGGTGAACCTGCTTTGGCAGGGAAGTTGGAGTAGATGACCTCTGAATGTCCTTTTCAACCCCTGTGATTCTGTGATTCCTGTACAGGAGTAAAGGATGTGGTGAGAACAGAGTTTGGATTGTGGAATATTGCAAGTATGCACAAAAAATATTAATTTTGGGTGAAACCGAAACAGAAGATCTCTTCTGGCTGCATGCCAGGGTTTTGGGCATACTGGGGTCCAAATCAATGCATGGGATTCAAGTAAGTGAAGTCCTGCAGCTTATCCTGAACATGTGCACAGATGAAAAGTTATTGAGTTACTGACCTGACACGATGCTCTGAGAAGCTTACACTGTTAAAGGAGCCAAATGACACGGGCACCTTTATACTTGCTGCTATGAGTGACATTTGATAGCAACTCTGCTTCATGTTTGTAGTTCCACTTTTTTTTTAAATGTCCACCTTCCATTACCCTTGTGAATTCCTTTTCTGAACCTTTTGTCTCCACAATAGAAAGCTTCTTATTGTTGCATTTTCATATTGTCCACTTCAACACCTGGGCTTCCCAGAAAATCCATGTAGGGCCCTGTCGTGGTTTAGCCTCAGACGGCAACAAAGGACCACGTGGCAGCCACGTGCACTGAGCAGGGCGCTAACCGCCGC
>JAOQGH010000023.1:26143786-26204627 GCA_025769975.1 Gallinago jamesoni
CATTTAATAACATATTTACATATAATCCCTTCCTTGGACTTTAATAAACATTTCTAATAGAAAGAATCCTATTGTTAAGACACTGAACACCTGGTAAGTGTTGGGTGTTCTCACAAAAAGTTCTTGGGAAGATGTGATTTTGATAATTCTTTTAAGATTATTTTTCCCTCTCAGTTGTATTCTAAGTCTTCCCCCCAAAAAATGCTTGTGGAGGTGTCTTTCTTAGACCTTTTACAATTTTTTTAAATTAAAATTTATTTTGAAAAAATATCTGTTTGACTTAAATCTGTTTGGATGGCCTAGTGGACAGCTTAAGCTGCTTACTGACATCATTGTAGCCTCAAAAAATCATCTCTAGGCTTTCAGTGCTTTTATACTTTTGATATGAAGCACATGCATCCATTTACATCTGTCTTTCAGATGCTAGGTTTCACTCTGATTTGTTTGAACTTGTAACATTTTCTAAAGCTCCCTCGAAATGGGAAGTACACATTAGGAAATGACAGCCTCGATAATTAGTTTGTCTTCAAGAAGTTGATGTGACATAAAACATGACCTATTTTAGGTCCATATTTCCTAAAGTAAAATCTTCTGGTGTAAAATATCAAGAGGAAAATTTGAGAATCCTCTGGTCTTCTAAGAATACTAGGAAAATTATACTTTTGAATTAACAATTACCACTTAATGAAACTTCAGCGAAAGGAGCCCATAAAATGCAATCAGCAAGAAAAACTTCAACAGTGGCGTCTTGTATTAATTGCACCCTTGGAATCACTACGAACATCCTCCTGGACCAAAAATCGGACCAGGACCTAACAGGTCTGTCTAGTTCAGCATAAAGACTAACTTCTATTCATGATGAAGTTTTAAAGCTACGTTTATAGTGGAATACCACTTCCTAAGTATCTTTTATCCTGTAATGTCATATTCTTTTTTTTTTTTTTAACATTTTAGATGCTTTTTTTTCAGAAAGAAGGTGTTTTTCTGTTTGCCTGTAAAAGACAGTGGCCAAGCAAGATGAAGGGCATTACCAAGAACACTGGACACATAGGCTCAGAGGCTGTTAACCCTCAGGAGTACATATTTGCATAGTAATATTTTCATTCTGTCTATGGGCTGCTATATGATCACAGGAGTGTTGTGAAGAGAGTAAAAGTGAATCTTAAGAGTTCTTGTGTATTTTGTCAAGAAAGACTAAAAATGTAGCCTGCTGTTGCAAAGCCCAATGTGACATTTACAAGATTTTTTAAAGTGTGGTGTTGCATATGCACTAATACTGATGGAACAATTGCATGTACATCAGGAATACATGCATGATGCAAGACACATCTCCTACTTTGAACACCTGCATTATATTAGCAACTACAAGGCATTGTGACTTGCCTGTTCTAGGAGTGAAAAAGTTGATTCCTGAAACTGCGTGAAATTCCTAGGGTTACCTGTGGGATTTCTGTAAACTGCTGCATGGACAAGCAGAAGGGAAGAACACTGCAAGATGAAAAGGGAAAAATAGCAAATATTTTAACTATATAGCAATATCCTATCCTATACAGACAGTAAGGCTTCTCCTAGCAATTTTTTTTTTCACTGTAAGACTTTGCTCTCAGCAGAGATCACTAAAATTTTCAATTGGAGATCTCAGTAATGCTGAACAGTTTTGCAAGCTAAGGATGCCCCACTAAGGTCATATTTTAAAAACTTTAGCCATGCCACTATTTAATAAAATTGTAGGCCTCAAACTAAATTTACTTCAGCCATAACTTTACCAGATACAGTAAACTGCAATATAAGTTACTTTCTTCCTTTATTAAACTTTCTTGAAGATTTTCTTTGTTTATATGTGTCTCTGTCCAGTATTGTTCTTACCTCTTGTAAAACCTAACTGCCTCAGAGTCTTTACTTATATTTCAAAAGCTTTAGTTTGTGTATTTAAAAAAAAATCCATAAATATCTGAAATCCCAAATCCATTTAAGTAACACTTGCTGACTCCACACAGGCTGTAGTTAAATGTAAAAGAAACTACTTGATTTTATTATTGCTTGTTACAATCCAATTTGGACTGTAATTTTGAAATACGTAGCTGCAACAAGAAAAGAAAAAAGCATTTTTTCTTAATAATAAATGTGCTCAAAAAGTAACAGATGCAAAGATCCTTGAAAGCAGCATTCTGCAACTAGGCTGACTCCCCTTCTTGTGGCTGAACCTGGATTACACTACCATTAACTTTACATTACTTTTATACATTGTTTTTTATCTATGCATTGAAAAGTGACAGTAGTTGTGTGTTTTCAACTCCCCTTTTTAGCAAGAACTTGATGATTTCTATCTTCTGCTCTTGACCTTACCTAATTTTGACCTGATTGTGCCTGCCACAATTGAGACAAGTGCAGAAGACTTAAATAATGAAGGATGCTCCCTGCAGTTGTGTCTGATGGGAAGTTCAGACAGAGCAGTGTTAGTTGAATGGTGTCTTAAGTATTCACAGCTGTTTACTTTTGTAGCATATTTTACAGTTGCTTAATTTGATAGCTTGCACTGTGCCATGGTTTAGTTTTGAAAAGATAGTGCTCTTTTTCCTCTTTAAATATTTGTATAGTGGGTCACGGGTTTCTCCAGAGGGTTTTCTCCTGCAGGGTCAGAAGAATATTTCTCTAAGCAATGCCCTTTTCTGTACCCCTGGTTCTTCAGCCACTTACTTGGTAGCATCATTTTGGCCATTTATTTGCCTGGGCGCTGGAGGGGAAGAGAGATGGAGTCTAAGGCAAGAAGCTACAGTTAAACATTTAAGAAGTGCTGTGAATAGCAGACTAATGATAAAAACAGTACTTAGAAGCATCAGTTAAATCTGTGGGCATATGTGGGCCAGAGGGTTATATATTTTTGCTGAGTAGTCCTTTGTCTTCTGGCTTCATGGGGGTCTCTAAAGAAGGCAGACTCGGCAAATGAGACCTCAGAGCTCTTGTTTGTAGGGAGTGACGTATTTCTCTTAAATTTGCTGCATCTAAGTGAATGTAGCTTATTTTGAGATAAACCATTACGCAGTGTAAACTCTTCCAAATTTAATACAACAAAAGTAAGGGCCTCAGATGCTTCTGTATTTCCTCTGAACAGAAAAACTGCTAGCTGGTGACTTGCAGCCCTGTTTGTGAAGGGTACCTGGCATGGACTGGGACACACAGTCACAACTCAACAAGTAGGTTCTCAGAGACATCTTGGACTCTGCCAGAGTTGCTCAAAGTCTTCCACTAATATTCCGTAAGGTAATTCGTGTGATAATGGTGTTAAATCACACAATGCAGTTTGCTTTATAACCCGCTCAAGTGAGAATGAAAAAGTAGTGCAGCGTGTCATATGTCCAGTCAAAAGCGCAGTGTAAATACAATGAGTGTAAAATTGCCTCCTGTGAACTACAGAGCCAAGAGAACATAGTAGTAATCTTCCAGGATAATTACAATTCCTCTCTCATTGATTTACTATTTACAAGATGCTTGTGGTGTAATTTAAGAAGAGAAAAATGCATAGTTCAGTTGAACAAACCAACATCAATTTTCCTGCCCAAGCTAGTACTCCACACAATTCCTTTAGTTCATTTTCTTCCAAGTTTTGCATGGTATTTGTCAGTGTAAAAAAAAATTCTTGCAGCTTCCTCGTTCCAACTCTTGTTTTCTATTGTGCTTACTGTCACCTCCGTTTCTCTCCCCCAGCTCTAGGGTTATTTGTTTTAAAAAAAAAAAAGTAACATTCTTTCCAAGACGCGTGGGTACACCCTTTCAGCACCTTAAATATTTCATGGCTAGATGACTATAGGAGTTCAAATTCCAAATGTCCCCAAACGTAAACTTCTTGGACTGCAGGAGCTTGATTTGATACTTGCAAATATCTGAGGGGGCACAAGTTTTTGCTTACATAAGTAGCTGGTGGGAGGAATGAAATAGTAGAAACCTCATCACCCCCATTTTATCTTTTGGATGCAGATTGATATTCATGGCTGCGTCATGTGCACTCATTGTAGGTGCTGGGAAACTGAGGGAAGACTGGGGTTGCTGGAGGTGTGATGCTCTTATAGAAAACTGGGCAGGAATGCTTTATCCCCATCACTTTGGAAAAATACTTTGGTAAATTCAGACTTGGCAGTGTGAAAAACCTGCAGCGTGTGTTGCTTCCCCCCTTTATTTTAGGTCTAATGTTTTATGTAAAGCTCAAATCCTATGTTGTGCAAACTCTAGCTTTTTTGGAATGGTAACAATATCTTTGAGAGAGACTTACCACATTATTATTTTATCCTGGGACAATTCCTACTGTATGTTCAACAAAACATGGATTTGTAGCAGTAATAAAGACAAATCTTTGTAAGGAAGCTGTTTGCTGTACAATCTTGAAAACAAAAATGTAAGGTAAATAACAGAAGTGAAATACTAAGTTTTTGCAGCCTGTACCTCTTGTGTTGAGTAGCACTGTGAGAGGGGAGTATCTAGGAAACAGGAATCTTCAGCAGATAACTTCTCTGTTGCTCTGGTACTAGATACTGTGAAGGAGTTACAGATCACTGTGGAAATAAAAGAGTTTCAGTGATGATTACAAGATTTCAAATAAATTCTGACATGTCTATTCTTTAAAATTTTTAAGGAAAAAGTTTACAGATGGAGAACTGAATTCGCTTGTGACAGGATCTGCCTTAACTATGACTGTAATATCATAGAAAGCAGCATTCCTATGTCTGTTTTCTGTGCTAAAAGTGTTTTATGCTCTCACTTATAAGGAATTCTCCCAGGGCAAGGATGGAAGACAATAGAATGCTTTTATATATAACCAGCCCCAACAGCAAGACTGTTTTCTCTTTGAGACAGCTATTAAACTGCTGATCACAATGAGACTGAAATCCCATCAGTGATGTCTCGGCACTGCTGCAATATATGTATATTTTTCATCTCACCATATTTTTCCATTGTTCCCTGATTTCTGTCTACCCAGCCCCCTCAAGAATCATCAAAAACACTGAAAGTAAGCTTTATTGCTCAAATTGAATAAGTTTTTTTCCCTCCTATGTTGACATACAAAGTCAAGAAAGAAATTGTATTTCTTGAAGCAAACTTCACATTAAAGCTTCCCCAATATGAAACATACAAGAAATAGATACCACTAATCTTCTAAAAAATTGCTCTTATAATTTGAAAATTGCATGGATACATAGCCTTATAAAGTGTATAGTCATGATATTTTTCTGTACCGTATGCTTTTGTGTATGTTGGCACAGCATCTTGTGACTTGTCTGGTTGAAATTTTCTTCCAGCCTTTTATAGAGATATTGGTTCCCCCCAGCCCCTAACATTTTTAGCCATATATTTCGTATCCATTTGTTTAGTATAGTTGAAAAGACTATCATGTACATGTCGGCAAAAGACTGTTGGTCTTTCCTTATGCTGGTATTTACTCATTCTGTGATCTGGAGTATTCAACAGGAAGTTGCCTGAGAAATCTCAGTTAAGAGAAATTCTTACACGGGCCTTATTTTAACTGAAAACATTGGAATCAGTAATGCAAATTTCCACATCACGGGCTTGGAAGTGAACCATACAATTTATCTGACATAAGGGGAACTGGAATCAGGATTTCAATGTCCCTTCCCCTTAATGCCAATGGGCAGTTTTAAAATAAATTAATATACTTACATATTTACCTCACAAGTGTTTTCACTTTTAATGAGAACAGAAGGCATTTGATGCTCAGCAGATGCTGGGTACTGTGATCCCACAGAATCGCCGAAGACGCTCTTCCCCTGGGTCAGCCGTGTGGCTGGATGCTTCTGCACTAAGGGAGGAACTGGATTGCTACCCCTCATAGAACAGGGGGCTTAGATTCTAATTTCTTTTATGGTTGTCTGCTCAAATATGACTATTTATCCATCTGTCTGACTTGCACCTAGCATCTATGCTCTAGCCATTAGAAATGGTTAGAACTTGCAGGATTCAAACACCAGCTTTGATAATACTTACACAACCTCACAAAACCCAAGTACTGAGCAGACCCTTTCCAGCCAGGAGCCAGAGCAAGAGCAGAGGAGTCTCTCGACACCCTTGAGCCAGAGCTCCCTGTAGCCTGGACAGCTGAAGCCTGGATGGTTTCAGTTAGCCAGTATAGAAACGTGGTAGGCTTTCTTCAATTTCATCTTAGCTGGCCATTCTGGTTCTGCTGTTATTGTCACTATCCACTGCGCTTCTGGTATAGTTGCACTGTCTGTCCAGGCTCTGCAGCAGAACTGCATCGTTATCACCACTGGTTGCAAAAGGTCAGATCTGGTAATGAGTAGCAGTGATGTGTTTGAATGCCCAGTGAAAGAAAACGGAGCCCTAATAAAGTGCTTGTGATCTTCAGAAACTAATGACTGAAAAACTCAGTCTCAAATCTCATCAGTATGTTGCCTGCAAGAATGGCCAAATAATATTTTTCTTTTTTATTTGCAAATGGTTTCTCATATTCAGATTCAGCTATGTTAACACACTCCTGTAATCTGCCCTCTTGAAACAACTGAAGTACCGGGGGACAGCTGATTTTGCTGTTAGCTGTGGATGTAGTAGAGACAGGCATCCTGTCTCTGTGTTATGTCATCTCTGTTATGACAGATTTGAACTTCAGACTGTGAGTTGCAAATGATTTGGGTGCATGTGTGTAGCCTTGAAATGATCATCATTTCCAGCTGGGGCTGGGGTTTACTGGCTCTTCTTGTCCTCTTCCCCCACTCCCTTTTGTTAAAGAATAAAAGCTTGGGTTGCTGCAAAGTCTCAATATCCAGCATGTTGAGCTCTTTCAGTAATTCACCCACTATATCATAATCTAATTCATATCAAAATAGGAGGTGAACTGTTAATAATCCTGGTGGAAACTACTACACTTACCTGGATGTGGTTGCAGTGACAGCAGCAGCTGAGCCAGCAGAGAGCTGTGTATTGGACACTTAGCTCCTCACTTCTTAATAATGGTCCTGGCGTTATTGTACGTAGGTAATATAGGAATCCTTAAACAAAAATATCCTTTCCATCTGCTGTAAAACCAAGACAGACTTTGTTTCTCAGAATATGAACTCTAACAAGCTATCTTTCGGGAGGGCACAGTTCCCATCCTTTTCAGCATACTGAAACTTGATGTTTTGAAACTAAATTGTGTGAATTGATAATTTGAGATATGTGGTAAGCACCTGATTATTTCCCTTTTCCTTCTTTGTTGAAAATTGGGATGGGGGAGATTGAGTTAAGGTTTTGGATGTTCTTATTATATATTTGAAATTGTTAATAATCACACAAAAATTTATCTTCCACAACTGAACATGACTATAATGTCAGGGGTAGGCAGTTTGCTTTGATTGAGAAGTCCCTCCCATGATATCCTGATCTGTTGTCCTCCCTTCAGTTGTACTGACACAGCTGTTGTATGCTGTAGATTGCATCACCAAAGCCTTTTCTTTTCAGAGTGGTGGTTGTAAACAGCTCTGGGAGATAACTGACATTTAAGACCTTCTGTCTCCATGTCTTGCTGGATGTTTCAAAAACTGAGTGCAGCCAGCAACTTAGATGCTCGTGCAACCATGTTCCTCTGTGACCAGCAATGACTGGGGATGTCCATGTGTCCCCTTGTTGCTTCCTTTTAGATGCCTGGAGGATTTCCAAATAATTGCAAACTTGTAATGCAACTATGTGCGTATCTTAGGCCATACAAATGAATAATCAGTCTGTAAACAACGTCCAGCTATGTAAATCCCTTTCACATTGGATGATAAGGTTATAAACTAAATACGTATTAGGAAATTTGCTGCTTTGTCAGCTCATGTAAACATTATATGTTTACTTTGATCTCAGGATCAATTCTGCATGCAGCACTGGGCATGTGAAATCAAAAGCCAACTTTTGTGCTTAGACTCATCTTGAGACTGCAGAGTGCTGTAACGTGTCCTGTAATTGCAAGGGAAAAGAGGGTTAGTGTTGAATTATCTCCTATTCTCTAAAGCATCTTTCTTGAAATGACTACAAGTTTGTCTTTGTCTTGAAGAGCTTGTTTGTGTGTGTGTTTTTGTTTTTTTTTCCTTTTATCTTCAGTCTATGAACTACTGACACTAATTCATTGGACTCTTAAGTCTGTTACTATTTACATAAAGATTCTGCCAGGTCTTTTACTGCCTTTAATGCCTAGTATGTGCTTGAAGCGGTGAGCTTTTACCAAGGTACCAAACAGAACTGCCAAGACAAACTACTTATGAACTGTAAGCCATTATCTTTTCTGTAACTCATCTGGAATCCCTCAATGAGTACACTGGCTTGTGCTGCGCGTGCAACATTTTCATTTTATGGATATTAGAAAAATAGCATAGGAATAAGAATCTTTCCATTCAGAAGACAGAAGCCAACCAGGCAACTGGTGGTGCTTCAGAAGCCGCTGTGGTTTAAGAGCTGCTCTTGCATTTTTGCATCCTGTTTTGGTTGCCAGTTTCACGCTGGAGGTTCTGCCAGGTTTTTGTTTCTGTTCTTCCCCTGCTGTACCGCTGCCTTTCTGAGGAACAGGCTGGAATATAAGAAAAAAGCATGAATTGTAAATGCATGTTGTGATTCAAAGTTGTCTAATGTGGCAGAACTCCTCTGCATGCTTCTCCTTTTGAAGCCTGTTTACTTAAGTTTTGTTTGATGTGAAACTCTTGGTTTAAATAACATTTTAAAATTTGAATTTCTGTTTGAAGAAACGTGACCATCTCTGCAGGTTATTTAACAACTTTAAACTGGTAGCCTGCTGTAAGGCCAGAAAAATACAGTGATTTTTAAAGCCAATTCAAGTATTTATTTCCTAATGTATCTCAGATGGATTGAAACCTCTGTTAATCCTAAGTAATTACTGCAACATTTTGCACAATTAGCTTCAAACTTGCAGGTCAACAGAATAATTACATAAAAAGATGAACTTGTTTCTCTTCCAACTCCCATTTAAGGGGAAGAGTAAACTAGGCTAAACAGATGCCATAGATTTTATTTGGTTAAGAGGAGATTTATGGTCTAATATTTTCTTGAATCACAATTTCATGTGCACCTGTTTTAAAAGAATGCAGATATTGATTTGTAGGTTTTTGGGTTTTTTTTACCAACTTTGCACTTCAGTAAATGAGTACATTAAAAAAAGCCCCTGGAAATCTGGAAAATAAAAGCTCCAATCTGTATGGCTAGGCAGAATAGTATTGTAACAGAAAGTTTCCTTCTCTTCTGTAGTGTGAGATGATTTATTAAATCGGGATTGAGTTTATTGTTACTGGTTTGATGCAGATTTCCAATGTATACTTAGTTTAGAAATCAATACATATTTCCAAATAAGAAATACTTAATAAGTTAAAAGTAATGTGCCCAAATCAATTTGTGATTTGGTCTCATCACAGAAGGCACTTTAAAATACTTTTTTTAAACTCTGGTTTGCTGTTTGGACTTGTTGCATTCAAAAGTGAAGGTTTGTGTTGTTTTGGTTTGGGTTTTGTATTTTTTTGGGGGGTGGCAGTGATGAGGTTGGGGTAGTGGCCCTGCTTGATTCTTTGGGATAAAGCAGAGAATTAGGATTTACTTCTTTAGTTTTCTTTTCTTCTCTTGAAATATATTTGTGTTGCAGAGGGAAGAGATGTATTTTAAAATACACCTTTCTACAGTGAGATAGAAATGACGGTGAATTTCAGACAACTTTCATTTTAAGTAAACTCGTCAAGGAGAGAGCTATGGTTACGGAGGAGTGGATGTGAATGTCCATTTTGATTCTCTCTCTGTTTTCAATGTTGTTCCAGTAATTACTTCTAGAGAAAATAGCATGAAGTTAAATATGCTCAATATTTACAATCAAGTGAAGGCAATATAAAGTATAATTTTATAAAGTCCTTTAATCCTGCTGTAAGTAGACATATTTTTCTCCCATCATTCTTCTTACTTTCTCTTACCTGGAAGGTCCAATTTCACCTGACAAAGGAAAGACTCTAAAAGTGACTTCAACATAACTTTATGCTGTCATAACAAATATTACAGCTATTTCTAGGATTCTGCTTCTGAGTGTTTGGGGTTTTTTTTTCTTCATAGGTTCATAATGGGCATCGTTCTAATCAACAATGTTGCATTACATTAACTAAATATTAAGATGTATACATACTATCTTTTAAATTGTGTATAGCAATTCAATACAAACGCTTGAGTTAAAAAAGTTTTTTAGCCTCAAGTTATTTGCAGTGCAGGAATCACATAATCTTTTAGATTGGAGAAGATCTTTAAGATCAAGTCCAGCTGTCAAAGGAAGGTCCGGTATTGCCCATTCTTTGCTTTATTCTTATACAGACATTTTTTCTTGACCCATTTTTTTGTATCCACCTTCAGTAACTTCAACTTCCTTACCTTTCTTCAAGAAACAACGCAGAATTAAATTGTAGCTTTGTGTTTATGCATTGAGAATTGTTTCCTTTCAGTGGTTAGAATCTGCTCCTGGTCATGCAGAGATAGCTAATGAATTTCTAATGGCACTAGAGTGTCTCTGAGCTGCTGATACTGCAAGAAGACCCACTTTTTTCTTATTTTCTTGAATCACATTTGCACTGGAATTAAAAAAAATAAAATAAACACATTCCTATGGAAAGACGCAGAAATTTTCCCAATGACTGCTACACATGAGCAGAACTAGACAAGGCTTAACCTTCATCCTCTTTGAAGGTCTGATGGAAGTCTTTCAGGTTGCTTTCCCAGGCCTTTTTATTTGGTGGTTTGGTATATTTAAATGGCAATTTTACACATTTTAAAATTGAGAAAAGCATCTCATTTAGTACATGAAGTTGATTCAGCTTGGACACACCTTTGTTTGGTCAGGTGCTGGTACTCAAATTGAAGCCTCTATTCACCTTGCCAGCCTTGTCTGACATAGTTCAAGATACCTGACATACTAGCTTTCACATCGCCTCTGGTAATCTAAGAAGTAGAACTACATATTTTAAAAGCTGTTACCAAATACATTGCTTTGTAGCTTATTGTAATAGGATGCTGGTCCTTCCCTATAAAATCTCGTCTTTGCAAATTGCCATTTTTTGGGCAGTCAGTGCCAGGTGCAGTAACACTAAATATTTCCCAAATGCAGCTAACCAAAAGGCCTTTATGTCTATTTTAGGACTAGTAAATCCAGTTCTTCATTTATTTTCATAAGTATTTATAGGTGTTGCAAGACTCTTTGCTTAGTTATTTTCCCTGCCATAGAAAATCCCATGTGGAGAACTAGAATAGTGTTTATACTGCATTTAGACAAGAATTTCCTGCTTAAGTGGTTGCCTAGGATGTTCTAGCTAGCTGTTAATAGGCTACAAAAAATATTGCTAATTCTACTGCAGCAGTTTAAAAAAAAATTAATTTATCTAATCCTGATTAGATCTATCCATGAAATTGGAAGTGCAAGCAGTCGTCTTGATTTCATTTTTTTTTTTCCCCCTCCCCTAACTACAGGTAGATATTCTAGTAGCCAGTGCAGTATTTCTCATATATAAAATAATCAGGAAGTTTGCTACATAACGTGTCTGCTGCTGTATTGATTCTTTCTCAGCTTGATGAAAACACCTGAAAATTTGTGTTAGAGGTATGGAAGAAAAGCACTGTCCTAAGTGTGCAATAAATGTTCAGGTACAACTGACATGAAGATAGTGCAAAATCTCATCTCCTTTATTCTTGAATTCCTCCACTGTCTGCAGATGTAAATTTAAGCAATCTGCATGATGAGCACACTTAAGCATAAAAGCTTTTTTGTTTGTTTGACTTTTTTTGTGTAAGCATTTCCTTCCTAGGTTGTTGTCTTAGCTCATAATACAAATACTGTACTACACAAATAGAGTATTAGTTTGTACATGTTTTCAAAATGACTTCATCTGGGAGGTGGCATGCTTTCTTTTCTTGAAAGGGTGTGATTTCCAAAATATGCTCAGTACCAGGAAGTCAAATCTCTGACAGCACCGATATTTCTCTCTTCTGTCTGTCTTCCTCCAGATGCTTTGCTTCAGCCCCTGCCACTCTCTCAGTTCAGCTATTTCTGTGGCTGTCCCTTAAACCTTGTTTGGGTTAAAAAGAAAGCAAAAGCAATGAACCAGCAGGGCCGGGTCTTCCTGTGTCAGGCTTTAATGCCAGTTCAAACATTTTGGGAACCGAGGATATCAGATAATAGACCTCCAGGAGCCTCTCTTTAATGAGCACTGCTGGAGTGGGACTCCTCGAATGGTGGTAATTAATGGGCTGTTGGGAATGGGTCAGCTTGCAGTTTTAAAGTGTGGAGCCACAAAGGTGGAAGCAGAGGAAGTGTGTACTTGTTCTTAAGAAAGCAACCCCCTTTCTGCCTATTAAAGCAGAATAGTTTACGTTACACTGCTGTTCCTCCTTTTTGCTGTTTGAAGGACACTTCTTCTTTCTTTACTATAGATATTAATCCTGGGATTTTATTACTTGAATTCAAGTAATCAACTTTTTCTAAGGGAGCCTACGAGTAGGACAGGTACTGAAGGGATTATTCTATGCTAGCGAAGGCAAACTGGTCAAGGAAACTACATTTCGCTATTTGAAGGGCAAACCCAAGAGAAGAAGAACACCCACTGGTGTTTCTTGTTGAAAAACTCTGCTTCATCGTGTGTTTTCCTTTTTTTAAATTTACAGAAGAGAATCCAGAAAACTTTTCTTTGCCTTTCTTGTGCCTGTACCAATTGCAAGTTAACGCTTGTGCCATAATCCCAGGCAGTTTGGTTGGTCTGTAAATTGTGATCATGCCTTGCATGAGAACTTGTCTGTGTCAAAAGCCAAAGCAGAGCCCTCTTGGAAAGGGAAGCTCCTCACCAAGCTGCAACTTGTACGGCTGCAGCAATCACGTGGCGTTGGAGCAACCCAGCCGTCCAGAGCCTGGGAGTAGCACATTACAAGGGTTGACTTTGTAGAAACAACAACACAGTTGCTAAGGAGCAGATAATTAAACCAGTCTATTAATCTTCAAGTGCCTAAAGCTAGATCTGTTCAAAGGCAGCAGCCTTTTGAAGCTGGTACTTCAAACCGCATCGCAAAGGTGTGCAATTGGAAGTCACGTGTGACCAAAGCCGCTTTTACCCCTTGTTTTGGGACTGTTATTTGGCTCAAGAGCAGTTTGTTTTGTTGTCTAGGGTAAATGTGAAGGCTCATCCTTAAACCAAGGTGAATGATGGCAGGGAAGATAGCAGCAGTAGTGCTGTGCTAAACTTCAATTTATGTGATTTAGAATATATGGGAAAAGGAAGTTGAAATGCAATGGAAAGCAGCAGAAAAAAAAAATCCAACTCTTTATTTATTTTTTTAAATGGAAACTCTATTCTGTATTTCTTAGGCTAAAGTAGTAATAACCCACCTAGCACTACAGATTTGATCTGATTGGGCTCGAGTATGCAATTAATTCTTGTCAAATTAGCCACAGCAAACCAAGTGGAGTTTAGATCTGCCTTATTGTCTTTTTTTGTCAGTTATGGGAAGAAACCTAATATCTAATCTCAATACTATTTGACATCAATAAGCTGCAGTGTCTGTCTTCATTACTGCAATGAGTTCATAGCAACCGTGGTGTAGTTGGGGTGTCTTTTATTGGAATACCTTTTACTGGCAGTCCAACTTTACCATTAAACCGTGGCTTTCCTGTGTTTGTTTTCTTGCTTCATATAACTTGTAGCAAGGAATCAGTCTTGTGGTGCTATCAATCTGCGTTTAAGGAGCTGTTTATCGATGTGCTGTGACAATTGCTTAAGTCTGTGTGTTACAATAGTATGAGCCACAAGGGCTGATTTCATTAGCCTAGGGGCTAGCTACATAGTAGATCAGCAAGTGGAAGACTGATCATAATCTAAAAAGCTGACTGTGGGATCGTTTGATAATAAAGAATGAAGGTTGTGTTTAAAAAAATAAAATAATTCCCTGGGAGCCATATATAAGTAGAATCTGTAAAGAAAACTAGATATGCTAAAGTTTTTCTGTGCAATATGATATTTTGATATGCTGATCCACAGAATGCTCTACTATTAAGGAAAGTAAAGCAAAAGATTGTGTAGGCTGGGTTAAAAAAATTCCACTTCTTGAAACTAGTCACACGAAAACCTTCTTTTAGACACCATATCTCTGAAGAAGTAATCTTCAGTTTTGATTTTCTGCTCCTGCAGTGCTTAGCGAAGTCTTAATAATAATTGTGACTCCTAAATGAGCAGCAGTTTCTTTGTCCCACTTCCCTCAGAGGGAATAGAAAACCCTCCCATTTCCCCTCCTCCCCCTGTATGCAGAAGTTTGAGGGCATAGGGCTAGTGCTGTAGGAATAGAGCACAGCAGTCTGGCAGCCTTCTGGATGAGCTGAGCTAAGGGAGGGAGTTATTGAGTAAAGCAAAATCTCCAGTGTTTGAGACCCATAATCCATAAATAGTATAAGTTACTGGCTTGTGTCATGCCGTCTTGATTTTATTTTTCCAAGATGAGGAAATGAACAAAGTAACCTTAAGAGGCCCTGAATACTGAAAACCCGTACCTATGAATAAATAAGCATGTCCCTCTGCTGGAAGTGAAGCCCTTATCCAACAGTTTAGCAAAAACAAGGTTTGAATCAACTCAGGCAATTACCTCAACCAAGTGAGGGAAAATTACATAGAGTTGATGGCATTTACCTGTCAAAGGTCATATTCAAAGCAGAAGATTATTTTTTTTAATTATGCATGTATTTTTAATAGTTGTCTTATTCAATTATTTGTCTTCCCCCCACCCCATGAAACAGCCGTTTGTTCCAAATATGGCATGGTTACTTACTGTTGTTTCTAAATACTTGATAAGGCTGTATTGGTAGATGTCTGGAGGCCCTCAGTATTTTCCAGACAAATGCAAAGGAAGAAAGAACACCACCCTGTGAAATTTTACGTTGTAGCTTACATTTGTATGTATTAATAAATGGGGTACTATAGCAAGCATGAAGTGAGAATTGAAGCTGGTTTCATGGAGGGTATGAAAATGGCAATCTTCTGCCTAATTGTTCATAATTGCTAGTTGGAACTGTCACACTTGTAGTTTTTAGCTCTACCTTCCTATAGTGAGTGAACATAGAAAATACAGAAGAAACACTCTTGTGCCATTAAATAAAAAAATTTTAAAAATCAGTAATTGCCCCTGAATTTTTTCCTTGTTTTCAATCCCAGTTCCTGGGCACATAACAAAGCTCTAGCTACTCCTGTCAAACAGGATGGTGAGAACAGTCCTTTCTTCTGTCACTATGTCTATATACATTTGGTCATTGTTTATCACTTATAAGGAATCTTCGTAGAGAACTGATGACAGAAAATATTAACATTCTGATTAAAAAGTATTCATTAGAGTAGGGGAACAACTGATAGATTGTTTGTTTAGAAATGGAAAAAAAAAACACTCCAGAAGAACTGCAGATCTAAACCTCTGCTCTTGATTTGTGCTTGAAATCAAATATTCAAACAACTTTTGTTTTTTAAGCACAATCAGACGTATTCCCTGACATTTGTTCTCCACTCGCTGCTGGCGAAGTGAAGACTGACTTGTTAGCCAAGGAAGAAATACTTCACCAGAAGGAGTACAGCCTAGGCTTTGGAAAAACTCCGTAGCTTGTTGGTCATGACACTTGTCAAGTTCCATTTTTCTTTTACGTTACAGAAGGTCCCAAGGCTGATCTCATCAAACAAGTGTCCAAAAACCTTATGACTGACAGACTAAGAGACAGCAATAGAAGACATGACTCTCTTTTCAGTGGAAAAGGATGACTAATGTTGTAGCCCATTACAGGAAAAAAAGGGGATTTAATTCCCTGGTGAAAATCAATTAATTATTCCTTGTTTTTACTTTTGTTTTTGTTTTTTCAGTATCGTGAATGTGAATATTGCAGTTCAATAGCAATTAGGCAGGTGAGTTGTGAAGAAAACGAGACTGTAAACAAACCAAGCCCTTCTCAAATGTGAGTTTAGGAATGAATGTCAGTAGTAAATAAGGCTCTGAGCAGAAATGTGTTAAATATGCTAAAGTGGTCTTTCATTTATGACAGCTATAACATTATTAGCAAGAAGAAAATTAATTCTTAAACATGAATTCCTGGCTGTTTTTCTCATCAGCAATGGTGGCACGCTATTGTGGTTATGCAGTAAGAGAAAATCAGGGAATTAATTTGACTGTGAAAAGGCTTGTTTGTTTTTTAATTTTTTCAGACAGATCAGTGTCCTGAACTACCTTACAGCATGGCCTCACAGCTTTGCAGGAGAAAGCAAGGAAGGCAGAGAAAGCAACTTCATCAGACAGAAGTGTCTTCATTGCTACTGCTGCTGGACTTTGAATGTTGCTTTAACCTTCCTGTGTTTTTTTATACCATTATAGAGGGCAGTACTTACCTTGGTTAAGGGTGACATGAGCTCATTCCACCATGCTGCTTCTGGGTGCTAGTACTGAAACATCTGGTTTTGCATCTGGATAACGCTGGGTTTGAGTTGAAACTCAAACTTAACCAAAGAGGGATTTTGCCTTTTTTTTTTCTTGTTAGGAAATGTAGTCTTGTAGCACATTTGTGGTGATTTAGGAATCAACTAAAACATGAATATGCTTCTGATCTATAAGACTTAGATTTTTTTTTTTTTAAGTTAAGAAATTTATTATATAGGATAAACTGAATGGAGACTGGTATGTTGCAAAACACAGTGGCAGCTGCTAAAGATAAGCAGTGAAACAAAAATAAAGATGACCAATTTTATGGAAGGACAAAAACTGTAGTGTTAGAGGAAGCACAGATTTTTCTGTATGAGAAAATGTCTAGAGGCAGTTTATATAGCTGAAAATCAAGTAGTAAATTGTTGTACTGGGACTAATATAAAGGTAGTCTCAAATGGTAATTTATTGTGCTATAGTGCTACTTTTCACTGTTTGATTCATCTCTGAGTCTCCCTTAGGAAATTTATGGGAAGTAGGAGAATAATTTTAGTTCCTAGGAAAATGTTAAACAAACCATCTCATGTTGTGCTTATTAGCAGAAGAAAAGAAACAAAACAAACAAGCTATAACCCATGCTGGGAATGGTTCAGATGTCTGCAATCTTTCTTCACTGTAATTTGAATTTCTTCACACTAATTTACTACTTAGTATTATATGAATTAATATTGCCTTAAATTTTTCCTTGTAATTGTTAATTTAAATTTGTATGTATGAAATCAATTTGATCATGTTACTTGCAGAAAATAGTTGATTGCAGTATATCCATGGGTGAAACTTCTTATGTAATTTTATATGTACTATAATATACTCCCATGGGAAATTTCACCCATTGCTTAGTGCCGACCAAGTCCTGAAGATTTCAGCAAAGCCAGGTTTAATTAATTTTACTTACAAAGGCAGATACCAAGTTCCATGCAGATCATTAAAGTTATCTGTGTTTTACAGATGAAAAATTTTGGTCAAGGACAAAAATTTGCCTGGGATTAAGCAATAAAGAAATAGAATTGAGACAGCAATTTGGCTCTCTGAAGCCCAGTCTTTCTGTTAATCCCTTTTGCCTGTACTTGTATGTGTTACTGTATTGAGAAAAAGGGAAGGAGCAGGCAAAAACGCCAAAGATAGGATACTGTATTTGAGATCAAGAACTTGGAGAAGGATGACTGCTCTGCAAAACATAACAGAGATTGTGGATAGGCTGACACTTTTCTTGCTATCAGATTCAGGAAGAGGTATGGTTCTTCTCAAGGGGGCATTTTACATTTTATTACTGATATTTATATTTTTTTTTTTAACTCAAGGGTGCCAAGAAATTATTGCACTCAGAGAGGAGAAGATTGATCTCAGTTCGTGATCTATTGCACAAAAAATGTGCTTCTCCTCCCTTTTACCATTTTCTCCATGAGCACAGTGCTACATCAGTGGTGACCAGGTCAAGTACATCAGGAGAAAACCGGGCTCTCACATAACGCAGTCTGCCTTGGACTTCATACTCTGAAAAGTGCAATTCTCTACTTATCCCCAGAAAAGCTCTGTTTGGCTTATACTAAGATTACTAAATCTTTGGTAGACTTCTGTATTACAATGAAAATTTTTTAGGTCTGCCAATCTTATACTACAAGTAGGCAGCCTAGACCTGATCTTTAATAACAACAACAACAAAAAGTTATGTCTACCAGTTAGATGCAGAATTAAGTCCGGGAAGCGGACTTCATTTCTGTACCGTGTGACCAAACAGATAGTAAATGGACGTGTGGATGAAATATGTACCATTACAGAAAACAGGAGCAATTTTTAAGAGACCCGAACAAGCCATTCCTATGGGGAGAGAGTTAGGGGAATGCATGAAGATTTGAACTTCAGAGTTTGCTTTTTAGGGCAAATATGTGAGAAATGGGACTCCTAGTGGCAGACCAGCCTACGTTCATGACTTTTAGGCTAATCTGTTTGTTGTGGTGGCTGGGAGTTTTCAAGTTTTTGGAATCTACTCTATTCCAAAAGGAGCAGAAATGAGCAATAAGAAATGGGATAAGGATACAGTCTTAGGACCAGATGTGGCATACTCAGGTTCTTATTTGGTTCATTTGCCTTATTTCAACATACAGTAAAATGTCTTTAGGAGTATGCCATACTACAGGAGTGTATTTCAATAATGAACTCGGGTAAAGACTTTGGTTTTTGAAGGGCAACTGTACATACTAGAAAAGCTTAGGATGTTTGGACACGGTGCACAGGATGAAAATGTTCTTGATTTTTTTTTTTTTTCCCCATTGTGGTTAAGTCCCTCAAAACAGTCAGTTGTTGCCAAGGGAACAGGGGCCCTTTTTCCTGTCTTTTAAAGAATTGACAGGGAAAATGTGGGTGATGCAGTAGTGAACTGCTCTACAAAAGGTTCAGTACAGAGCAAAGGATTGTGGATAAAATCTGTTGGCTGTGTCTTGGACTGTCTTGATGCTGATGTAGCTTGCTTTCTAGATTGTATGAGAGATTGAGTGACACTTGTGACAGCTGATCAGTCTGGCAGTGAGTTTTGGTGTGGTTTTTTTTTTTTTTGTAATATAATACCATTATTTTTAAAATCTTAGTATTTCTGTGCTGCAGTTATGTATCACTTGCCATTGGCCTCATTTGGATTTGCAAGAGACTGTGCAAGGCCCACAGTAGTCCACACTGGCTTTCAATGTTTTGCCTTTCTATTTTGTAAGTGCCTTAAACCTCAGTTCTGACCTAAGACAATCTACTTTGGAGGCACCAAATTTGGAGTTGTTTTTTTTTTAACAGTACTTCAGAGATCATGACACGTTTTGTGAGCTGGGTCAGCACTGAGATGCTGAAGTCTCTGAATCCATAAAAATGGCAGAAGGTTGGATAGGGAGTGCTGAGTTTAGCTGCAAGCCATTGGTAAATCATTCTGCTGTTCTTGAAATTTTGTCTGGAGGAGGTACTTCTTAGAAATGAAGGATAGTGTTTGGTGTGGGAAATCAAACTCATGTTAATATTCTGTCTAGCTTAAAATAAACAATTATATTCAAAAGACAAGCCCAGTTCATCACCTATCTAGCCGTTATTGGCAATTTACCATTTTGGCCATCTAGGAGTTGTTGCTAGAAGGAGCCCTTAACTGAAAAGTTGTTCAGGTATAAAGTGGGCTTTTATAAAGCCACTGTTTGATTAATTAAAAAAAAACCCAACAAACAAAGCTTTTTTTTTTTTAAATCCCAAATTCTTCTAAGGGTTGAGATTTGACTTAAATGTAGTCAGTGTCTAAGCAAGTGTCTTAATAAAGCAGTAACAATTTCATTCTTAACACTTAACAATCTAGAATTTTCTAAATGAGGAGGAAATGGAATGACTTAACTAAGAATAAAAAATCAGGAACTCTGACAGTGGTTCAGGTGCTTTGCCAAGTGATCTAGCCTGAAAAAATATGGTTTCATTGCCAAGGAAAAAGCAGCTCATTTATGAAGTTGAAATAAAAAGGTTTAAAAATGCCCAAGTATTAAAGTACATGTGCCAAATGCAGTTTTGGCCAGCATGTAAATAACACCCTGAAATCTGGTTTGAAACTAGTCTTCAGCTTTTAGTGCTGTCACTTGCTACCTTGGTCATAAATTGTATGTTTTGGTTTTTTTTTTCCCTGATTGTTCCATTCCCCTTCTTTCCTGTAACACTTTGACCCCTCTTTCCACCAGGAAAAAAAAAAGTACTTGTACATATTTTTATTAATTTTATATGCATATTGCTGTATAGACAAATTCACCTCAACATTACATCTGGAAGTTGGAGAGCAAGGGATGAAAAAATTGTACTTTGAATCTGAATTATTCTGTAGAGTTTCTCTTTGGTTAAGACTGATTTTAATATATGGAGAGCATTTCTAACAGCAGTAATAAGTAAGAAATAAAAATAATTATTGGGTCAAATTATTTACGTAGCTGGCGTTCTCACTTGGGCACCTATTGTCCACTTTACATTAGTAAAGCTGAAAAGCTAATTTTGAAGGCTTCAGAAGCAAAAATTGCAATAGTCCATACGTGTAAAATTGTAAGGTGGAGCTTTTGTTGATTTAAGTAATCTAAGGAATTAACCTAAAAAATATTCACAGCATGTGCACGTATCTTTGAGACTTAAATGTGAACATACAAGCTTAAATGTTTGGAGATAATGGTTTTGTTCAAAAACTTGTCGAAGTATGCTGGGGAAAAAAATATAAACTTTTCTTTAAAATGTTGTGTTCAATCTCTAGTGGTATAAGAGTGTGGCAGAGATGTAAAACCACTTGACTGCAAAGCTGGGCACCAGTGCATCCGTTATTGTTCCTAAAGAGTGTTTTTCTGAAGCCAAGTGCTTCCATGTATTTGCATGCAGAATGAGATATATTAGTTTGTCTGTATCTCTCAGGTGAAGAGTCAATGCATGTTGATATAACCATAGCATTTATTTAGTTTTCAAGTACTACAGACTGTTAAATAGGGGATTTTTTTTAAAAAATAAATATGTAATCTGGAGGCAAGAATTCAAGGACATGGTTTATATTCTCTGTGCCAGTAAAGTTAGAAATAAATTAATCACCATGATAAGTAAGTAGTGAGTAGTGACTGGAAAAATAATTTCATATCAGTTCTCTGGGTACAGTTTAACAGTTGGATAGTAAAAGCTGGTGTTGAATTAAAAAAACAAACCCAAAACCTGCTTTGGTTCAGATTGAAGGATTCTTTCCTCATTGGAAAAGACATCCCCTAAAAATACCTTGTATGAAATGAATTTATTTTTTTTTATGCAGTAGGAGATGTTTCAAATCAAGGGTGCAGGAGTTAGAAATTGTGATGGGAGAAAAAACTGGCCGCATTGATTGGCTGGGTGGTGGCTCCACTAGGAGAAAATATAGGAAAGAATGATGCTTCAGGAACTTTCATCAACCAGTCTTACCATTGTCTTCTATATTGCCCCATTTCGTATAGTTAGTAATCTTCACCAGAAATGAATTAGAGGTTGTACAGGGGAAGACCAGTTAGGAGAGACTGGGAATTTGGATTATTTTCTGAGATGGATGAAAGTAATCTACTCTTAAGTGGCCCAGAATGCTCCTTGAGAGGATATGGGATTGTTTTATGTAGGAGGATGCTTGCAGCAATGGATAACATTTATTTAGAGGATACTGGTTGAAAGGGATAAATATAAACTAGAAATGAGTAAGGAGCTACTTGCTATCCAGTGAATGAAATTCTAAGATACCATTCCTAACATTGCAGTGAAAGTGAGGAGCCTAGACTAATTGAAATATGGGTGGGGTTTATTTGAAAGGATTATAGAACAGACTTTGGGTCATTTATGGCTTAAAATCATGGAAGTGCAATAGGAATATCACCAGTGAGTCACCAAATTAATCTTGAAGGAAGTTTTCTGAGCTGTGGTGATTTGATTCTGTGCTGCAGGTGTTTTGCTGATTGCCCAAGGGGATCAGGAAGAAATTTTTCCTGTTCTCCTTTGGTACTTGGTCTGACTTATACTCCCATACTCACCAGTAACTTGGTGAGCTTGTTTTGGTGTTCCCTAAGCATGTTTGGGATTTGGAATTTCAAGCAGAGTATCATAGTGAGCAACTTCTGAGCTGCCTGGCTGAGATTGAGGAAGGCAGTGATAAACAGCGTGTCAAAGTTACAATCAGGATTGCCTTTGAACCCAGGCTGAAGTTTTGTATCCTGTATACCCCTCTTTGGACTTTCACCAGGTAACCCCTTCCTCAGACTACCTGCATATGCCCCTCAGTAGATTTTGTGACAGTTTCCAGGATCCTAGAAATAGCAGCGTCTTTGATTTGTCATTCTGCTTGAGGTCACTGTTTAAGACTTCTGTTTTCATGCAGATGGTCGTAAATTTTGTTGTTGGGTTTTTTCTTTGGCTTTTTTGTTTTTCTTTAACTAAATATTAAAGTCTGAGGTGATTTTGAGATGGTTTCTGAGGATACTTTTGGAATGAGCGTTATGGATACTTGTTCTACAGGTGCTGGGCCTGGACCAAATGCTTCTGACTTCTTTTTAGTTTAAAATCTCTGATCTGTCAGGGTAAAGTGAATCAGAATTTGAGACCCTCATTTTGCAGTATCCTGATCATTGAAGTGTGTGTCTAGTTCTTATAAAATTGTTCTCCTCCACATAGAACACAAAATTGTCAATGAGACAAACTGAGAATGACTTACTAGTGAATGATGATTTGAATACTTACCTGAGTGTTTAATTTCACTACCATGAGACAATGGATCTCAAGGTACTAATTTTAAATAATTAAAATTGAAATAGAGTTGTTTTTTTTCTCCATGCTCTGCAAACTCAAAAGTTAATAAGAATTTTCATCAAAATAGCTGCGCTTGGTTTTTTTTCTTTGCAAGACTCAGAATGACAAATAACAAATGACTTTTTGTATCATGGGACCACAGAGACACCATGTTTTATTTTGTCTGTAATTCCAGTGGGCAATGTAAACTATTAAATAGCCTGACTATTTTTATAGTTATTGCTGTAATGAAGTTGTTTATTGAGAAAATTTTCTAGAACGTTTTCAGAGGGAGAAATAATAACTAAGCATAGCTAAATCTAGGCCTTTAAAAAAGGTCTAATTTAGTAATTCTTGAGAAACAACCGTATCTCCATGCTTATTGCATTTTTTTTTTTTTTGGTATGAATAGATGACTTCATATTTGAAATTGGCTTCTCTAAAAATCACTCATTGCTCAATAAGGAATTTAAGAAAGGTAAATAGGACTGAATTATATAGAAATCTGAAGACATGTCAATATCAGTTATTTCTTCAATTCGGACCTTTTTTAATTGGGTTTCTAAGAAGTTCTTATAATGATTTTACAGTCCATAAAAGCGACTCACCACAAAATGCTTTTAGAAATTTCTTTTACTGCCTAATGAGCGTGTTAGAAAAATGCCGAATTCTTTTGAAAGGGAGCATTTGAGTTGTCCAACAAGCATATGGCTGAATTTATGGGTAATTCAAAAAACATAATGGAAAGCATGTTTTCCCAAAGTCGGTTATTAGAAGCAAGCCGGTGTATTCCCAGCCATATAATGTGGGATTCAACAACTGAACTGAACCCTCTGGCCCAGCAGTCTGCATTGAGAAGGCAGGGCAAACATGCCAGCTGTGCACAGGCACAAAAGAGCTGTGTCATCAGGAGAGATTTTGAAGTCCTGTGTCGGAGCTGAGGGTCACGAGTGACTGTGGACCTGCTGCACGTGTGCAGCCCAAGCCAGCAGCCGGTGTGCCGTGGCTGGGAGATGGGCTTCCACCCTGCAGCTCCATGGCTGCTCTGGTGGCCTCAAGCTTGCAGGTATTCCCAGCAATTTTGGTACCTATCTATGCAGGCGCCTAACTGTATGGGAGACTGAAATCGACAGTGTTGATGCTTGCAGATTCTGTGTTGAGTCATTTGGGTCTTGATGTGTGGCTATGGCATAGCAAGCTGGTGCTCCTGTGCTTCTTGTTGCTCTTTGCAGCTGCTGAAGTGGCCTCTTATGTTGACCAAAAACATTTTCTGGTCACTTGGGTTAGATGTCTGGTGCAGCAAATACTCACTGCGATACTTTCCTAGTGGAACAACAAACTTGATGGTGTGTGTGTCCTAGCTAATTTACCCATAAAAGCCTCCCTCAAAAGCTTGAGATTTGTTGCTGCAGTTTCTCTCTGCACTGTGATTTCCATCTTTGGAATGTCCTTCAGAAGGAATAAAAAAAAATTGCCCAGTATAATACACAGCATAAAATAAGGGACCCACTTTTCAGTGAAAGTAAGTCTAAGTCCACAACATTCTTCAAATCATATAAAGATGTATGTTCCATAACAGCTATGTAATTTTTCAGGTATTTTGCTTCAGGTAAAATTAATAAAGAAAAAGATACAGGTGAGGGAGAATACTTTTTCTAAACCTAAACTTTTTTCAGAGTGCCTAACCAAAAGGACTATAAAATGACTCTGTAAGTAGACAGATTTATTTTTACAGGCTTAAAGCTGGAAGTTACATGCATGAAAGTATGGGACTAAAAGTGGTCAGTGCTGTTGATAAGTGAATTTATAGATTTTTAGAACACACTTGTGAGCGTACCATGCATACACATTTTCTCCTGCCTCCCAGGATACCACTAAGTGTTCCAACTTCTGGCTCGTGGAACTTTTTATGAAGTCAGATTTTCCCAGGAGCAGCACAGCTTCTTTCACTCTCGCTGGTCTTAAAAAGACTGCTTTAAGTACAGGGCAAGACCCAGACCATTTGGGATGATGATATCAGGTCTCTCACATGCCTCTGTCTCTTGAATCCAAATGACATAGTCATTTGGCTGCTAAACTTGAAAGATCAAAATGAGCCAGATGTTGAGTGGACAGATCTTTGTTTGCCAGTAATCAAGCCTCTGTTGAGTGTGCCATTGTGGCTCAGATTTCCATGTCTGCTACCATTTACTTCATTTTGGTTCATCAAATTGACAGCTTTTAAAATGAGAAAATGGAGAGGAGAAGAAAGAGCTAAAGTTAATATAGAAATCTGTTCTGTTGTCTGTGCACTTTTATTTTTAAAAAGCCCAAACCGTTGATTGCCTGTTTCTTTCCAAAACTTTTGCTACTCTGTGTTATAAAGTGGGTTACATATTACATTCTGTAAACATAAACCTTTGTTTTATGATTGTTCCAGGTAGATTTACATGCATGTCTAGGGAACTGTTCTCCTAATGTCTCAGATTTTTGTGTGTAAAACCCAGACCCCTAGTGTGAAAATAAGGGGGTAGAAGCCTACTGCTCTGGTGATGTTCTTTTTGATAGTGCTGCTGTTTTGAAGCAATTAGTTATTTTTTTTTTTTACACTGCAAACCCTGATAACTCTTAACATTTGGAGTTTCTATTTATTTATTTGTTTGCTATGCCTAATAGCAAAGAGAGAAACAGTCCACAAATCCTAATAGTATTCAATATCTCATGTGAACCAGTAGATCAAATCATGCTGTCCAAGTTGATGCTAACTGCTCAGTTAAATGATGATCCCTGATATAAGCTTAAGCACACTGTCACATATCATGTGTTGTTCCTGCCACCTTGCTTGAGGTTACATTGTCTTCAGGCAGATGGTAATGAAATGTGATACTGATAATGTTCCTTCCTGACACAATCTGGCGTGAGTATAGCTGTACTGACTGTAGTGGACTTATGACGAGACATGGCTTCTGAGAGGGGATTCAGGGTAGCTGGCTTCTGGTACTCTCTGTAATATGGGAGCTTTTGGAAGGCCTCTGGGTTTAAGACATGCGTGAGCCCTGTTAAAATTCAGGGCCTTCAGTAAATCTTAAATGGCTGAAGCAAGGGGTGTGGGGACCTGTCATTCCTTTCTGCTGTAGGTGAAGTCTTGATCCTGTGTCTTTCTGTTGGAAACAGTTATCTATGAAAAGTAAGGTCCGGGGCAGCTGCTGTTAGATGCCTGTGTACCATGGCTGTGTCAATACAGCTGACAGAATATCAAATAATAATAAAATACAGCTGAAAGTTATCAAATACGTGAAGTAATACATTAGTATTTGCTGGGCAGTGCTTGTGTCATCCTTTCATCTTTGCTAGAATTCATGGTTTCACCTTATCTATTCATAATCAAGATGGAGAAATGTTTCCATATGGTTTTCTACACTAAATGCTTATGGATTCTGATAATTTTCTGAAAAAGTACTGAACACAATGGAAAAAAGGAAGGTTTTGTACTTTTTTGGGTTTTAGGTGGTTATATGTTAAAGGGATCATCGCTAACGGAAGGAATTTGACTTGATGGCATGGCTTGGCTTCTCCAGTCCTTTGCTATGACTTAAAGGTAAAATTAAGAACTCTTGCTTATAGTAGGTACACAAGCTTAAAACCAATGCAGGTGAAGTTTTAAACATCATCCTCTTGCTAGTAAACTATAAAGAGGTGTGCTCTAGCTGCTCTACTCAACTGAAATCATATGATTGTTTTCAAAAACAGATAAATTACAGAATTTCCTGTTTTTACAATATGTTAAATGGCTTCAACTGTGTTGCTGCAGATGGAGTGAATTCCTCCCTGTTTCTGTTGGCTGACCAGGGTTCAGGCATCAGGCTGCTCCCCTTTTAAGTGAATGCTGAATTGTCAGTAGAAGCCATTTTACAGTATCCTCCGATACACAAGAGCATCCAGATGTAGATTAAGACAATAAATAGGGAAAACCATTAGAAAAGTGGGAGTGATTGACACAAATTGTTACTGGAAATGTGTTAAATATTTAAATGAGTAAATGTGTGTGAGGCTAGTGATGGTTTAAAATGCTCTGCTACCACAGTCATTCTTTCTAGTGCTTTATAGCTTTGTCAAAAGTTTAGGAAGCACTTCCTGTCTTCTGGTGGACACTTTCTCTGGTACTTGGAAAATGGGAGGTGGAAGAAGGAAGAGAAAGAGGAAAGGGAACTTGGAAAAACTTGTGAGAGTTGCTTCTTGCAAGCTCAACATCCTGGGTCTCCATGTAATCCAATACAGAAATGTGGAGTAGTTCCAGTTGCGTACAGTAATGGCATGTAAATGAAGCTTGACAGAAGCAATTACTCTGTTCTTGAGTAATTAAGAACTCTTCTTCTAAGCGCTTTCTTCTAATACCTCCATTTTCTTCATTTTCTACATCTAGGAATACAAGATTTCTAAACTTATGTCATTTTATAACATGGGTACTGACTAAGGAACACCACTCCGAATTAATTTTTACAGTCTCCCTACTAAGCCTATAATGTTTTTCACAGCACTTACAAACTACTCTTATTTGAAGGCAAGTTATGTTAAAAAATCAGAGTTATTCTGACACTACAATCTTCTCAACCATCACACCTTCGTAACATGTCACCCCAATGCCTCATCTCAGTTTTGATGCCGTTTCTCTTAGAAAGGATGGACTCAGTGAATAAGTTGCTTGTGTATTTGTTTCCCCTCTTCCCTTCAGTGTAAATGAATAACCTTGTCTTCCCAAATGTCTTCAGCAAGTGGAAAACAAAATAAAAAAAAGTTAAGCCTGTATGAGAGAGTACAGAATATTCAAATTCAGATTGAAAGAGTATTTTAACAGTACCTTTCTGTTCTAGTTTGATTCACTGCAAGAAAATCCATGAGGTACAACCCAGATAGGAGGGTTATTTAGTCAGAAGCAGGGATAGGCTGTTCCTACACATCTTGCAGACCACCAATTATGATGAAGAGAGTTGGAGAGCATGGCATCACCTGTTCCAGGTTTTTAGCAGAAAGCTCATTAGGTTTTCTGAGGCTGCAGTAGAGATGGTAGCAAGCTGATTTGCGGATGTGCTTTAGTAGGAAAGCCTGAAGATGATTTTTTCTCGAGGAGCGTGTAGTGGTGGAAAAATTGCTTTGTAGAAGGTCAAATGTTTCAACAGCAAAGTAAAATTAATGCAGAAACTCAGGCTTGTGTTCGGTGGCAATTTTCACTGAATTTTTTAGAGTTGGAAGGGACCAGTCTGGGACCTTTATTTTTCTAAGGAGAAAGGCTAATATTGTATGCTGCTGGAAAAGTTTCTAAACATGGTTCATAATTTCCTGTATTATCAAGCTTCTGGGAGCAAAATGGCTTAAGCTGTCATGCATCTATACTGGAAGTATCTTAAAATCTTGAAAAAATATTTTGCATTTTCTTCATGAGGAATATTCTGTGTGGCACAATAGTAACTGATGCACCTTCTAGTTTTTACACTGGTTTAGAAACAGCAGAAATTTGTTCTGGGTTGGGTAAGCGGTGTACTCTAGCAGCTTATGTCTGTGTGGGATTCGACAGGAATATCTTTGTATTTTTTTCTTGTATTAATCCTTTTTTACCTGCTTCTAGAGGCATTTTTGATGTAGACAGATTAGAGGTTGACTTAAAAGAAGAAAATTTGAAAGAACTGCTCTCAGGGCTGAAATGTAGATGAATTTTTTTTTCTTGAAAAGCATATTTTTCTGACATGTTTTTTTCCTCTTTTTCTGTCTTTCCGGTCTCTGAAGGATCAGACATTTGTAACTAGGCTTCTAATTATCTGCACTTAGTTCTGCCATCAGCGTTTGTGTAGCATGTTATCACTTTGCCCTCTTCTGCAGTTGTCCCCACGTGTTATCTTGTCAGCAGAAGGCATTGAAGCTGTCTGGATTCCCATCCGAAGACTTGCAGGGTCTAATCTGAAGTCTAATGAGGTGAACTGGGCAACCTTGCACTGGGAGAAGGTCAGGCCCCCTGAAAACAGGTTTCCTGTTAAATCCTGTGTAGTTTTAGCAGGTCTCATTGAAAAAATTAAGGAAGTCCAGGATGCAACAGCATCACATACATCAGTATAGTCATCTCAGTGGTGCACTCTGGCCTCTGATGACTATTCCCCATATTGTATGAGTAAGAAACTTTAAAAACCATGCTAGCTTTTGTTTTTTGAAGATTGAGAGCAGTGTCGGGGAGAGTGTATATGCAGTCTAAACTGAATCAGTTTTATATTGCACTTCAAATGGCTTTAGTGGAGTAATTCCTCACTTAGCATTGTAAAAGTTTATGCCAACCAGTCTAGGTTTTACAGAGGACAAAACCCCCAACCCTGCAGAAGCTGTAATGTTAAAAAGAGCTGTGCAACAATATAAATATGAAAATTAAAATTGTGTCGGCATTTGCTTTTAGAGGATTTGCTTTCTGGCACTTTATATAAATCACAGCATTTAAACCATAGTAAATTTTAGAATCTTTTAGAACTTCCAAGTTATTTCATATAGTTTTTTTTTCTAGCCTGTCAAAATAAATTGTTAAAGCTACAAGTCTCAATCTTCAAAGTAAATATGTAAAACCAAGTCAAAGACACTTCTTTCTTTCCCCCCTCAACTCCCCAAGATAAGAGTTAGTTTTTTCAAAAGGCAGAGGATGTTTCTGGAACTATACCATGGAAGCATATTATGTTTTCCAATTATCATATTTCTTTCTGAAGCTGTAACACATTCTTGCAGTGTAATCAGTCATAAGAATGACCTTTAGTTTTATCAGAATAAAATTGTTCTCAAGAGCAATTAACAAAAACATGAATTTGAGCTTTGCAACATGGATGAAAAGAAAACAGCTTTTTTAAAGTAATCTTAGTATGGCCTCAGTGCATGTCATGGTCAGTCATTTGGGCAGGAATAGGATTGCCTAGTCTACTGCCTTTTTAACAGTTATTCTCAGAGTTTTGAGTATGTTTAATGCTGTTTATATTTTTGTCTCTGTGTTTGTATTCAAGATTGCAGCACATTATGAAATGTGGAAAGGGCTCTGATGTTTGCATCCAAGAGTGCTATCAACAAGTCTTCACATGAAAGTAAAATGAAGTCTTTCAATTCATAGGTTGTGGTTTCCCATTCAAGAGATCCTATTATTTTAGCATTGTATACATAACGCCTTGGATAGCTTTGTGCCAACACCTCTATTGTAACCTGCCCCACCCACCATGTATTTTATAACTTGACTTTTAAATTCTCCTCCTAGTTGAAACTTGTCCTAAAATATGTCAACACTGAAGAGCAGAGTTAATTCATCCTATTTTGTTATTAAAGGGTTCCTTTAATTTTTTTACAGGACAGATTTTTCAGGAATAATAAGCAATTGGCCTATGGATAGATACAGTGCCTGTGACTGGCTTCTATGGCATATTTGTATATGCCATTAGCAAATACAGAATTAAGATGGAATAAAAAAATAAATACATAACAACCACAAGGACGAAAGATCTGGTTCAGTCTGCAAATGGTCTAAAGCAACCCTGAAAAGTCTGATTCTGCCACCTATAATTTAGCAGTGTCCCTGAGCATTTGGTTTAGCAGCTGGGGAATACTTTAGAGAGTGTAGTAAATGATTTCATTTGTTGGGTTTTTGGGAGGAAAAAGTTTGTGAAACTAGAACTGGGTCTCAGAGAAGAAAATGCAGAACAAAAGCAGAAATCTGAGTCGGGGAATAAGGAAACAAAGGGGGAAGGCATGAAGACAAAGGAAGGGAACAATGGAAAAATTGTACTTCTAGTAGTTCAGTTTTTCCCAGTGAATTTGCTCTAGCTTTATCTTATCATAGATGTTGAGAATTTTGTCTAATTTCAGTCTTAGGCTTTGGGACTCTTGGGAGAGGGAGTCTCTACTTTTCTGTGCCTTTATACATCTATGTGGTAGTTATACTGCCATCACTTCCCTGACACGGAGAAATGTTCTTCTCTTGAACTGGATTTGTACAGTGCAAAAAAATATCATCAAAGCTTGGTTGGCTCACAGGCATTTTGATGACCTCCTACCCACTTGGCATGCCTAGATATTTAAAGATCTTACTTTGAGTTTCTAGCTGGAGTGTTATCTCCCAAATCCCAGTGCAACAAATATGTAAGTGTAGATTTGCACATGGGTTGAGGATGCAAAATTTGGGAATGCCCATCCAGGTACCATTTTGAATCTGCTACAGAAATCTGGATTTAAATGAGCTTGATCATTTGCTTTTGGTCCTGTTTCAACTGAAAGCATTTATTCTGATACCTCATGGCAGCTCTCTTCTGTGCCTTGTAAATGAACTGTACTGACTCAGTGTCTGAGGTGTAAACTAATCAGATAATTTGCCCATCAGCTCTAACTCCCTATGTGCTACCTGGGTGAAGCTTTTAAATGCTTTTACAGATGCTTTTCCACTTGCCACATCTTTAGGTTTTGATTTTTATGTACAGTTTTCATCTGGAAAAGGACCTATTTAATAGCTCCTATAATTCCCAAATTATTTAATTTTTTTATTGCTGCACAGAGCCTTGACCTCATCTACTACTTTCAAATGCCATATAAACTAGAAGTTCCTCTGTATGTTTACCTTTCAGAGAAATGTAAGGGTGAGATCATTGTTGTGGAAGATCAAATTTTTGTTCTGTGCAGATCTCAGCAACTTATTTAAAATTGCCTAGAGCATATGAAGAGGAGACATGGAAGAGGAAGGTTAGGACAGTCTGGAAGGAAAAAACATGTAATCTGGTGTGTAATTTACAAACAGATGTGCATTTCAAGTATGAAAAAGAGAAATGCGGTTTCCCTGCTCCCGCTGGAGAAACATGTAGTACAGGGGCCACACTGACTCTAAATTCTTTTCCTTGCAGAACAAGTAGAGATCTGAATGAGGCTGTAGTATGAGGATGTGGTTTCTGGAATGTTTGTTCTGCATGGCTGACTGGTGGAATAAGTGTTTTAGTAGTTGAAGAATTGTTGTGTGGGTTTGTTTTCTTTTGTATTCCTTGCATCAAGAGTAGCTTTATATCTAGGTACTGTGGAATTGTGCTCTGGAAATGGAAAACTGGCTTTGGCTTTTGAAAAGGTGTATATGCATAGATCTGTTCTTTGCTTTAGCTTTGTCTTTTTTAATTTTTTCTCTAAAAGATAAAACCTACATCAGTAGCAGAAACAGAGCTTTGCTTTGAGAAAGGTGGGAATGTGTGGCATCAAAAAACTACTCCAGTATCCTGGAGTTATTATTGGAAACTAAATATATCTCTAACACATATGGACCTGTAGACATTGTTTTCCAAATCCAAATAGATGAACAGATTTACTGAAGGATGGAGAGAGCATGGAGTAGAGATACCTACTTTACAAGAAAAAAAAGCACAAAGTGTATCAGTGCCTTTGGAAGAATTTCTTTACATTATACCATCTCTTTGAATGGTAGCACAGAGGACCGAAACACATTGTGTGGAATGAGCTTTTGATTTCTTTTCATGAATTTTCCTTTTCCCTTTCACCTTTATCCCCCTGGTCCCAAGCTTAAAATGCTGTAAACTATTCTGAGTTTACACATCTGAAGAGAGAGAGGGTAAGAAAACTGTACTCTCTGAAGATGGCAAAAATGTGTGCTGTTATACTTTTGAGGTCGCTTTCTCCCATGTTCCTTGTATCACCTGCACCAAAATTACTTTGTGTGGTGAATTAGTAGAATTATACACAGTGTGTCTGTTCATCTGCAAAAACAATAGGGATTCATCTTACCAAAAATTATGAACTAGCTTAGATATCATAATAAAGTTATCTGATACTTGCTAGAATAATTAGTCCTCTGGTGCCTCTGCTCAGTATTTGTTAGGACGTGATATAAGAAGTGAAGACATGCCGTGTCAGTAGCACAAATAATTCCAAAGATTTTCCTGTATCTCAAACCGTAATGATTCAGACTAGAGAGGGACCTGTCCCAGTTCCTTGTATCACAGTTGCTAGATATGGATGCCCAATGGAAAGTAAGATTAGATTAGCCTTCAACTATTTTAACTTCATTAGATTTAATTTTTTTTCCTGAACCTTATCTGGTTTATCTGTTTAGTAAATCCATGAACGTCTCTCTCCTGAACCTGTGCAGCTTGACCTTTAATCTACATAAAAATTGTGCACACAGTAGCCTTTGGCAAGGAATTCCTAAGGTCTGCCACTCGTTGCCTACACAACAACTTGTGTTTTTTTACTCTGACACCTGTTTGGCTTCATTTGACACCCCTATTTGTCTATTGGAACAGAAGTAAACTCTCAATACTTTTTTACCTTTTTCCTACCTGGAGACATTCAAGGTCAAGTTAGACAGGGCTCTGAGCAACCTGCTGTAGTTGAAGATGTCCCTGCCCCTTGCAGGTGGGTTGCTAGATGACGATCCAAATCCAAACTAATGTATGGTTCTGTAACACTCGTGATTTGTGGTCCTCTATCACATCTCCCTGTTAGTTGTATCTGTTCCAGGCTGCAGAATCCTACTCATTTGCTTCTCTGTGGAGTTGACTTCAATTCTGTTGCCCTTCTCTGAACTTTTTCTAGTTGTAATAAATTTTGAGTGCCAATCGGAACTGCTCACATCATGCCAAACTGTGGGCAAGCTGTACATTTACACCGTATGATGAAATGAGACTTGAAGGTTTTTTTTTCTCTATTCCTTCCTAAAATTTTCTACATTTCCTAAAATGTTTCATTTTCTGTTTTGACTGATGCTGTAAGTGTTGGGTTGATGTTTATAATCAAAATATCTATTGTAACCCCAGTGCTTTGGAGCCTGAGTGAATCTGTAGATTGTTTTATTCCATGCAAAACACTTTTTTATTTGTACTTCTGGTGCCACTTTATTGTTCAGACACCTAGTATTTTAAGGTCTTTCTGCAGTTCCTCAGTTTGCCATTCTCCCTTCCCTTCTTCAAATAGCTTTATTTTGTCAGCAAATGTGATCACCTCATTGCTTACTCTCTTTTCCAGGTCACTTCTGAATACATTGAACATATTCACAGTTGGAACAGCACAGTTCCTACAATGTAGATCTCTGATTGTTTCTTCTGTGCTGTTTCTTGTCTTTAGTCAATGTTATGCTCTTACACCTTTTTTGTTTAGCTTCTTTAAAAGACTTTGGGAGAGATCTTGTTACATTTCTTTCGGAAATTTTTGACAGAATTATCCTTAACTGGAAATGTATTGAATTCTTAATTTTATCAGCTGTGTGGTACCCCTTGCAGTCAACTTCAGTAAGTTTGCAAGGCAGACATTCGCTTCATAGAAACTATGACAGCTTTTCTCTGAATAGAGAGAATTAGTGGACACTGGAATAAATACTGTACTTTGTAATTTCTTTCTATACACTTTGTCTAATAAGTGCTTAAATGTTATCTCTTTATCTAACGCGAGGCTTACAGGCCTGTAGTTACCACTTTTGTCACAAAGCTTCTTTTTAAAGTCACATTTATGTTTACATGCCAGTCAGAAATTGAGGTGGGTGTAAGAAATGGGGCTATGCATAGATTTGCTATAGATTTGCTTTTTTGTCCAATAATAAAATGGCAAAAATGACTTGCTAATGGCTTGGTTTGCCAGAATTAAGAATGTAAAATTATTTATTATCCTGATGTAGAAAGTATTGATATCATATGCAGAAATGCAGACATCTCAATCTTTTCTCTTACTGTCTTTGGCACCAGAAGATTTATAATGAATATAATAGTTTTACTAAATAGTTGTACAGTACTACTAAATAATACTATTACTAAATAGTAATACAGTAATACTACTGTATTAGTAAATACAGATGTTTGTTGCAGTTGTATAAAGTACTGGTAATTTAAACTTTACATATCCTGTAAGGACTAATATATAAACAGCTTTAAGAGAAGCAAAGGTTACTACAAAATAAAACTTCCTTGTTGTAGAATTCTCAGGTCCCCCCCCCCCCCCAAGAATTCTTCTTTGCTGTGTTTATTTTCCTTTTTTCAAAGTCCATTCTGTGGCAAGGCAAACTAGCACTTGCACCAACATGTAAACTCTGGGAAGGCTGTAAATATTAATCCACTGTAACTTCAGCTGATAAGATAAAGGAATATGCTTTACAAATATCTAGACTGGTACTTGCATCTAGTAATTGAACCTGCTCCTTGTGAAAGTCCACAGGTGGTACTTCTTCAGAAATTAGATTACCATTTTGTTTCTTCCACAGAAGCAAGGAGGAGAATCTTTTCCACTTAAAGTAATAGGTGGCAGCAGGGAAATAAGGATAGACTGGTAATTCTGGATACTTTCAGTACTGGAAGTCTGGTGGAACTGTTTGAATGTTTGTTTTATTTAACCAACTAAGTTTCTCTTGAAGGAAAGCAAGAAAGTATAAGCATATGAAGAGAAGGCTGCCAAAGCAATTTATTTTTTCATTATGGCCTTAACAATAAAGTCTAATTGAGAGATGATGCTTAACTTCTATCACTTAATTTCATTAAGGCCCTAAGAAAAAGCTGCTTACTAGTAGCTAAATGCTCGGTATGTGAAGCAATCTCTGATTGGTGGTGGGGTCACATGGGGTGTTGGACAGTCCAAAGAATTGTATGAAGTCAAAAGCCAATTTTTTAATTTTTTTTGTTTCTTACCAAAGAAGCAGCAGTAGCAGCAGCAGTATAACTGTGATTTACTAACGCGTATGAGAACAAATTATTTCTACTTGGAGAATAATAATATTTAAAATACCTGATACTACTTTGATCTAATAAAGTTTGAAGTTTTATGACAAATCTTAATAGCTTTTTTTTTGTGACAATAACATGTCTAATGGACCAAGGAAAGCCATTGTGAAACACCATTGTGTATTTGACAAGGCTTTCAATACTCTCCTACAAGACAATGTTCTCCTAACCAAATTAAGGAAATGTGGATCGTGGTGTACTTCTGATTGGAAAAAAAAAATGGTCCCCAAAATAGCTTTTGGCGATTAAGCTATCGAGCCAAGAGAGGATGTTAGGTGAGGTCATACCTGACTGTGTTCTGAACTTTCTGCTGTTTTCATTAATGATTTAGGCTGATGGAACAGAGACAATATTATCAGACTCAATGGCTTTATTTGGGAAGAGTTGCTACTCTTGGGAAGACAGAATGAAAATGGTCTAGACAAATCAGAGCAGTGGTCTGAAACCATAAGATGAAGCTGAAATACAAACACAAAGACTTCTGCTTAGAATGAGGGGGAGCGGGAAAGAAGTAGAAGATGCAGAATAATTAGCTTTCCCAGTAATAATAGTAATAGGAAACAATAATATTGCAAAGAGGACCTAGGTTTATGCTGGATGTTAGGGCATAACAAATATGCATGAAATGTCTTTTATTTGATTTAAAATTAATTCAGTAATGTAACAACTCTGTATTTGGAGAATTATTTTTCCTGATTCTCATCCTCTATGCTGAAGTTCCCAGACAGGTGACTATGAGTTTTTGCAGGCATTCATTATGCATTCATATGCCAGTGGGAAGCATGAAATGGAAGATGTCAGAATAAATCTCTTGTAGACAAAAAAAGAACCCAAACCACTCAAAAGTTCCCTTTCTTATCCACATTCTTTAGAATTCAGTTGCAAGTCTCATATTCTGTTTCTGCTACTTCTTGCAAAGTTATGAATGCTTGGCTTTTAAAACTTCTTAAACTTTTCTTTCTTAAAAATTTATAAACTTCTGAGGCATCTCTTTATGTAAATTGTGTTATTGGTAGTTAAGATTATTATTTACCCTTCTGTAGAAAAGACATCTCTGGAAATTATTTTTTTAAAAAAATACTGTTGAAAGATGAAATAGTTAAAGCATAAACAATTCCCAGTCTATGCAGAAACTGCCTACCAAACCTAGTCCTAACGTTGACATTGTAAGAAATTTTCACATTTTTAAAATTCTGTCTAGTTTCCATACCTGGATTTACAGAGATTGTTGTTTATCTATCCAAAGACTTGTTATTTTTTCTTAATTATGGTTAAGGTTATGGGAAGAACTTCTGAAGACTCCAGAGTCTCAATTATAAAGGAGATCTCGTTTATTTCTGTCTTGTCCATTTAATTTTAGATGTGAACTGTCCATCATTAACTAGCCTTCCGAATTAACTACCAAGTTGCTCAGAAGTGCCTAATTTTTGAGGAATACTTTCATAATGCAAGCTATGGTGAGACCAAAGGGAAAGCTTTTTGCCAAAAGATCTTACTTTACATCAGTGACAATATCTAGAGATGTCATCTTTGTCGGAATCTGTTGTAGTGTGATATGTCCCTGAAATTAATGACATGTTATATTAGTCGTTAAAAAACCATCTCCTCAAACATGCTGTGGTCTGCTGGACTCACACATAAGAACTTCAGGAGAAGAGGAGGAATACTTCTGTGCCTGATATTTGTACCTGTAACATTCCCCCCCCCCTTATGTTTTTAATATGTGATACACAACCGGATTAGGTTTTCACTTTGTCTTTCTGAACATACAGTGAAACAGTTGGATGTGCTTTTCTACATGCTTACCTGTTTAATAAACAAATTCACTAAGTGGAATTTTTAAGAAAGCTTTTTCTTTGTACATGCTGAATTCCCCTATTGCACCTGTGTGCTAAGCTCTAGATGTGATTGTTGGGTGTTGTAAGGAGAGGGACTGGAGAAGTGGTGCCATTTGTCCTTTTGGAAAAGGCTGGGTAAGCCTATATGATTATGCGCCCCAGCTTATCACAAAGGACAGGCCCTTTAGCAGTCTTCTCTCCTTTACTCTCTGAAGGCACTGGAAAGATAAGACCTGGGCTCCTACAGGATTGTACACTAATGGCTTGCCTGCTTTCTCTCTTACTGCTGCTGGCATTCAAGTAAACACCAAGAGTATTTTTCACATTCTTGCTGCTGAGTATGCTGGAAATCCTCTATAGTCTGTTTCTAATGGATACTGCCCTGCCCCCAAGTTCTTTAGTATGCTTGCTTAGCAACAGCATTGGATGTTTCTTGCAAGATACCCATAATCAATCTGTGCCATGAATGCTGGCAGAGCACTGTTTCATAAATCAAGATCATTGCTGTTACATCCTAATTTCTGAACTGTACAGGCTTGCAGATAAATTACCACTTAGCATGAGACTGTGGATATAGTACCTGAAATCTTATTCTCTTTGCAATCTTAACTTTTGTTTTGAGATTGTTTGAGGTTTTGTCATAGAAATAATTTCCTGTTTTATCCACTACTGTTTACACATACTTCTGTGAGTGCTGGAGAGATTGGAATTGAAACATGGGGATTTTTGTTTGTTTGTTTTAAATACTCTGCAGGAATATGAGGAAATTCTTTAATCACTTCAAACCCCTCTCTAAGTTGAAGCATGTAGGCTTTCTTCTACTGGGAGTACTTTAATAGAACTGGAACCAATTAAGGTGCTGCAGTAATGTGACAGAAACAGCTACATGTGGTTTTAAAAATAAGTGTTATTTGGAGGGGTTAGAGGAGTTTCTTTCAGGTGTTTCAAAATCCTTTGAGTGTAATGATAATATTATGTTTTGTTATAAACGAAATAATTTCAGTGTGCATGATAAAATTGGGCTGTGAAAAAAATGTAAAAGATGGTAATTTCTTGGGATGCTAATCACAAGTTATAATTGATACTGTTCAATATTGCCTGCCTTTATCTACAAAGTTCACTTTGGTAATTTTTTTCTGACAAAATTTTGTTCCGAATTTTATAAACGTTTGTTTTGCATTTGTCCTCTTGACAGTCTTTTTTTTTCTTTATAGTTGCCTCTTGATTATCTGGAAATCAGCCAATTTGCTTCCATTTATATACTACATCTATACACAGTGCTTGTTAATTTTTGTCATGATGCTGGGCATTCTTCATTTTTGGGCTGGTTTCACAAACTGGTATTAAAGCTAGATTTGCGAGCTCATTCTTGCAAAAATGGACAAATGAAACTGTTCACATCTGTCATACAGGGAAAACAAAAGTTTTTCTGCCCTAGGTGGTATGTTTGCTTGCTCTTGGTAAATAGCTGCCATATTAATGACTGCCAAAACAAACATGTGTCTGTTGTTTCTAATGGCAGGAGGTACTTCTCCCCTTTCCTTCTGCACCTCTGACTTGCAACCTGAATTCTGTTTTAAAACCATGTTAAGTACAGTAACTTCTATACTGAAAGAGAGAGCTTTTAATTTAGAGGATAACATTCATTGTGTGCCATAGGTGGCTAAAGAGAAGATGTGTCCTGATCTCAGTGATATTTTGGTATTGCAGTTTATTTGGTATGTGACCAAATATTACCTGTTCATAGGTTTTTGTTTAGGCTTTAAAAATTCCTCCTCTTAAATGTATTGTTTACTCTGAAAAAACATTTCAAGCATATTAGATGAGACCAAGCATGTCAGATGAGACTGGGTTGTAGCTCTGCATTCACCTGGCACATTATAGTTCTCATAACATGTTTCTAAAGCAAAATGCTGTAGGCATATTTGCTGACTTAATTGCTGTTTGATATATTGTTGAGTGCCATATAGCTTTTACAGAAAACAGACTGTGGATCTTTCTTATGTAGTAGAATTAATGAAATTACAAAGAATTTTTATAGCTGTAGATTAGAAAATGCCTTGAGGTTATTCAATTTTCTTCCCCTTTTTCTTTCCCCTACATCTTACATTTGTGACTGGTATTTCTACAAAATTTTGACTCCTTTTATTTGTGCTGTTGAATATAGAGATAAATAGAAATGCTTACTTCATTAAAAGCCCATGCAATTCGCACTGTGTTCAAAACTAGGAAACAGGATGAAGAATGAAAGAACAAAAATCAGGTTTGGCAGTAATTGTATTTTAATGACAGTATTTATGATTGCTCTTACACTACTTTGTGAATTTCGTGTTGTGATTTATGACTAAACCGCTCAAACCTGGTTTCCTAGAGCAAGACACAAATATACATAAACAGAGATGCCTGAGAGAGGAAACTGCACCTAATGCAGTTAGAGTTATGAATCTCTTTTGGCAAAAGATGTGGTCTAAATAACAAAATTGGTTGGGGGAAAAATTGTGCTTACCTTTGGGTGGCAGCATCTCTCTGATATCAAAGAATCTCTGTAGAACAATATGCATCACTGATCTTTTTGTAAATACTTGGTAAAGTCAAAGCAACAAAGACAGAGCCCTTCTGAGCAAGAAATGATGGTGGAGGGACAGCCCAGAGGTAAATGCTGCTAAGTAGTGGTGAGGTGTAACTTGGAGCTCTAGTAATCTGCTGCTACTACTGGGCAGGGAAGCTGTAGTTGTTACTCTTGAGATGAAGTCCTTGCAGAAAAGCAGGAGGCAGCTCTTCTCTTAATAAGCAAAAGAGGAACCCGAAATGCCAGGCGATGGAATGGGAAATTTTTTGTGGGTAGCCACAATTTTGCTGACTTGATCACTGACTTTCTGAAGCTTATGTTCGTTCTTTCTCTGACTTTAATTGCCTCCTAAGTTATCTGTGTAAAATTGACTCAGTGCTTGTAAGCATTGCCTAGTACTGGTGACAGAGGAGTTATATCCAAGTATTAAGTGTAAGCTGGAGTTAACCTTCTGAGAGCTTTTTGCAGAAATGCAAACACAGCCAGTTTGCTACCAAACTCTCACAGATGGTTACACCTGGATAATCTATGTATGATGGTGTACCAGCTTGGTGTTGATCCATGTTTGCTACCCAGATTTGTGGGAACATCAGATGTTATGATTTAATCTGTGCATGAGTGAGGTAATAATCTTACAGAACACATTTTTAGTAGATAAGTGTGGTCCTATTAAAAAACAAAAGCTGTCATAAAATTACTCTTGACTTCTACCTCATGGACAAGGAGAATAGTTGCAGTTTCCACTTTGTACAGCTAATTTACTGAATAAGCCAAGTTTCTCCCTCCCACCATTTTTTAAAACAAGATTTAAATAGCTAAAAATCTGTGTTTCCTTACCAAAACAAGCTTTTTAATTTTTTTCCTAAGGTTTATTCAAGTTGTACCTGAGTTGAAAGCCCTGGTATGAAAGAACTTGTTACTTAGAATGGAAAGGAAACTCATTAGAGAAGTAGCACTAGAGTGATGATGAAGAGTGAAAACTCCAGCATGTTATGTATATCATGGTATAGCAGAAAGGAGATTTTTCTTGTGTCAAAGACAACTCAGCACACATATTATGTTAACCTTTCAACATAAAAAATATAAAAATTCCTTAAACTTTATGCCTCAGTGAAATAAATTCTATAATGAATATTTGAGTTTACTTTATCTAGAATTATTTCAGAAGTAAGGACAGACACGCATGCAGATGTAACATAATTCTGGAGCAGTAAGCCAAGCAGTAGGAGTAAAATGATGGCTGTTGAGTATCTTGAGAATCAGACCAGGTATCCGTTTGGCCCAACCTACAGGCAGTCTTTATTGAGATTGAGCATTCAGCGGCTATTACCTGGAGCAGACTAAACTTTGTTTAGTTGATGCCAGCTGCTTCAGCCTTAGAGACACGGAATAAGCAGGCAGAGATCTGAAAATCCAAGAGGCATGTTAACTAGGTCCTTTTTTTTTGCATACCTGCAACTTTTGCAGGAGGTTCTGTAACAGTTTGGTATGAGTAGAGTATAATCATTGCAATGTTCTCAGGACAATACAAGTTCCTTTTCATGGTACAGCTACAGTAGTGGTACAATGAAAAAGCTGTTAAGATGGAGCTGAAGATGGGGACTAATTTTCCTGAAGAAACTAGGAAGCCTTTTTCCCACATAAAAATGGTTCAGTGGTGATGATGGGGTGTGGGGAGCTGGGGGGCATCCAAAAGTCCAACTTTCATAATTGCCTGCTCTTTTCTGAAAATGTGAGTTTTGTTTAGAAAATTCTGCAATATGACTGTTAAACATTGTAATTTGGATGTTTTGTATCCCTATTGTATGTGGGCATGACCAGTAGCTGTAATAAGTCTCTTAAAATGAAAGTCATCCCCTTTTGCAGAAGGTTTTGAGGGTCTGATGGTCTGATATGACCAGGCAGGAGCTTCCATGAAGCATTGTAATGACATTTTCATCATTTTAGATTTTCTAGATTCTAGAAGTTGGAGTTTATATATAATCATTTTTCTCATTGAATTAATAATTAATAGTGTTAGTTGATTACTTCCTTTTTTTCTTTTTCTTTTGTTGGGGGTGGTGGTGGTATGAGGAGGAGGATAATGTATGAGATTTTTCACTGCAAACTCAATCTGAAGGTTATCCCCCTTCTCTTCTAACCATAAACTCAAGGAAAACTTTACTTAAGGCCTGGATTTGTTCTAGTTTAAGACTTGCTGAGCTTTGCATTGCATTTGCTGTAGTATAACAGTGGAATGACTTTGTGAAAGATTATCCAATTCCACTGCATGCTTGATTTGCATAGGTTTATCAAAAGGCATACTGCAAGGTTTTCACTTGTGCTTTGCTTGTGGAGAATTAGTCCCGGTGTTCCCACTGGGAACTGAATAATAACAACTAGTAGCAACTGTGACTCTTGACTCAGGGACATGGAAGATGCTGTAGTTGAACTCTGTAGTTGAACTCTCTACAGAGTTGTGAAAATTCTGTCAACCTTGAGTAGATGATGGGGGACTGACATCATGTTTAGAATCTTTGGTGATTGGTAGTAGATGTATCTTGGAACTATTAATAAAGTATGCTAGGTGCTAAAGAGGAAGATGAGCTGAAAAGGGGTGTTATTCATGGGGGTCACTTATTTTAGGGTTATCTTGAGTATGGATGTGGTAGAAAGGCATGGAGAGAAAACGCAGAAACAGAGATGGAAGTTAAAGGAAAAGAAAGTGAAATGAAGCAGAGATGGAGCTACTGCATACAGGCACTGCAGCTTGTTGAAAGACAAGAAAAACAGAAGAGCCTCATTTTAACAACAATAGTAAAAGAAAAAGGTGAAGCAGAAAAGTGGGAAAGAAAGCATATGGGAAGCTGAGAAAGCACTAAAATATGTGAAAAGGATTCAGTGACATAGAATAGATTCTTGAAGAAGCAACTGAACGGTTTGAGAATGAATCAATGTTTTTTCCTTAAAATTCTGCTGAGATTAATTTTGGCTAAAATGTAGCAATTTCTTTTTGCAAGGGAGGAGGTAACAGATGGACCCAGAGAGAGTCTTGATTTTCATGTTCATACAGAATCTTTTTTTTTAATTTTTGTTAGTTGAGGGCATTAAAAAATACCTCTGGCAGTTTTTCCATTTCCTTTGGCTTTCATGTTTAAAGAAATATTCAAACTGGGAGAGAGGATGGGAAACTGAGCCAGGTGGCAAGCCTATTCATCACCTAGTCTGTGGTGGAAAACATTGAATGATCAAATGAAAGTGTCTTAAAATAACATGAACACAGAGACAGAAAAAACTGCCAAGGGAAGGAATTTGTGTTAAAAGAAAACTTGCAGTTTCCCTGTCTAGTCCTAATAAAAGACTTCAACGTTCAGTGGAAGGCAGTATATGTATCATCTGCAACTATAATTTTTTTATTATTGTTACTTTTTATACTAATTAGAAAGTCATAAAGAAATACTTTTATCTGAAAAGCATTCAATTTGAATACTTATATGGAAAATACCCCTTATACATGCATGTATGTGAGTATGCCTGCATGCTACACGTCAGTCTTGCTAAATTTGATTCTAAGGAAAAATAAAATCTTTTTGCTCATCATTATAAATAAAAGTAAGTTTTGTAAGTTACTGAATAAGCCGCAAGGCAGTTTGGTAGCTCTGTCAACTTCAGCATGTAAGCCAAAACAACAGGAGAAAAAATTCTCTTTGAAACAAAGAAGCTTCAGGTCTTCAACTTAAACTCTAAGTGGCATATGAGCTACAAACCTTCATCAGCCTGCATGATTAAAGGAGACATCATTAGTTTTCTTATAACCCTTTACCTATCCCTTATTTCTCACAATCTGAAAAAGGTCAGGTGGTAGGAAATCCTACCTCTAAACTTTCTTTCTTTGTCTACTTTTTATTCATGAACTGAAGAACAGCGTCTGCTAATAAAGACTACAGTGTTTAAAACCATTATGGGGTTTTAGAGAATGTTCCAAATGTATCTGCTGGGAGCCCCTAATATTTTGCTGGCAATTGATATGTTTAATTATTTTTACTCTATTCAGCTAAATTTAAAGGGTTAGGTAACCATGAATTTTTGGTTATTTCCAGAAGGATACCTTTCTTTATACCCTGCCACCTTAGTCAAAACCGTGCAGGAAATAAGAGTTACCTACCAGCACTACTTAAAAATCAATTAATTGCTTTCCGAAGTATTCCTACAAAAATGACACTTATAATGAATTTAATTAGTATTTGCATGTTGGTAAACTAATGTTGGCCCCAGTGGATGCCGCTAGACTCCAGATAGTTATCTTAAAGACTAGGTCTATGTTGGACACATTCTGCCATAGATGAGAGAGGGGTTTAAGGTATAAGCTCATCAATTTAAAGAAGGCACAACCCAGAAAAGGCTGTTGTAAACACCTATATGCTACCTAACCCCTGTATTAATTTAGTCCAGGCTTAGTGAGATCTTAAGGCTTTATTTTGTTGCTTAGAGGCTTAAATGCAAAATATGACAATTGATTGGCCAGTGTAGAAATGTATTAGAAGAAATTAAGAGATTCAAAGTCTTGGAAGAAATGGAAAGGAAGCATTTTTGAATCAAAGGTTTAGGTTGATATATTCTACCTAAAAAAACCCGCCCTGATTCTTTTCCCCCTCTTTTATAAAGAAAAAAGATACTTTAATGAAACTGTATTGCCAAAATACTTGGAAGATTTCTCCCTCCGTTCCACCCCTCTGTCCAAATTGTGAATGGAAATGGAGATCAAGCTGTAAAAGCTTTAAAGACAACTTAAAAGATCTCTTTTCTCTGGCCAGTTCTTAAAATAAATAATATCCCATTTTTAACATCACTGTCTAATAGTTTATCCAACATGTGCAGAAATAATGTCATATTAGCATTTAACAATTGTACAGATGCCATTTATCAGCTAACACTATTTGCAAATAACTAAGTACAATGGATTTTTAAAATCCAAGCTGCTTAAATTAAAAACATATTTCTTTTATGTAGCTAATGTTATGTTTGGAGATTTGTTTTCTGTGTGCATGAACTCTTGGGAACACAAACTATCCAAGTCAGGGTTGTTCAAAGCTGTCCTGCTTGGTGACAGGGTTCTTGGGTGTTGCTGTAGTGCAAAGAATAATGGCCTACTAGAAATAGTTTTACAAAAAAGAAATAGAGGGGTAAATTGTCTTTAAAGACATAAGTTCCAATGTAAAAATGTCTGTGTGGCCATTGGGAGGCACAGAGATTAGGAATTTGCTTTATTCAAATGTTCTCAACTAGTTTTAAGTTCCAAAGCTGCATATACATTCTGAATCTGTAGTTTCACGGTTGTAACTGGGCTTGAACTCAAATGATTTAATTGATTTAATTGTTTTATGCCAACTAGCTCTCAGAAATCTCTCTCCTTGAGTGCAAGGTTAATTGGGTTACTGTTCAGCTACCTGAGGATCTTTGTCAGTAAATTCTCAGACTTGTATCCCAAATGTATTTTTGAATTATATGCTGTGCTTAATGAAAAGCAGAGAGTTGATTGGAACAAGCAGTATAGGAAATTTAGTTTTCTACTTACATGAGGGAGAGATTTATAGTTCCTGTAGTATATTTTGTGTCTTTGTAAACTGGAAGGCATCACCTTGCAGCATTAGAAAGCAGGCATGAAAGAACCTTTTAGGTGATGAAGGAAAAAGCAAAGAACGTTCTTGTTCCAAACTTTGTGGTTTTGGATCCCGGCACAGTTGTATTTCATGGAATTAGTGGGAAATGGTTTAAAACAGACAGTCGTTTTCATCATGACTCATTATGCATAGCAATATATTATATATAAACACATTGTTTGGAAGCAGTTCCGTGAATTTTATTTTGTGGTTCAATTAATACTATACTGAATATTATCTTCCAAAAGCAGAATACCCTGATTCTGATTCTGCCAATTACATACTAATGAACCATCTCTGTACCTCCTTTATTTACAGCTGACATGTTGTATTTATTTAGACAGAAAGCTTCATAGAGTAAGGTTCCCCCTAGCTACATAAAAGTGACATACAGTGCAACAGCAAAAAGTTGACACACCAGAATATAAATACCTTATTATCAATATTATAGATTAATCCATTGATATTCCAACATGGAAACTTTTTCTTTTCATTTTTATCTGAATTTTGGCCCCTAAGAATTATGAGAGTTATGAACTGAATAGCGTTAGCTTAAAAGCCTCTGTTTCCAGAAACCTGCAGCACCACTAAGACTACTCCGGCAGTTTCAGTCCGCAAGCTGCAATCTTTACCGGTTCCTGTAATGTAGCAGTAACATAAAAGTAGGCAAATTGACAAGTAGGTGCAGCTCTTCAGAGGTGTGAAAAATCCAGCAGGCTTATTTTGTATCTTTTTTTCTGAGTTTCCAAGAAGAAAAAAAATCAATAATGGATTCAACGATATGGAATCTAAAATGCAACAGTCTTGATAGAATTGCGTCTATGTACACTCAATAACTACCTACACAAAGGTTGAAGGCTGAGGGTAAATCCAATAAATGCAAGTTAAGTGCTACTGTCTGACCCTTATTTGAACTGCAGGGACACATCCATCACAACATAATTGGTTTATCCTCTTGTGTCTAAGATGCTCTGTAGTAAACAGAGTATTTTTATGTCTTGGAGAGCTTAGATTACAAGTGAAAACTTTTCTGAGTCTTGATTAATACAGGCTAAACAATCTGTGTGGCTAAAGATGCTCTGTTAGCATTTTGGAAAGTCACGCTAGTTCCATATGTAAAACAAACCCTTGTTTGAACTACCGGGTCAGAGCGATCACAGTGTAATTGGTTTATCCTCTTATGTCTAAGATGCTGTGTAGTAAACAGAGTATTCCTATGTCATGGAAAGCTTAGGCCTGGCCACTGCTTTTTTTGGTTGCTGTTCAGTAATTCTTGTAAGGAGAAACCTTACAGTTAGTGAATATTCTTTCCATGTTAACATTGAATGTGCTAGTAATATTGTATACCTTTATGAAAATTTTCTCAGTTTGGATAGGAGAGCCTGAGTATATGTAATGAACAACAAAGTTGTTCCATGTCATTGGTCATCCAGGGGGCCCTCCTCTGTACTTTTGTTAGCTCTACTAGGTCTGTTCTGGAAAGGAAGAGTTAAAAGTTATGTTTTTATGGTGTAATTGCAAAAAGCAATCACTCTAGTGTTATGATAATGCAATAGCAAGTAAGATATCTAAGTTGAATCTATTCATTTTTCTTATTAGGATGCAGTTTTTTAAAAAAAACAAAACATTTCAATAGTTCAGACTACTAAATTTAAGTTTCAGTGAAGCCCCTTGCTTGATGTTTCAGCATAAAGCATTTGAACATATTTTGTGGGGTGAGGTGCAGACAAAAGGGTAAACTCTAAAGTAATCTATGTCTCAAATGAACTCTTCTGCTCCTACTTCCCCAGCTTCCAGAAATAGTTCAAGCACAACACAACTATTTTCCTACGATGCCTGCACACCTGAGGTTAGGCTTGGGAACCTGTCTAAATATTTATACAATATGTTCTGGGAATCCAGTCTTGTTGACATATTTAATACATAAGAAAAACTCAATAAACTTTGGGGGACCTTTCCTTTCCCCACCTGCAAAAAAGTCTTTCTTAGTGTGTGTGTGTTCTATTTTTTTTAAATTAAGAACAAGACTCTACAGAATCTGCATATAAACTGGAAATATATCATTAGGCCTTCAATCAGTAAATGCTTCTTAATACAAAGGAAAATGAGAACTGGAAATATATCATTAGGCCTTCAATCATTAAATGCTGCTTAATACACAGGAAAATGAGAAAGATGTGTATTTCTTATCTAGATATAGGCAACACTTGGGGCAGCATGACAGAGTTACCATTTTGTCTTTAGCTAAGCAGTTTTTTATGTAAGACCTCAGTTATGTTGTCCCCTTTCAAATTAGCTTTGATTGTTCATTACTCTTCCTGCCTATGCACTACACTGGGGGAGGAGAATAGCCTAATAATTTTTCATATGAATACTGTAGGTGATCATACAGGAGTTGGTCTTTCTACAACTGCTTTAGAAGTCGAGTACCATGGTAGAGACAACTATGAAGTCAGTAGAACAGTCTGTGACTGCAGGGTTCTCTTGCATTCAACTTACACGTTCTAGCTTTCCTTTACAGTTATCTTACACTGTGCTTATTGTAAAATTGCACTATTTGTCTGATCTTTAAAGACTACTGAGTGTTGGAAAAGTGAACAGTGAGGATTTTATTCAAGTCTATAGTGTGTATAGACAGCAGGATGTAACTGTATGATGCTTTCACAGTCCTTTATGCTGTTGCCATTGATTGTACAAACTTTCTTCCATGCAGTAGCATTGAGTAGTTTTATATCTCAAATTCGGAAAAGAACTGTGTTCTCTGAAATCATTCTGAGTTACAATTAGAAGGTGACACACTACCTTTGTGTTAGGCAGCAGTGTGTTGAGGGGGCAATTGTGTTTCTGTTGAAGCTGATAGGTATTCAGTTAACTTTACAAATAAGGGGAACTGAATATAACTTCGTAGTTAGACTTTAAATATGATAAGTATTCCTAATAGAGCTTCAAAAGTTTTTCTCCTGAAAAATCAACTAATGTCTCCTCTTCTCCTTACTCTAAGACAATGAATATCTCATATTGTTACAGTTGGATTCTCAGAGGGACACATAATATCCCTCATGCTCCTCTTAACACAAATAAGGTGCATGTATTGTGGTAGAGATGGTGGAGAGCTAAGCAGCACTTTTTTCTGTTCTGCAATTCTCTGTAGCCCTTATAATGCTGTCTTTGCAAAGTTTCATTCATTCCAAAAGGAGTATTGGACTTAATTTAGCTTTCTAGAAAGCTATTGGGTGTATCTGAAGTTGGTTAACTGGGCTTTCCCTTTAATTGTTTTAAAGGCAGGCAACTCTAGAAAACAGTTCATGCCATAAAATGATGATCAAGACAAGAAAAGCTCTCATCTTTGAGAGGTAATTATTTATTATTAGCCAGATTTAATAATTCTGAGTGCTCATATCCAGATCTGTTGGTAGAAATGAGCTATTAAGAAATTATGTAATGCAGAGTATACGTAAATCACACTGCTATCACATATCCATGCTCCTGTTTGATGATAGGAAACATGACAGTACTTGCTTCTGGGAAATCTGTATATAAGATTTGTATAATTTATCTAAAATCTTTGCCCTCAGAGAGATGTAATAGGTGCAGAAAATTCCCGCAGTGTTATCGTGTATGCTCTGTGACTACAATGTACATGTACGATTACAATGCATTTTAAGAAATTTACCTCCTGGAAACTTTTCAAAGTGATTCCAAATAGATTCCTTGTAAGCCAAGCTCAAAGAGATTAAAATCAATTTTCATATATAGTTTGTAACCTCTTCTTTTGACCATGAGACTTTCTTTTGACCAAGGTTTCTATTACCTAAATTTGGAAAATAGGTAAGCATATTGGATTGTATCCATAAAGAAATGACACATGTACTGCAAGCTCACAGTAAGATGCTGTGATTTTTTTATATTTGCAGATATCCTGTTTTCTTCATGGTTTACAAAGAAAACTCAGTATCGAGGGAACTGAAGACTGGGATGTGCTGGGCTAATGCAAATTTAACTGAAGCCAAGAATGCCCCTGGTTTGGCTCTGAAAAGGGTACTAAGCAGCCAAGGACATTTGGAAGGCCAAACCCAAACCAGTACGGTGAGCTTCCTATATTGTACTGCATACAGCAATGATTATATATGTGAATTTTATTCTGTCTATCCTGTCTTTATACCTTGTTTTAATAGAGGATAGTCTGCTTTTGAAGTGCTGGAGCAGGTTGACAGTAGCTTCATCAGTGATACTAACTATATATTCTGCTTTTCTAGAAACAGCTTTAATTTCTTGTCATTAGCTCCCTGCTTTTTAGCCAGAATTGTCTATATGGCTCTAGCTTGCCCTGGTCAGGATGTGGGAAAAGCTAAATCCAACATACAAACTGAGCTAAAACATTATATTGTCACTGAGAGTCAATAAGTAATTTATTTTGCAACATAAGTAGAAACCAGTGTGGTGATAAAAAAAAATAAATAAATTGCAATGTTGTTTATCTGCTTTTGTAATAACACAGCAGACCTGGATTTCTTCAGAGGATTATTATTTAATCCTGATACTGTGCTTCAGTAGTAGCTCTCTCTTGCTCTGAAACTGTTTTCACAGAAAATGTCTAGCTAAGTATTTCTGTTAAAAGAGCTTTTGACTTCTTAAAGTTATTTTATGTAAGATGCTAGAGACTCTCTGTCTCTTTGGGAATTCTTTAAATATCTAGAGTGGAATAGCTTGCTTTAGTCTGAATGAAATACAAGATCCACCAAGTGGTGTGATTCTTTCATTTAGTTGACGTTGCCTGTGCTCATGAATGTACAAACATTCATGTGGAAATGAGTGTTCAGCTTATTCATAGATATCCCTATTTTATTTTTTCAGCACACTACTTTATCCCATTTAATTTAAATTATGTTGGTCTCCTTTTCTAGAAGATCCATCTGCTCTTACTGATTTAAATCGTTCTGTGCTTTTCTTCATTTTTTCTCTCTTGCTTGTTGTTATGCCTGAATTAAAAGCATCTGGAATAAAAATGTTGAGGTTTTGATAACAAATTTGTCTCTCATTTATTTTTCTTGTAAAATGCCATAGCATCCTTTCTATACTTAGCATCCAAGAAAAGTTGAGATATGTTGAATGTTTTCACTAGAAACTATTTTTTAATAGAAAGTCACTGTTTTGATCAAGATTATTTTCTTTGTTTCATATAAATTTTTTTACTTCCTTTGGAGAGTTGCCTTGTCATTACACCTCTGAAAGGAAAGGAAAATTGAATTTTGCAGAGTTTCAACATATGAGATTGGAAAAAAATGAAAAAATTGAAAATTTGCATGTATCTTTAATAATTACAGTTGTAATTACCATGCTGCTCTGGCATGTGTTCTGCCAGCAAAATCCTGAAGGGCATGCATGAAAAAAAGATGAGGGGTGTGCACAATAGAGGAAAAAAACTATGCAATGATAATGTGCTTTAGCAAACCATTCATGCAGGAAAAAACTATGCAGAAATTTTGCATGTTATTATGTCCTAGGAAGAAAATTCCATGCTACACAAAACAAGGTATGACTGAAGGAAAATGAATGCTAATAGAGCAGTCTAGCCAAGAACATCCCTGTTTGTTTTCCATTTGTTGCCCAATCTAACTATGTTGCAACCCGCCCAGAAATGAGGACAGAGTGTAGACTAGGGAATGAGGTGATTGTTATAGGTCCACTGTTACCACTTCAAAATGGATTATGCAGATGAGTAAGCTCAAACTCCTGACACAATTTGCAACAGTAAGGTTGGAAATTCAAGTTAGTGCAAATGCTCTTCAAGCTGGAACAGTTGCTATTGCAAAAATGAAATGTGTGAAACCATGTATGAATGGTGGACCTGGGGAGTTTGCAATTTGAAAAACAATTTCCCTTTGATTTGAGCATGAGATATTCAGTAAACAAAAGTTGCTTAATTACTGATTTAGGCAGAACCATTTAAGAATAATGCTTATTGATTCTGAAAATCTGATTATCGACACAGGGTTCTGTGTCTTCACAAGTTTCCTCTAATTCTGCTGTTGAACTGGAGTGCAACTGCAGAACTGGTTTTCCTGCACATTTGAGACTATTTGACTGTAGCCTGAACTTTACAGATCAGACGTGGTGTGTAATTAGAGTTCTGAGCACCGTTGGTGATTCATGAATGGTAACGTAACGTACCTGTGATCAGGAGGAGTATCAGTTCATATCACATCCATTCCTTTGAGTTCATACTGAACTCCTGTGGAACTGCAAAACCAAAAACTGTCTCTGGCTCTGCCAAGGAGTGACTGCCTGAATTTCCACTGGAAATTCCAGGAAGCGTTAGCACTTTGTTACTGTACCGTACCTTAAAGGCAGGAATCAAGTGATGTGCAGCATAGCTGTGGCCCTCTACTGCTTCGTATCTGTCTTAAAGTGTTGTGCTACAGCTGAAGTCAGGAGTAGAGCTCCTTTGCTGATAATCTGTGCCTGGCAGAATCTACAGGTACATAATAAATAAGTGACTGCCAATTATATGACATGAATTGCCCCTGTTTTGTCAAGAGGATAATTACATATTAATATGAGCACATTAATAATTTCCTTTCCTTGTTTATAAAGCTAGACTTAACTATTTTCGAACATATTCTAAATACACAGAATCTTATTCTGCCTTCACATTTCTTAAATGACATTGTAATTCTCATAGACAAAAGACATAGAAGTGTCTGTCTTGGTTAAAACTTCAATCTAGTTCTTGAGCTCTGACCTCGTAGGAATAGAGGGTCAACTCAGGATTTTGGCACTCAGTGTGGTGCTGTGTAGTGAGCATTTGGGTCCTCGGCAAGATCATCTCTGGATTAGGTTTTCCTCACGTTAAAGTCACCGAGGCAAATAGTTTCTGCCATTTGACTTCTCACAGGTGGGGTTGTACTGCTTTCAATTAGCTCTCTCCCCTTCTTGTTTGCCCACCCAAGCCTCCTGGAGACTGGGAATGGTGTAGTGAGTAACAGAAATTTTCAAGTAGAGCGGTATCAAATTGATTCCAGGCTCTGCAACCATGTTGCAAACTGATTTTTGCTATGACCTTTTATTTTAAAGTACCTGGTATATTTATTTTCTGTATCTTTGCTATTTCTATCCTTTAAAATAAAAGCTTGTTAGCAATTCACTGGTCCCGTAGAAGGGTGGGGAAAGAAGATTTTTAACACTGGAAAATTGCTTGCTTTCATACTGTAATAGGAAGTAAGTTTGAGATGACAAATTTTGAGGTACTTGTTTCCAGATCTCAAGCTACATTGTTTAAAGGGTTGTCTATGTAGACAGCTCATGTAATTGCTTTGAACAGGAACTGTACAGGCTATCATCCTGTAATACTCAGTGATAAGAAATTCAGGTTACTTAATTTGCAGTGTGTGCTTATGTTTGTGTGTGTATAATACATAAGCATGTGAAGTAAGCGCTAGAGAACTGAAGTAATAGGCCCCCACTGTGGGATTTTATGCAATGTACACTTAATACATGTAAACGCTTTGTCTGGCAATCATGCCAATCACTATGCAATGAGTAGAAAATAATTTTCTGGTAACTGCAGCCCACAGTGGTTTGATGAAAAGTCCTAGTAAGAAACTGCTTTCACGTCAGAAAATTCTGTATTGTCAGAAATTCCTGAAATGTCAGCAAGGGTGTAGCCGTTCTAAAAATCCTTGAATACTCCAGGGTAATTTTTTCCCCTTGTTTTCCTTTGTATCTTCTTTTATCTCTTTTCATTGGGTATATGAGCATCTGAGTATATAAATATTGTGCAGACTTGTGTACTCATGGGGAATGAGTCTTACTCATTGTTTTTGTTTTCAGAGGTAAAGTTTTCAGTGTAGAACTAGCACTGCGAGAATCAGACCTTTGTATTAAGCAAACACGGTATGTTCGGTTTTCTGATTTTTTAGAAGAGCTTCAGGGAACTGCATGCTTAGCTTCCATGTAAAAAACCTGGAAAATATATGCAGATAAGAGATAGGAAGTCTTTGGGTTTTTAAAATTCTTTTTTCCAGAGCTGTGGCTAGAAAAGGTAAAAGGTCCATCTTGTTTTTTCCTACTGAAAGCAATAAGAATGTACAAAAATATCTATTAGTCATCTCAAAATATTTAGAGGGAGCTTCTGCCTTTCAGGGAACTGCGTGCGCTACAGGGTATCAGCAGGCTTTGAAGCCAAGGGTCGGAGTTGGCCAAATGACCCTGCAGAGGCTGCGGAGCTGGGAAGGGACTGGGGGACAGTGGGATGGGGAAGAGCTGGGCGCTGAGCTCTGCCGTGTGCCCAGCCCATGTTTCTCTTCTGGGCTGCCTGGGGGCTTGACTTGGGAGGGGAGGAGGACCGGAAGGGGAAAAGGAAGAAGAGCTTTCTCTTTGCTTTTGTCTTTCCATGTGGTTCTGCACTCAGGCAAAGATGTCTTCCCCTGAATACTTGTCTGTTTCAGTGGTCAAGCACGTACTATTTTAAAATATAAAGCCAAAAGCATCTAAACGATCTTTATAATGGTATTTTAGCTTTCATGTAATTGAGTATAATTCAGGTTCAACCATCTTTTTTGCTGTAGTCTTGTCAAACTATTAGACTTCCTTTGTTGCTCTTTCCTATGATGGGTCTAATCAAACTAATCAAACTGAAGAACAAAACCAGCTCTGTTTTGATGGTGTAAGTCAACATCATAGGAGTGTATGTTTTTGGGAAATTTTTTTTTTAATTACGAGAGAAGCTCTCTGATGTCCTTTCAGACATTAAGTGACACACAGCACTTTTTTTTTTCTTCTTACAGTGCTATGATTTAAAATTAATATATTTTACTTTTGTGCTAACTGGAAATTAAAAACGGACACACCCTTATTCTGAGTATGTTTTTACTGTCAATTGCAACCACTTAAAGCAGTAGTCTAGAAAATAATGTTGTCTGTCAAGGAGTTGGCTTAGGTGGAGTTTTCTGAACCACTCCCCAGCGCTCTGAAGAACTCCTTAAACTTCTGGTATCTGTTGCTGATAGTTAAAAAAAAGAAGAATTTGCTGCCCTCACATTCTCACTGTGTAGCTCTTGAGATTGCAATACTAAACCTTTTAGAGGTCTAATTTGGCAAGCCTGAGCTTGGAGGCATCATTTCAGATACTGGTCTTCTTACTCGGCTGTGGAGGGAGAAAATGAGCATTATGCCTGTATTCTAATATGTTTACTTATGTGTGTCTATAACAATATATATTACATATATGTCTCTATTGTATAAGCTTTCAGAGGTATTGTCTCCTCTAATCCAGGACTAGTGTTTATATGGCTCTTGTTTTTATGTGTGTTTTTATTAATGACACGTCAAAAACGTTATTCCAAATATAGAGCTAAAATCAATAACTGGTTATTTTGAAAGTGATAGTTTTCTGAAATTCCTATACTGTGTTGGATGTAGTTGTTGTAGAGAGAGATCAGTGTGCAGTAAGACATTGAAAAATGTTCGATATGTGAAATTTATTGTAGTGCTTAAGAAATCATATAGCTTCATAATGGTATGAGCATTATGTGTACATAGAAAGAGAACAAGCCTCAAACAGAGGACAGCTGTAACTACCACAAGATACTGCAAAGGTTCAACGTCCACGCAAACCTCAAACTGAAATAAATCATTGAAACTACAAATGAGTATTAATCACCTATGCCACTTCTGACTAGCCACTTATAGTAAAATTTGGCAACTACAACCAAATTGCATAGAACATTAATATAATTTTATTATAGGAGGCGAATATAAAAAGCTTTCTTCCCCCAAAGTTCCTGAATAATAAGATGGCCTCTGAAATACTCTGCAAATTTGAACCAGTTGCTACAAGATTGTAGAAGCTGTAAGGCAGAGACTGAATTTTAAGTGAGCACTTTATTACTCTTGTGCGAATCCAGCTTGATTCACTCAAACCCTGTATTTAACTGCTAACTTCCTTGTCTGGAGAAGGGTATCGGATTCTGTGTATCCTATGATAGCTCATCCATCATCAGCATAAAGAGATTTAAAAAGACAGGGGTAAAAAATCCTCATATTTGACTAGTTTGTACTATGCAAGGGAGGGAAGGAGGAACTTTTGATCAAGATTCTCTTTCCATTAAACATATAAAGACATTGCTGCCCCTATAAAAAGGGTTAAAAGTTTGTAAATTTCTTCATTGCATGTATTGCATAGTAACCAATAGAACCTACTATTTTCCATAGTGTTTACAACACAATTATATGAAATGCCCTGAAGATTTTAAGTGACTTTTAAGTTGTGATTTTAAGTTGTTAGTTTAGAGCCTTTCTTCAGGAAGAGTGTTTGGTCTGAATGACAGGCAATGGTGCAGATGGCTGATGAAATATTATTTGTTGTAATCTTATGCTGACCTGTTACTAATCCTAAATCATGAAAGACAGACAGTGCAGTGGCTGATAGCTAGAAAATATGAACTGCTGCAAATATGAGCTGAATTGCAAAGACAAGACAAAGGCATAATTCTCTAAACTATGTAAAAATCTAATAGGGGAGAAGACATGTTTGCCTAACTGAGGCTATCCCATTTCACCTGGTAGGTTTATATCAGCTAAAAGGTCACACATCCATTCCAAAGTTAGAAAGGTCAAGCATCTTCCTTCTGCCTTTCCCAAGATTACTATGACTGATGTATATTATTGGTCCAAAGTCTTAAATCATGTCTCATGACTGAATTGCATGATAAAGAATATTCCCATTGATTAATAAGTACTCATTGTCTAACCTGTAGTCACTTTGGTAGTCCCTCAAAGGAACTGGCTTCAGCAGAATGAGTCAAATGGGAAACAAGTGTTCCAAGGTTGAAACTTGCTTTTCCAAATGTAATGTCTGCTGCAGCCTATGGGAATTTAAAACATTGAATAAACCTGAATCTCCTGAAGGGTTCATAGTGACATTATATCCTAGGAAGGGACAAAAGAGTTCTTTGGATTTCACTAACTAATCCAGTTTTACACACTGCTGCAAATCAGTGTGTGGTATGAAGATGACTTGACTCTACAAGCTAGAAAGAACTGGTCTGTACTGAAATAATTTCCTTAACTAATCTGAAATTGTAAAACAGAATTAAAAATAATTATGATATAGCACAACTCAAGCCTTTTGGGGAGTTATTCCAAGTTCTGTAGGGCATCTGATTTCCTTTAGCTAGTTCTTATATTGTTTATTGTTTATGCATGTTGATGTTTGATTTGCAAAGCCGCAGATAAATATGGCTGGAGTCACTGGGTTTTGTTTGTCTTTTTGAGGCGTGAGTTCCATTCTGGAGGAGGTGACGTGCTTCTTATGCGCCTGAAGAATGATATGCTGTTTGGGATCTGCCCCTCAAAGAAAACGAATGATAGTTTAGGGTGAGGGTAAATAAGACAGAAATATATCAACGCAGAGATAAGGAAAAGCAGATGTAGAAAGAGCAGTGCTCAAGGCTAAATTTACAGGCTATTTATTACTGATGTACAGACAACTGTCATTGTGAAAGTACTCTAGTGGTTGAGCAGTATGGGCACAGAAATTTGAGTTAGTCTGGGAGCACGTGGAATGATGCTATTTCCATGTCTCTTTGGCACCCATGACTGTGGGACCCCTTACAACTGGAGGATCAGTGGTGTTGCAGGTATCTCCACAAGCAGAGCATATTTACTAATCACTGAGAAGCAGTAGGCACTGATAGGGAATTACCTGCCTGCTATTTCTGTATAGTGCATGCTCAAAAGTGTTTTGTTTAAACACAGTAAGATAACACTTTCTTTGCCTCCTCTGGTTACATGCTTGTATTATTTTGACATGCTATGCTGTCCTGTGTGCTCATTAAATTAATAAAACTCAACATATGTAGAAGTTACAGAAAGACAAAGCTAGAAGTGTTGTTGAATCCAGTTGTTTGCTCTCAGAAATGTAATTTGTTGTATAGAAACTGATATAGCTCCACCTTGAAAAGTGGTAAACTTGTCCAGTTTTTGGAAAGTTGTCTTAAGACAAATTCTTCTTCTCCTTAGAAACTGATTTCTAATTTCTAGTCTGACATTTGTTCTTATGTCATTGTTTTCCTCTATCTTAGACAACTTCCTGTGTTGTCCCTTTCCCTACAGTTAATGTATAGGTAATAATCCTACCCCTTCTATGCCTCTTGTATGAAATTCTGTTGTTTCCTGGAAGATCATGAAATCTTTTTCTAAAATATTCCACTTCTGAAGCAATTTCTTGAATATGACAGGCCATTATTGTGTGTATTCAGCTATCTACATGAGTCTCATGAATGTCTTGTAAACTGACAATATTTTTCTATCTCTGTTCTGAAACATTAAGATCCTTGCATTTCCTGATGCTGTGATATTAATACTTATAGGCACCCTGTCATAAGCACTTTCTAATCCTGCCAGCTAATGAGATAGCAGCAGATCATTTTAGATCCAGGCATTTATCTGTAACTCCACCTTGAATTCTGAGCTCCTGGGGTTAATCTATCTACTTTTGTTCTGTGACGTAGTTATTTCTCTACGTAGCCCCCACCTCCTATATCCTATCAATGTCTTCTAGTTTTGCATTAGCGGCATACTTTGTTGGCATTTTCCCAGTATTTGGGATAGAAATTTTGAAAGGTCAAGGAACCCCACCAGTGATACCCGTCGTTACTTTCCTTGTGTCCACCTGTTTTCCTTTCATCTTAGCCTTGTTCTGGAGCTGGCCTATTATCAAAGTGTTTAGCAATTCAAATCACTTCTGCCCTTCTCCAAATAAGGGTATTGTGTTTGCAATTCTCTTGCTTTAAAAAATGGGCATGGTCATGAAAAAACCTTTTCTTCACTATCTTTAAATTTGAAACTTAAATGAGGTGGAAGAAAAGACACATCTGTCTGACAGGGCTTTAGGGGTTGTTTCTGTGAACAGATGAATAATGGGAAGAAGCAAAGAACAAGAATAAATGAATATTCTCTCCTACCATCATGTTTCAGCCTCACCAATTCCTATTCTTTATATACACACATTTAAACTACTACATGAAATGCGCTTTTCCTTCTCTTATACATAAAAAGTGTATGTATGGATCTTAGTCTGTATTTTGACATGTTGTTTTTGTTTTATTGCTGAAATCAAATTAGGGTATATGTAAACCTCATCTCAAGTTACTATTATGGTATGTCAGTTCTGTATATGATCCTGTTGATAGATCCACAATGTCAGGTGAGTAGAGTGATATTCTGCTATAATTATGTCATCAATCTTTTTAATTTTGATGGTGAAGACTTATTTTTTGCATCACAACCTTTTTTTTTTAAATATAATTTAAACCTCCTCCTCTTTAGCAAAGATTCACAGCTTTGCCTTTTGTGAGTTTTCTCCATGAAAGATTGCTAAGCTATGCAATACTGTTATAGCATATGTGGTAGCTTAACCACAGTCTTTAGCTTTTGTTTTTGTTCTCCTTTGGAGACGCAAACCCTTTCCTCAGTGAATGGAGATTTCCACTCAAGCCTGTCTCTCTGCTTTTACAAGTGGTGCAGTGTGTTTTATTTTTGCCTTAAGGGGAGGAGGGGGTGCAGGCTGAAAGATAAGAAAGCTGTGTTGTAGCATACTGGTTCCAAAAATGATAAAATGTGAAAAATAACAGACTGCTTTCAGGGCCATGCAATCAAAATAGATTTTGCACTGGAGATATAAAAAGAGACTATGCAAAACATTCCTGAAATAATTTATGCTGAGTTCAAGTTTAAAGCCAGAGATTTAATAGTATATTATATGTTCTTTTGGCATTCTGTTTTTAAATCAACAAAATTATCTCAACTTTTGCACTCTGCTCAGTGTGTTCATTCCCTTAATATTGTACAGTTAGAGCAGTCTTTCAAATGGCTCATTTTCAAAATTTGAAGACTTTATTGCTTTTTAGTGTTATCTACTCAGTTTCTATGATAGTGTGGCTTATTAGTATTCACGGGCTGAGCTATCAGCTGCTTTAGTTATGTATATTCCACTGCGTTCTGGGATGTCTTGGTGTTAAACTCACAAAGAAAATAATTCATATGATATGTTATCTTTGCTTGCCAATTAACTTTTTTCTGGTTATCCTTAATTATGCCAACCTCCTATGTAACCTACCTTTTGGTAATCCAGTGAAACTGGTAACCTTTGCCAGTCCTGGGCAAGGGCTGGGTCCTGCTGTGGGCAAGGTAGCTTGCCTGTTGCAATCCTAGTATAGATTCTAAATGGTTTTACATTATGCGTGTGGCCTGGCCGTGCCAGTTGGCCTTAGGGCCAGAAAATGGGCCCTGATTCTGCTTAGCTTGTTAACAGAGACAAAGCTATAGCCAAAGGGTAAAGACCGATTCGCCTATCAGGACATCTTCCAAGACTGAATATTTTTGTTGTGAAGGTATTTATTTTCTTTCCTCTCTCTACCATATCATTTCCCTCATTGCTTCCAGATATTTTTCCATCTTATTTCAAGAAGTGGGGTTTTCTTTTTTGCTCGTGTAGGTGTTTTTTTGTGGGTGTTTTGTGTTCTGATTGTATTTGTGGGTTGTTTTTTTTTTTTTTTCTTCCAGATAGTTATTTATTTTTAACTCTGCTTGATCAGGACTGTGACTAGAAGGTCCTTAAACATGAGCTGACTTGTACATGTATGAAACCATCTGCCAAAGGCTTCAGACAACAAGTCTAAATTCTCATAATAATAAAAATTATTAATCTTCACAGTTAACAAAATCTCTGATTTGCTGAATAGCATGCAAAAAATTATTTTGAAGTACAGTCTTTCAGTTAGAAGAAACTTGTCATTTGAATCTAGACTCTGGTACAAAGCCTGCTGAAGTGATTGGGAATTTACTAGTGTTCTCAATTGAAGGTAGATTTGGCTTCCGAACACAAGTACTCTTAGGGTCATTATAGTCAAGTGGAAGTTACATTTTTCTATTGAAAATAATCTCTCTGTTCTGGGAGGTCAGACCCTGACAGTGTCCCAGAGCTGAGACTTCAATAAAGAGTTATAAAAGTTGCAAGCAAAACTGCATGCACTTTGGTAGCAAAGTAAAATGAAAAATGTGAGGGAAACATATAAAGGCAACAACAAAATATTTTCTTCATAAATTATATCAAACACATAACCCTACCAAGATCAAACTTAGAATAACCCACCTACATTCGTATTCCAGAAATGCTCTCAATATCTATGTACGTACTTACATGTTTATATTGTAAATTCTCTGCACTTTGAAACCAATTGATTACTGTAGTAATCGATAGTACGAAAGCAGTTGTCC
>JAOQGH010000023.1:26204727-26223124 GCA_025769975.1 Gallinago jamesoni
AGGTGTTCAAGGCCAGGCTGGATGGGGCTTTGAGCAACCTGCTCTAGTGGGGGGTGTCCCTGCCCATGGCAGGGGGGTTGGAACTACACGATCTCTAAGGTCCCTTCCAATTCAAACCATTCTGTAATTCTGTGTCCTTTTCTTCCAGGCAGCTTTCCAGCCACTGTTCCCCAAGCTTGTAGCGCTGCGTGGGGTGGTTGTGACCCAAGTGCAGGACTTTAGTTCTAAGTGCCTGCATAATAGAAAGAATATCTTGTGGTTTTATAGCATGCCTAGGAGGATTTTTGTTGCATGCCATGAGTGTCTCATAAAGCGTTTGAAAGGGACAAGGCTACCTGGGAACTTTTGAAAGACTGACCCAGGTATGGGGCTGAAAGATGGCACAGAGTAGCTCCAAACCTTGCTTTGAGTAGAGTGAACCATCTTATCAGGTCCTAGATATGAGGAATCTTGAGTGAACCATGTTATCACATTCCAGGTTTTCTTCTTTATGTTTGCTCTAGGAGGAAGCTTAGAGACTGCTGGTATTACATGCAGTGTGAACAAACAGGGGCTTGGGAGACAATGAGGGAGCTAAATTATTTGACAGTGTAGATATAGTCTTGCAGAGGTCAAAGGAACCTGAATTAACCCTTGGATATTCAGATTTGGTCTCCTTTAAAGAAGTCATAATGAAAAGTGTATATGTGTGTGTGTGTGTTCATATTTATGTACAGGAAGGAAGGGTAGAAACTGAAACTTGATCTTTGAAAAACTTTTGTGCCACAGTCCCAAGTGTAGGCTGGTTGAACTGTAAATAGGGAGAACCAAGTAAGTGAATATTATGGTGTTAATACTGAGTTGGGGCTGTCTGTGCTTTTTTAGGATTGAGACGTGTTAGTGACATGAGAATGAGCAAATTAAAATTACTGGGTTGAGTTCCTTCTGCATTTATTTTTGAGTTAGGTTGTTTAATTATTCTGTAGTAGGGGATAATTTAACTTGTCTAAAGAGGAAAAAGTCAATTTACTGCCAAATTCACATATTTATAATACTCTAGGATAGACTGAACTAAAGCTGTACTTTGAAAAGGAAAAAGTAAAGTGATATTTCGCACTGAAAATAGGTAACTTTGAGGGTAGGTAAAAGGGCAGTTGGGTAACTTCAGTTAGAATGAATGAAGCACTTATGTTTTAATGTTTTATAAGGTACATATTCATATTTAGATAGTACACAGTTTGTGTATCATCCCTTTGAAGGCATAACTTAAATACTATATATTATGTTATTACAACATTTATTTGTCCTTTTCAAGGAAGACTGCCTGCTTCTACCCTTTGTTCTGATACCTTTACTTTAAATTTAAGCAGTTGTCCTGTTTTATGATAGCAGGAGGTTGCTTCATGCAAACAGTGGGGTGGGAAAAGTTTTCATGAAAAGCAGGAAAGTGCTTGTTCTGATTTAGGGAAAAAAAAAACATATTCCATGTATTTTCATGTAAAGACCTAATATTTATTATGAATGGCTGAATGATTTATATTTTTAAAATAACCTGTTGTAATGAGAACTGTGGAAAAAATATACAACATCCTGTTTGTATTATGTACTTCTCTGATGTTCCGCGTTAAGTAGAATAATTTTTCATATCCAAGTGTTACTCCATCCAACATTTATTGTCTGTTGTTTTACCACTCTAACTCATCACAGTTTGCTGGTATCAAAACTTAAAAATGTCAAGAACATATTTTAATGAAAGCAATGCATAACCTATAGCTCATTCAAGAGAAAAGTAAAATCTTGTTGAATACATAGTTTTGGAAACAGTTAGATTTAATCTTTAGCAGGGGAAAAATAGTATTTCTCTCTTTACAAGATCTGCAAAAGCTTTCCCCATGAGTGGCCTTGATGACTTGCCTGAACAGTAGACTTTTGCAGGATGTTGGGTATTTGCCTGAGTGGGCAGTTCTCTAAACAGAAATGACATAAATTCTTTTAAGAAGAATTATCAGAAAATTGAGACCTCACATGTTTTAAGTATATGTTACAAAAATACAGGAACAGGAGAATGACTTCAGATTTACACCATGTTGTAATCTATGTAACACATGATTAGACTGTTAAATTATTATTGGTCCTCTCCTCCTAACTCCGATTTTCCTTATTCTTTCCTCTCCAGCAGTTTTCTCTAGTTATTCAACAGCAGTAAGCAAAACAGACTTGCCGTTGTACATTAATTCAAAACCCATCTGGTTAAGGTTGAGTATAGGTTTTGCTGAAGTTGAGAGACTTGCAATCCATGAAAAGGGCTTGAGAGAGTATTTCGGTTGATATATTCACTTAACTAAACAAAAAGGTACGATAGATCTGATTCTAAATATATGTGAAAATATGCTTATTTCCAGATCAGCTAGAATATCTTTAAAGTATAACTCCGTTGTTATCAGCTTACATTAACACTTGTTATTTGAACTGGCAATCCTTTTGTCTATCAGCAAAGCACCTGGCGAGCTGAGATCTGCATCAATAACTGATACTCTCAGGCTTTGCCACAGTACAGTCACACAGCTAGTGACAGGGAAGGTCCTAATATTGACTGTCCAAGATTAAACTCCCAATAAATTTCAGAAGCATTACTGGCCTCAGTATCAAACCACAGGAGTTACAATATTTTATTTTCCCAAATTTTTCTATAAATGAATTGGTAGGATGATGGCCACCATTGCTGGTAAAGACTAGTCAATATGTAGGGGAAATATATTGTAACGCTTGCAAAGTGTCACTTTTGAGATAACTTCAAATATCTCACTTATATCTGTTAAGCAATAGTGCCAAGTACAAACCTGTACATAGCCAGTAAACACTATAAAGGAAAAGAACAAACATTTGACAGGCACCTGTAGTTCATCACTGTTGTGTAACATTCCAAATCATGCTGTGAGAATAATATAAATTAGAATATTAGAATAGCTTGTTCAAAATGTGGATGCACGTGTAATTTCAACCAAATACATCTTTACAGTATTTATAATGAAAAATGTATACCTGTTGCTTAAATCCAGCTAAGTTGGTTTTTTTTTTTCCTTTTTATCCTTAAAAAGAGGTAGCAACAACCGTATCTTCTAGGCTTGTTTGTTAACTTATTTCATTCTAATTAAACTTGTTAGAACAACTTCATGTCAAAGTACATTCATAGGCTCAGGAATTCAGTAAAAACCTTGCTTGAAAAGTTTGCTTTGTCTTGAAAGTAGAATTAAGCTGAAGTTTGTAATAGAAATCTTAGATGTAGCTTTGGTCTGTGTGTTGCTAGCCAATACTGCTGCAACATGTCAGCTTTTATTTTTTTTCAGACGTGCCAAATTTTACTTTTACAATGAAATATGATAATGCAGTTAATTCTGTCTTCACCATGCAGCTTTTCTCTGCGGTCTTGAATGGTGAGGACAGAATTAAGTCCAAAGTACATATCACAACAACAACTTTCTGTCATAAGTTCCTGGTCGTTGTCTTGTGTTGTAACTCAGCTCGGTGGTACTTGAAATGATGAGACCAGAATAATTTGGCCCTGTCTCTTTTCTGTAAGAAATACTGGCAGTGGAGGTTAGTGGTGTGTTGCAATCTGTTTTATGATATGTTGGGTTTGGGGGAGGAGGGAGCCCTACCTATCACGTCTGCCTTGGGAATCTCCCCAAGTTCAACAGGAGGAGAATGGCATGTACGAGGGAGGAAAACCCCAGTGTTGATGAGTAACCAAAACAGTCAATAAATTCACATCAAGGATGCCATCCATGACAGGAATATGTACTTAAATCTGCTATCTGAATATACTGCAGTACACTTAAAAAAAATCATCCTTGAATAAATGACAGTATCTAACTGAAATGCCAAGCAAAGGGCCAACAGATTAGAGAGGAAGGGAGGAATTAATAATAAAAATGAAGCAATGATGGGCAAAAAAGAGAGAGAGGAAAAAGAAACTTTTGTATGTAAGATTGTCAGAAAATATTGCTCAGCATACATTATGAAACAGATCCTGTCGAATAATTTCCTGCTTCCTTTATATATTGTTTAGTAGCTATCTCTTGGTAATTATAATTTGTGACAACTGCTACAAAACAAGTAATTAAAGTTCATTGTGGATATTTTGGTGGAATTCAATTAATCTTGGATTTAACAGGGAAGAAGTATACTATTTTTACTAATGCAAATTTGGGCTGAAAAAGGGACTGTAACTTTCATGAGAAATAAGTCTTTCTATTAGTTCATTTGATATAAAAGGTCCCTAAGTTACAACACCATTATTGTTCTGAGTTACTATGCTGGAAGTTACTATGCTGGAGAATTTGCTTTTACTGTGCCTCCTCTCCACCTCCTCCCCCCAGAAAAGAAAAAGGAGCAGTTGTTGAGTCAGAACGGAAATGACAGCATGTGATTTACCTTTTTATATGCACAATGTGAAAGAAAAAACAACAAATACCTGAAACTAAGGTATGTTTATGAATGTTTATGAATATAAACTTTGCATTAGTTGAAAATTCATTAATTTTTTAGTGATTACTTAAGAAAAAATTACCAAAAAGAGAAATCAGTCTCGGGAGGCAGCCTGATTTTATTTTCTTCTATGGTTAATAATTGTGATGAAAAGATGTGCTTTCCTAATGTATTTATACTCCTTTCTTGTGAAAATATTACCTTTAAAAATGCTGGCAGTTTGAAATAATTGGCAGCTGTATTGTTTCATCAGGCATCTTGTGGTTACCCACGGAAACATCTGAGAATTCTGAAACATTCGTGAAAACTTGCAGTGAATCTGAGACTTGCTATTTTGCGTGGATCCATTATTTGCAGGTACTGGCTTAGCTCATCTCAAGCTGATGGCTGATACATATCCTTGTATGCCCTGTGTTAATCAAGACAAGAAATACAACTTAAAATACATAATACTGAACAATGTAAGCTGATTTAGGTCCCAAGAGAGAAAGTGGACATGACATGAAGTTCTATGCCACAATATCAGGACTGTTGATAAAGTTATACAGTGGGGAAAAATGAGTGGGGAAATACTCAGTTATTTGCTTTAGATGTATTTGGAGCATGAGAGGATGGATAATTAGAACACCTAGTCGTGCATTTTGCAAGACTTGATGAGATTGAGCAATCTGGTTATAAATTCAGCTCATATTAACATTACAGCCACGGCTCCTAACATTCCAAAAGGGTCTTATTTAAGAGACTTCTGGTAGATCCTAAGAGTTAGCAGATCTTGCTAGAAGCATCATATTTGGAGGGAGAGCTTTAGAGGAAATACCATATTAATTTGATTGTCAAATCTGATTTATGCATTATTAAACCAATACAGTACAATTGGTTATGGCATTCCAAGTAAACCAGAACAAGGAAGAGATCGTGGTTAAAAATAATAAAAAAAAATAATTCTTGTGGAACTGCATCAAATGCAGAGTAAAAACCCTCATTCAAAGAATCTAAAATGGTTCTAAATATGTTTGCTGAGGAAAATTTATCTTAGATTTCAAAAGTGATTTAACTTGTAAATGTCTAAAATTTGGAATACCCAATATTAGGTGGACATTCAGTTTTTATTGTATAGATACTCAGCACCTTGTAAAAATCAGGTTCGGTGTTTTTCTCAGGTGTCTCAGACAAGGCAAATAAAAACTGATGCACTTGAAATTACCGATTTGCCTTCTGAAAATTTAAACCTAGAACTTTATAGAGAAGGAATTTATTGGCCTGGATCTGAACTGAAACTGTTTGGTGCTACAGGAAGGAATTTAGGTGAATAGGTAAGATATTGACTGAAGTTTCTGGACTTTAATGAGCTGAATGATTCAGATGTTGGAACAGTGATCTTGCTCTTATTCGTACATGTTGATCACTTTGTCACATATATTTCTCCCCCTCTCCTACCCATAAAAGCACAATAGCACTAGGTTTTATCTACCTTTAAAATTATTTCAAAGGAATTGAAGTGGTTTAGGTATTGACTTTCATTGAATGCATTTAGAAATATGTATCATCATCATGTGATTGGATCAGTCAAATAGCTCTTTAAATTATGAAGCATGCTACTGACCTATTAAGTCTATACTGAGAACTACAGAAATCTGAAAATTTTGACTTTTTGAAATTAGATCCATTGTTCTGTTTAAGCAAGGACCAAACAGGTACAAATAGTCCTAAAACAATAAGGCAAATAAATTATTCTGATCTGTCATGAGGCAGCTGAGAAATATATAGAATAATGAAAAGAAAACAAATTACTCCTCTGATCTTTGATATTTTCTTTTCTCTTCATGCTGTCTTATTTTGAGTTAGTTAAACTTGCTAAAATGGTGTATTATTCAAGAATACTTTAATTCAAAATTACTTTTACTGTACTTCATAGCTCATGTAATTACAATAGGTGTTCAGAGTATGCAGATGACTTGCAGTTTGTGAGATCATGTCTTTAGGAGATAATGCTTAAAGTAGATTACCAGCTGCCTTTGAGGCATTTCAAATTGGTTGAATTTGGGATAGAAATAACCACATGCTTTTGACAGAATCCCATTTCATTGATGTTCCTGCTTGCCTTCAGAACTGTCTTGCGGCTATCTCTCAGTGTTCTAACCAGGATCTAATAATACAGTTTTATTTTGTAATTTCACGTTTTGTTTTCTTATCAACCACATGCAGAGTGCTCAAATAAAAGTGAAAACAAATAGGCCCACAACCAAAATCTGACTTAAAAGTTTGGAGAGGTAGTTAGAAAGACAAATTTATATATATTTAAAAAAAAAAAAAAAAAAAAGGCTTAAAATCTGTTCGTCTAAAACAAAATGACATTAAAAGGATGCGAGATAATTCTTGGTCAAGTACATAGTTAAAGATCTGAGCTGCAACAAGCTTTATAAATGCTTGTTGTACATTGCAACATGGAATGATGAATTATAAGCCTATGCTGAATGATACATAATTTATTATAGTTTATCCTATATGCAGCTTTAAGGGGTTTCAGTTTGGTGGTTGGTTGTTGCTGCTGGGTTTAGCCCTTCCTAGTGCAGATACAAAAAGCCTGTCCCTGATTTTTAAAAGACTCATAGCTTAGCAATGCAGAAATAAATACACTTGGAGCATACAAACCAAAAACACAGCTGAAACATTTCAGATGGCTGTGAATACTTCTCTTTTAGATAGAAGACCACTGCAGATGTCAGAATTTGAAGTCAGAATCTTTTCTCTGGCTTTTTTTTTTTTCTAAGTGTATGTCCTTCTGACCCTGTTTATTGTTGAGGTTTTTTTGTTTGTTTTTAAACCAGAAAAATATTTTAAAATCAGAATGTTTACTTAGTAGTTAAATAAAAAATAAATAAAAAAAAATCCCCGTGGGTTTTTTTTTTCTCCTCCTGTGCTGCTTTAGGATTTTTCCTAATATATACATATATATAAAAATATAACTTAACCATAATATTATTCACTTACAACCTTTTAATTATTCATTTCAATGCTTTGGAAAATAATAAAAAAGTTCTAGAACATTAACTAATGATATATGTGGCTTATGGCTTATAACCTGAAGGAGCTGAACAGTGTAAGTGTTGCCTATTGCTTTCAGTGATGATATTCAGAAACTGGTTAAATAAGCCAAAATATTGGGAATGCTGATTCAAACTCTGGCACTGTCCTTGCTCAAATAACTTGGAACTTCATGTTGTTTAAATAATCAAGTAAATTTTGGATCCGTTATTTGAGTTTGTACCTGTCTGAATTTTCAAACCAGTTTTAAGGAGGGTCTGGAAACTGTCAGTTAATTCTTAAATATGGTATAAGTCATGGTTCAGGTCACCACTTCTGAAGTATGGAAAACGTTGTATTTCAAATAATATTTCCCTCTAAAGTCAATGTTGCCTCTGAAATAGAAATCAAAGCTCAGGTTAGTGAGCATCTCAGGTTGGGCTGCCTTTGAAAAGGTTTACCTGTCCCAGGCTCCTCATGTGTCAAATAACAATCCTGCCTGACTCTGCAGGACTCTTCGTGTGCTTCAGTGCATCCTGCACTGCAAGATTCTTGACCAGCACACTTTCTATGAGTGTGTAGCTGTGATGTTCCACTCGGATTTTTTTACTTCTGCCATTGTCACAGTGACTCTGGGTATTCTCTTGTTTGTATGCTTTGGTTAAGTATGGCCTTCCTTCATGGAAATAGCTTTATGATCCCTGTTGTGCAACAAAACATGAAACTGCAAACACCTGGAAAGATTTTCCATGATGCAAGTGTTAGCGCATCAGTGGCCAAACATCTGGAACTCATCAGGAGATTCCCAATGGTCCCTTCAAGCGCGAGTGAGATTTCTTTCTTTTGTAAGATGCACATCTCTCTTGAAGTTGATTCTGAAAAGTGAGAGGAAGTAGGGGGAGGGAAAGTCTCTGACTGGCAAATGAAATTATCTGTCACCAGAAACATTTTCTGTTAAAAAATTATAATGTCACCACGTGTGCACATAATTTTTTGAAATAAAATACTTGAAATAAAACTTCATTTGTTGTAGTTACCAAATAACAGGATTTGGGATATCAGAACGTCTGTAAATATTTTGGCTTTGAAATATGTAGTATGACCTAAAGTGAAATGCTTTTCAAAGAAGTGGTAAAACTGACCCAGCTCTCAACATTTTAAGTGAAATTCCCTGACTTTAGCTGGTTCTCATAGTGTACCTTCTTGACCTATATTTTATGGCTTTTCTTTTTCTGTGTAATGGTATGGATAACATAGAGGTGAAAAGCAGAGAGAGATGAAGCAGCTCCAGTTATGTCTGCTATTTCCAATTTGTCAAATTTCCTCCTCCTTGATCCTTATTGTGAGTCCTTATTGTGACCTGTTGCTAATAGCTGTTGATATTGTTGCTTGCTACAATACCCTTCTGGGGACATCTGGCATGTTGTGACTTCACTACATCTGCAAAATGATACAAATTAATCTCTGCCTAAAGTCAGGTCATTTTTGAATGGCCACAGTGGCATAATTTCCAAGACTGTATCATGAAATGTGGAAACTGCCTATACACTTTTTTAATTTTTAAACTATCTTCCTCTAATTTTGAAGTTTCCTGTAAAAAATAAGGCTTAATTCTGGGATGTCCTGGTGCTGCTCGCCAGGAGGCAAATTGTACAAGCAGTATTTTGATGACTGTAGCTGCTCAAAAATGCCTCTTAGAGAGAGACACCTCATAGGTCTAGCAACTTCCCCATGTCCTGCTGGAAAATCAGAAGCCAGCTGTAGCCAGCCACGGGATTTAGCCTTCACTGTAAAAATAACCTTTAAAGGTTTCCATCTACATATTTTGATCACTTTAATATTATTTTTAAGTTTCAGGAAGATACTGATTGTTGGGGTTTTTATTATAATACAAACAAATTTTTGAACTGATGAGCATTTACAGTTTATTTTAAGTCCCTCTAATGAATTTATTATTTCTCATGCTTGATTCAGAAAATGAAAGCTGAATAGTCATTCATGTAACTCATCTGTAATGTGGCTTTCTGAAGATGATCAACATTGTCAGATTTTACTGAGAACAAATAGGAAGTATACTTATGTAAACTCATATTTATATGGAAAAAATACACATCTGCCTTTTCTTCTAACTTTGTAATTATTATTATCATCCCGAAGGTTTTATTAGTAGTTCTTCAGAAGCATCAAAGTGAAAGATTTGAAGAAAGGGTTATGAATTGGAAAAAAGAGTTTATTGAAAAGGTAGAGGAATACGTGGAAAATGTTTCCCTTCCTTCTCCTCCCCCCTCCACAATAATCATGCTGATTTAATTGTATATGCAGCTGTTCAAAACAGAGGGAAAAAATAACCAAGTCATAAACTAATGTCTGTATTGACTTCATTAGGAGCAAAGCCCCAAAGTCACATTGCTAGTGTCCAGAAATATTGAGGGCCAATAGAAATCGAAGTGTAGAACAAAACAGAGGATACAATGTGTACGTTTTCAGTTGCTTTACTTCAGACCAGCTGCGTGTGGTCCCACAGGCTCCATACCCATGTGGCTGGAGTGCATCTCTGGTTTAACTTCAGCTGAGATGGATTTGGTTCACATGCTCCAAATCAGTAGTCAGTGTGCAGAGACAGTTGGGAAATTTGCTTCAGAAATGTCCTGGTGATTTTAACTAAGCCATTAGATTAGACTCAGCCATTTGCTAACTTCAGTAGCAATGACCTCTTTTCCCATAGAATTTGTGATTCCATTTTCAAAAGCATGAAAGATTAGATTATCCTCATTTTCAGGTGTCTTTTTTAATGTAAAGTTTTTTTATGATGATCTTAATTTCAAATAAGTAAAAACTAGAGCATGAGAAGCATTTCTCAGAATCTTATGGTTTGTAATCAACTTATTGGACTGCAAAATGTCCCAAACTACTCATATCCAGAAGTTTGGTTTATACAAAAATGTAATTCTAATATGTTTGACAAAATAGATACATAAAGACGTAGCAGTGACTTTGGGGAATTTGGATCATAGAACTGCTAAGTTTTGTTGGGTACCTACTGACTTATTAACAACAGAGAAAGTGTCCAGTGTAATTCTGGGTAGAAAACAAAGCTTGATTATTATTAATACTTCTATACCTATATATAAAAAAGAAAAATCACCTCTATTGTCTTTTCTGAAGTAAAAGAAAGCTTCATTCTAGTGGCTAGAGTAACAGGAAAAATTCCAGTGTATTTAGGATGTTAAATACGATTCAAACCTTGCCAGACATTGAAGTCAGTGGGATGTGCCGAGTATGTTACTGGCCTAGGATCTAAGAGACTTTTCCAAACTCACACAAAATGTCTGTGGCAAATATGGAAGCTCAATACACTTCTTCTGACTACTAGTCCAGTCTTCAAATCACAGGAACATCTACCCTCCCTCTCTATCTTTCTGTACAAAATTTTCTTGTGTGTGAAGCAAGAATAACAAATTTGTAGGTCAAAGAGATGAGCCACTGGTAGTTTTGGGCATTACATCCCATACTCCATAACCTCTCCTTCTATAATCAGTGTAAGTAGTTCGTAGAGATAATTGTTACACATAAAATTGATAGTACCGGGTTCTTCTCTAATGTGTACCCTTCCTGGTCACCTCGCAGATTTGTTAATCCTGTCAATATGTATACTGCATCAGGCCTTGTGGAGAAATGTAAACTTTTAGTGCACTGAGCCACACCAACTGTAGCGCAATTTAATGATAAAAGAGCCATTGAAATATTTTGCTGGAAAGCCAGACTACATTTTTCAAGCATGTGTTTATAAACTCCTGGTTCTAAGCACAATGGCTGCATTATAAATGAGAGCCCGGGAATAGGCAGCTCTCCAAGCGGAGTCAGGAGTGGAAAAAGAGTAACAGCTGACTTCTGTTTATCAGACCAGCTTGAGCAGGATGTGCTTTCACAAATCTAAATATTTATGTAAACAGATGCACATTTAACCACTTAGAAATAAATAAAGCTTTCTGAAAATAGAACTCCACAATGACATCAGGAGCTGTTTATCTTCAAGAACTGTGGGAATGGGCTTGAATATCCAAATATTTCATTGAAAAAAAAGGCAAAGAAATGAGCTTCAGATGTAATTTCTTAAGTTTATATGACACAGGCCATCTGACAGTGCTGAGTGTACAGATTTACTGGTAGTATTTTTCTACAACTAGCCAAATTTACCTTCTTTCCCAGCCTCACACAATGGTTGATTGTACTTGTTCCTACTATAGCCTTTAAGTGAGATAGCTCCTGTCTACCCTTCTGCATATTATGGCAAAGAAAGCCTTGATGGAGTGAGGCGCTTTGCTAGGCAAAGGGGCAACTATGTCAAGTCTGCACAGCTCTTCTCCTGGGATATTGTTTGTCAGTATAGAATCATATCTCAACAGACAAGAGATGGTTCTAGTATGGTGTATGTATTGTATATAAGTGCTCAATTAAAAGACTCTACAAGTGATTTTTGTAGAGTGTGGTACTGTTTCAGTTCCACAATTGAGAGATGGTATACTGCGGTCACGGTTTAATGGTTATTTTCTCTCTGTGCTTTTGTATGTCCTTGTTTGCTGTGGTCAACTTGTGTGGTGATGTGTTTTGGGTTTTTTAATTTTACTTTTGGCAACTCCGTGAAATAATTTTTTATAACTTGCTGCCCTAAATGGCCCTCCATTTTTTTGGGGTCTGGTTTACAAGCTCAGATAAGTTGTTGCTTTTTTAATAAAGTTTACCAAACTCCTAAATTTCAAACATTACTGTGGACTTCTCTGTGAGCTCTTGTCTACCTATGTCCTCTGAAAATGTGGCACCTGTCTTTAGATTTACTTTCCTTTGGGCATGCATCCAAGTTTTCAGATAAGTGATTAGGAAGTAGTATAAATATGTTGTCCTAGACTGCATAAGTGAAACAGCTTCAATTCAGCCCAAATTTATACAAGAGGACAAGGGTCTGATTTCCATGGATCTTATTTACATTCACTATGTGTGGTTTCTACTACTTGACAATGTTAGTTAAGATTTTTGATAGGTTTCTATTCTATAACCATGATTGCACTGTTAGGCTTCTACTGCTTCCTGACCAGTAATGTCTCTAAAAGCTTCATGCAGCAGAAGCTAGTAAAAGGAGCGTTCAGATAAACTGTTTGTTGTAAATTGGGGGCAATTTAATTTTAGGGGATAAAATAACCGTCAAGATGTATTAACAGACTTTTACTATCATTTTATGTCAATAAATGCCAGTCCTGTTTCCATGTGCTTTTACTGCAAGAGCAATGCAACTGGTTTAATGGTTAGAGAGTTTGTAGTTGGAAAAGGAAATTAGTCCTGCTCAGTCCTAAACTGAAGTAGACAAAAATCTTTTTTTTTTCCATTTTTTGTTTTTGCATGAAGCAAAACCAAAAAATGTTTCTGAAACTTAATGAGTCTATACCTCCTGTTTGTCCTTTCTTCAAACAAATGTCAAGATGCTGATGCTGCAACCAAATCACGTTTGTGAATGTGACAAAACTGACAGTAGCTCTTTTGGCCAGAACACTCATGACCATGAAGATTGATTTTAAAGCAAAGCAAAACAAACCCCACAAAAACCCCACAAAACCAAAATAATTTTTACCCACTGAATTTGTTCGCAGCTCAAAAATACCTGTTTTTGCACCCCAGTATTTATGAACAAAATGAACAGCCAGCGATTTTGACCAGTTAGACCTAGTAGCTCCAAACAGTCAAAACAGATACCAACCCAAAGTGTTGTCCACCTTTAATTTCTTTAATCCTGAAACAATACTCTTAATTGAGGTTAGAATTTATTTCCTAGATTTTTCTCCCATATATTTGAAACCTTTCTTGTGTTTTGCTACCTTATCTGTGTTGAAGATTGTTAAAAAGAAAGAAGTTGCAGATAAGAAATTTGAGTTATTTTTTCTGAAAATCTGGGTTTCACCAAGTTCAGCCAATTCATTTGGACAGCATAATTACTTGCAGAACACAGCAATGCTTGAGCATTGCTTCAGAATGCCCTGGGCTGCATAGGAATTATTTTAGAACTTACTTAACTTGGAGTAAATAAATTTTGTTCAACATTAATGCAACTCCAAGTGTATGATAACTCTATGCTGACTAAAGTGATGTTGTGCTGCTGTTCTAAACTTTTTCTGATGTTCTTATGCAGATAAAGACTTAGTAAACAGTAATGCAATTCTTGGTGAATTCTGAAGTTGCATCTTGCAGGAAAGTCAGGAAGTTTTAGTTTAGCAATGGAATATCTTGAAATGTAGACAAGTTAAAATAAAGAAAAATATGTTCCTCATATGACTAAAAGCCTGATAGTCAAATTTAGGTTATTCATGGTATCCTCCAGGCTACTTACAAGTTGGTTGGCTTCAAATTTGTATTTCTATTCTCATGAAACAATAGATAAAAGATCTGGAAATTATATTTTTCTTTTTACAGGTGATACTGATATTTACTTAAAATATTGATTCAGACTTTCCTCTAAGTATGTTATGTGTGAGTGGTAAAGAAATTTTGCATCCTTTTCCACCTGCTGTCTTCTGAACAGCAAACTGCAAACTTTCTTACTTTGGTTTTGTTTTTTGCACCTCTAAGAGGTCTTGAATTTCTAAGGAATTTACTTGTTCTGTTTTGGTGAAATCTGAAAAGGGGGAAAAATGAAAACTCTTTAAAATCCTGTTTCAATTTTTGTGTAGTCACTCAAACAACTGCAAAAGGAGTGATATGGACAGGTCTGAAGATATTTGCATTTGTTATGCTTAGAGGAAACTGTGCAAGACATTGAGGACAGATATTCTGTAAGTGTTTTTCCAGTGTATTTTTTCTCTCTCCTCAAGTCAGGGTATAATATGATTTGGATAGATACATTTTGCCTTTTCTTGCAGCTATATAATTCTAATGGAGTTAGTACCCCTTGGAGGACAGATGTATTCCTGGCATTGTTTCAGTTTTCTTTGCACCTTAATCAGTGTCATCAAAGTTGAATGAGTTTTCTGTGAGCGCTCTTTTCACAAACACACACACACACACATGCAAAAAAAAGGGCGCTCTTGTGGAATCTCATGTGATACGTTGAATAGGAAAGAAAGAATGAATTAAAACTTCTTTGAAAGATTTCCCAAAAATTGTCTGAGCACAGTTTCTGTCCCCCATTGTTACCAAAATGTCTTATGTCCACACAAGTGCACATTAATAATCAGTAGCAGAAAATTAACTTCATAAATTTTAAATATTCGGGAGGGGATATTTTGTAGGATTGCCGTCTTACACAAGTGATACATTTCACAAAAATCCAGAAAATTGATCTTCTGTGTACTTGATTTCCCATTAGGTTTAAACATCTGCTTAAAACGTTCCATATTGTTAGTGTGCACATACTTCTTGCTTCATGAGAATTTTTTTCTTACTCTTATTAGATTTTCATTACAGATGATGTGTAAACCGAGGATATGTTTCACTGAGGATGACATGTTCATTATTGATCATATTGGGCCTTGTAGAGATGCACACACTTTAGCATTGATTTTTTCTAAAGAATATGAATTTCAAATGATACCCTGTTCTCATGAGTTGATTTGCTGTTACAGAGGTATATTCCAGTTTTTCCAAGATGCCCAGTATTCAGTAGTAGTGTGCTTAGCTTTGTTATTGCTGTTGTTTGCATAATGATGACTATCCTGCCTGCTGCATGTTCTCTAATCACATGTTGAGAGAGAAATTAGTTGTCATAGTCATATGTCAAGTGTTGGTTGCCTGGATACTTTCAATGTCATACAGTCCAGCTTCCTTCTCAAAGCATGTACATCAGATCGGTCATGGCTTTTATTAGCTTTACTCTTGAAAATCTCCACAGATGATGACCACAGGGTCTCGCTGGGCAACCTATTTCAGGGCTAAACTACCACCTGGTGATTTTTTTTTCATTAATGTCCAGTCTGAATCTTCTAAATTATTGGCTTCAGGGTGTGGCCATTATAGCTTGTTATGCTGTTTGATGCTATGGAGTGTAATTTGACTCTGTCAACTTTGTAAATGTTCTTCATGTCTCATTAGATCTTACCTTAGCTACCTCTTTTTAACTTTGATCTTCTTGTAGGCCACATGCTGTAAGTCCCTGACCCTGTTAGAAAGCTTTTACTGGAATCTCTCAAAAATCTCCGTATTCTTCATGGAGCAGGAGTCTAAAGCTGGATGAAGTTTTCCAGCTGCAGCCTCACCAGTGCTGCACAGAAGAAGATGGTGTCTTCCCCATTTCTGCTGCTGTTCTTCCTGATGTAGCCCAGTTATGCGGTTTGCTTTGCTTGTGATGGAAGTACATGGTTGCCTTGCATGTAGGTTGACATGCCAAGATGTTTTCAGCAGGTGCTGATACAGCCTAGGCTTCTGTCCCAAGAGCTTGAACTTTTCACTTCTTGTTGAACTTCATAAGTTTTCTGCTGGGCCAGAAGAAAGCCAAGGTCCCTCTGATTTGAAGCTCCAACCTCTAATTTCTGTTAAAGTGTTTGAATTCCTGACAAAAATCCCGAGTTTGGCATAGGCTGAATATTTGTGGCTTGACAGAGTAGAACAGTCACCGCCTCATGTGATGTTTCTGGTCTAGACAACAAGAAAGTAACAAATGTCAGAGACAGTCTTTCATGTTAGTATCCAAATGACATTTTTCATTCATTAAACTCTAAAGACATTTTGGTTAATAACAAAGGCATTTTGAAGACAGATTTCCACATTGATATAGTCATTTCCCAGATGATAATGATTAAACTTGATGTGCACAACGTGGAGGCCTTGAGAAAGAAGTATGCCTTCTTTCTCAATGAAGTTTGTTTCTGTTGCAAGCAGCTTATAGGTATTTCGTAAAGTTATGCTCCTAGATTGTGTTCATTAACATTCATGAATGGTCATGTTGTACTACTAACTTACAATGAGATTGAAATCCTTAGCTGTTACCTATTTTCTCTGAAAGCTTCCTATTAGGATGGCCAAATCTTTCTGACATCCTTTATGGTAGTCTCACAAGGACCTTGTGTGGCAAGAGTCTGAACTACCAAATTGAGAGTTTTACTATGCAGTATTAGGAATGTAAAAGTCAAGATGGCTATTAGACTTTTCACGTTTAGGAAACCAAAACCTAAAATGTATTCTGTAATTGCGTCACCTTCCTGAAATCCATCTCTCCCAGTGTTGACATCTTTGTTTATCTTCTGCTTAGTGTCTTCCAGAACTGTTTGTGTCTGCCAATGAATCTGGCAGTTACAGGAATTTATCATGTGGGGCTCTTGCCTGCCAAAAGGCATACAAACACGGGGGGAAAAAATTGTGAGCTTTTGCTGGATGTCTTCAATTGTGGATAAAGAAACACCTGAGGGGAACTTGTAGGTTTTTTTCTAAAGTGATAAGGCTTTTGCTGATTTTTTGTGTGCAATTTTAACAGCAACCATCTTGATTTGTCTGCCTGTCAGTGATTTAGTTCTAAGATGTCCATAACAACAAGACTATTGATCTGTTTGTTTTAATTCCTTCACAGGAATTTCACCACAGATCTGATATACAAGTGATGCTATAGGAAAAGATCTAAAGGTCTTTAAGAACATTCCTGTGATGACATCACTGTCCTTTCATGTTCCCTTTCTTTAGGGAAAGTTAGTGATATGTTTCCATAAAATGTATTCCTTCTGTGCTACTCTTGATGAAGTTAATTTTGGTACTGCAGGGACAAGAGACATGGTTGTCTCCCTTTTTCTTCATGTTGCTCCCCTTCTTAATGCAAGGATCTGCCCTATCTTCAGGTGTTACTGAGGAATCGAGAAGATGTGAACAAAGAAGGGAGAAGATGGTTCTATCTTGTGGCAAGGGAGAGCAATCTTCATGTAAATTGCTAGAGTATCTGATATAACTGGCTGTTAAAATGTTTTTGAAAGGAGAAAAAAAGCAGCAAGTATTGTGTTGGACTCTAATATTCATGGAAATACCTGCTGATGTTCCAAGACTGTGAACAGTGGTCTTGGAACATCATCCCTCCTGACAGCCAGATCATTTGTGTATATTTGCAGTCTTGGGATGCTTAAGAAAGGAAATGATAATATAAGAGTGAATTTATACATTCTGGAGATTTTCTTGTTTAAGTAGATTTAGAAAGTGCTATACCAATTTCTGCTAAATGTCTAACCTGGTGTACCTTAAATGAACTTCTGAACCTGCTACTGCTGGCTTCAGAATTGTGATGCTTTTTGTGGAAGTCTTTTCGTTAGAAATCAATGCATTAAAAAAACCTCTCTGAAAGCCATTTCAAAATTCTGAAATGGTTTCTAAGAAACAATTGGGGAAAATAATTTCTTAGCAGTTTTTCACTGTGTTTGCTCACATTGCCAGGTGCTACTCATATGCTTTGGTTAAGTCCTGTTGGCTTGTGGATTTTTTTTTTTTTCACTCTCTGCCCTAATTTCTAGGGTTATATAACCCTTGGCTGTGGAGCTTTAGCCTGTTCATGTAAACCTGAAGGTGTCAATATCATTTTTGGATACCAGAGCGTTTCATCACGAGAAATTCCTGGTAAATAATTTTAAAAAATGGGTGGAGATTTATTGCTCTAGTCATTTTTATAGTTTATTAATCTGGCTTGAGTCACTGAGAAGGAAGCCACAGATTCTTTGGTATAGAGCCTTTGAGCATTTGAGCAGCCTTTGTGTTATTGTGCTGAATCACAGCACCTGCACCAGCCTAAACAAACCATTTTTCTCAAGCCCCTGGAGATTCTAGACTTAGGAATAGAAATTTTCTAGTCCAACTAATATAATTACAATGAAAGCATCAAATATTTTGAAATTGATAAATATTCATCTGCTTATGCTTGGTCTGAGCATAGTTAAATTACACCTGATGCAATTCT
>JAOQGH010000023.1:26223224-26270204 GCA_025769975.1 Gallinago jamesoni
GAATCACAGCACCTGCACCAGCCTAAACAAACCATTTTTCTCAAGCCCCTGGAGATTCTAGACTTAGGAATAGAAATATTTTGAAATTGATAAATATTCATCTGCTTATGCTTGGTCTGAGCATAGTTAAATTACACCTGATGCAATTCTTCATGGAATGAATCATAAACAAATTATGATTTTGTGGTATGAGAAATATTTTGAATGTTGAATCGGTTTGTGATACACTTCTTTTATTATTTCCATATGGGGTTTTATTATCCATTTAACTTCCATAAATCATTATGAAGTACTGAAAAATTGTCACTTAGGTCAGATTACATTTTCCATATTTTCATTAAAATATATTTTGTGGAGTTGTTTTCCTCTTTTCCATTCTTGGTACCCTATGCATATTGTATGTATGACTTTTGTCACTATTACCTGACAATTAATAAAAGTAAACAGAGCAAGAAAAGAGAGGAGGAGAAGGGACAAGTTCTTTGTCTCAAATTGGCTTGCATTTCCTGTGTGAATATGGGCAATCGCTTCTCTGTGTCTGTTTCTACATCTGTACAGCAGGAGTAGATTTCTCATGGGCTTTATAAAAATTAATCAATCTTTGGAAAGTACCCAGAAAATCTGAAATAAAGTGCCTGTAGATTCCAACATCTTATAAATGACATCATGATGACATTGATGAATTTAGGGCTTGGTCAAAAGAATGTGCAGATTATTTGTACATTTGCGTCAATAGCTATAAGTGGAGTTAATTTATGTTTCACAGTACTATATGGTTATCACAAGCCCTCTGCATTGTTCTCTATGGTTATATACTGTCAGCAGTAAACGTGATAAATGCTAGCCCAAGCAGATTTACATTACTATTAAAAAGTTCAGCTACCAATAAAAAGATTGGTGTAGGACAAAAATTTTGGACATAAAAATTAAAAAAAAATATCATCAAGGTAAATACTCTTAAAATGCTTTGTTTGTATTGTTTTCACTGTGGCTCTTTTTTTTTGTTCATAACTTCTCTAATATTCTATTGCTCAATGTTTAACCTTTTCCCTTTTGTGCCACAAAATAAAAAAGATTGAGTATTTGCAAAGCAATGCCACAGCCATCTGGAGAGCTGTGCATTTGGCCTTTTTCTGTATATTTTCATGGTAACTGTACTGGTTTTCCTGGTTCACCTGTGATCAATAGAAGTCCAGGCATATCAACAATGATATTTTATTTTTTATTTAGATCTTATTGGGAATAGCAATTAGAGCAACAAAACACATTTTAGATCTCTTTCAGGTGGACCTGGGAGGGATATCTTACTCCACGTTGAGGAAGAAGCATCAGAAAAGACTAAGCAGGTTCTCATCATCTAGGGTGTGACAAGGCAGTTGTCTGATGATGTCTTTGGTGTCCTCCTACATCCAGTCCACTGAAGTTGTCAATCTGACCCAGCCACTGCTGAACAAGCAAGATTTTCAGGTTCTGGAGGCTTCTCTGAGCTGTAATGTGGAACTGCAACAATTTCTGTGTTATAATTTCTGGGCATTGTTATATAAGAATTACTCAATAGCAAGAACTGTCACCCAAGGCCCTGTGAACATAAGGCAAAATACGATTCTTGATGGACAGCAGTAGTAATAAAGAGAAAACCCACTAATAATTAGCTGCATAATTACTTTAAGGCAGACTTCTGGAAAAGCCATTTTGCCCACACCCTTTTCTTCCTCCTCCACTTTGCAAATCAGCCCTTGCCAAATCCTAATTTAAAGCATTTGGCACACATAGCTAGTCATCTCCTACTCTGTATTAAGTACCCTCCATGTGAGGCACACATATAGAGAAAGTTTGGGTAATGGTTGGCTTGGCAAAGAGATTTTTTTTTTTTTGGATGGATAAAAATTCCCAAGGTCTCTGTTTATTTATATAGTTCTTGGAATAACCCTGTTTTCAAAAGGCTGCTGGCCAGCTGCTGAGACAGCGTTCCAGCTAATATATTCCCAATGCAATCACCACACTTTGCTTTTCCCATCATGATATCCCCAAGGCTGTTTTTGGTTAAATCTCATGACTGGAATATAGGAAAGTTCACATTAAGTCAAAGCTCACAATGCCAGAATATTTATTTTTTTCTTTTCTTCTTTTCTTTTAACCAGGCCTCTTTAAATGGAAAGGTGCATATTCCAGCTGCTTTAGCCCAGTGTATTTCTTTGTCTGTGGGGAGATTAAGGCATCTGTAATGCAGTATAGGGTTGCATTACAGATGCGATGCCAAGAATAAGTGGATCACTACAGTGGATCTCAAAAAGTGTATCTGAAGAGATTACTTTTAGCAAGTAAATTAAACATTCTCTTTCAGTGACTAAGATAAAAGCAGAGCAAGTGCTAAGGACCTCTGTGGTATAAATGCCCTTTTAGCATTTCATTGTTCTTAGCAACCAAACCACTAAGGCGATGAGCCAGGACAGCAAACTACACTTTTTCTGTTTGTTTTTATTTGAAATTTTTTTTAAGTCAGAAAATTATAGAGCAAGACTCATATGTCTCATGGTCGTAGTACAGGGAGCCCAAGGGACTTAGAAATATTTACAATTTTAATTTTTTTTTTTTTTGTGATTAGGCGAGCTACTACCATTGAAGAAAATTCTTGCACATTTCTATCCTTCCTACCCGTGGCAATTCTTGTATTTCTTCCACAGATGTGGAAGTAGAGGTGAATAATAACACCTAAACAGAACAGAACAATGAGCCAAATGGTTAATTTAGATCTGTGGTACCCATCTGTCCATGTGATGAGGGCAGAACTAAAGGTTCCCCAAGCAAAAACAATTCCTGTTTGCTTTCACACTCCAACTTGACCACAAGAAAGATGCTTGCTATATGGTGATCTATGGGATGTATAGTCTTGGACTAAGCTATATGCAAGAGAGCACATTTTTAGCAGAGGCTGGATACAGGTAGATAGTTGGGCCTAGCAAAGCTATCTTGTAATATAACTTTACTAAAGATATTTGAAGTTTCTACTGTGGCTATGCCAAGCAGCCAGTAAGGCTGTTGTGGTATTTTGTTTGTTTTTCTACATAGCTACACTTCTCGACTCTTGTATCCAGGATAAAGCAAATTTTCACCACTGTAGACAAACCAGCTGGTTTCTCTACATTCAGTGAGGAACACTAATTTATATTTTACAGAGTTTGTATCAAATTAAATGTTTAACCCTTCTTCCACCCAAACCCATATGCTTAGGCAGAATGCAATTTGAGAAGAACTGCTCAAATTTTAAACCCCATGTTTCATTAACCTCCTTCTTAGGGCCTGTTGTTCTTTTTGTTAACCATGGCTCATCCTCACTGTGATAAGCAGTGCCACAGATATCTCCCACTACCAGTGATGGCAGGTCTGGCTTTTTGCTGTGGGGAATTCTGTGACAGACATTTGCTAACACAGTAATTTTAAATAAAAATAGATTAACCACCCCGAGAAACATACTGGAAGAAAGAAGTACAGAAGGCAGGATATTTCACTTAAAGAAAGATAGCCAGCACTACAGAAGTGGTTGAGGTCATCTCTGGCTTTGTTGATTATATTACTCATTTTAGATAGCAGGTAATAAGCTCTGTGTTGGCACACACCTGCACATCTACAGAGCTCCATTAATTTCAGATAGACTCCAAAACCATCCACAGGTGAATTTAAAAAGTGATGAAACAATCCTGGAGAGAGACACAGGAATGGAGCCCTGGAAGACAAACACGTATTTTCAGTTTCTCTTGGGAAACTAGGGTTAACTGAATGCAGTGAGTCAGAGGTCAGTCATACATGGGAATGATTGATATTTCATGTTATTCAACATTTTAAGGAACTTTGTCCCTTTCAGTGTTGCACTTTATTTGAGGAAAAATATAGACAGAACAGTTGTGCCCAGTATGACTGGACTGGTTTACTGGCTTGTTCTACTGCCATATCTTGAAGCTTTTGAACGAAGAAATGATGAAATATGAAAGAGGAAAATATATCTAGAAAATATAACAAGAACTTTTCGTCACCATATGCAGAGAAACTAAAATCACTATAGAGCAAGTAGTAGGAAAAATGGCTAGCAGATAACAAAGCGACATTGAGTGGAGCTCCACAATGCAATGCACAGAGTGGCTTCCAAACCCTGTCACTGAGAGGTAACTGCAGAACACAGAGGGGGTGCAGTTTCCATAGAGGTCACTCTACAAAGACAAATACTTGAACTATTGTTTTCGTACTTTGAGAAAAAAAGGGTTCCTTGCCTTTTGGAGTTTATTATGAACATTGTTCCTTCTTTTCTCACTTCATTAAAATGTATTTAGTTTAGAGCTATTTACCTCATCATTTCTGAGGGGAGTTCAGTTTTCTGAGCATCCGGAGGGATGGATGTGATTTTTCCAAAAGGCTCAATATGAACCTAAGGACATTGCAGATTTTGTCACAAGCAGGAGGTTGCAAGGTCACTGTATATTGAAGGTCCTGCCAGCAGAACTCTAGGGAAACAACATTTTTCTTGAGAGTCCCACTGTGTTTAATCAATGGCAATATTAAAAAGCCTGAATGTTTTTCCTGATGTTCCATTAAATACACGTGGGAAAGCAATATTTTATGTGAAAAGGAGCCCAGCTCATGTGCACAGTCTAGTTTGTGTTACCATCGCTTATATCTTTTGTGCAAAGGCTTTTTATTTCCAATATCTTATTTTCAACATCATATTATATCTAGTATCTATACCACTTGGATTGGAAGACAATAAAAATGTTGCATCTTTCTTTGTAAGATGCTCTTTGGGAAATATAAACCAAAGCTTATGTAGATTATTTTAATAGTCTTTCAAAAATCAGAGATCATGGCAAAGTAAGGTAGATTAGGAAAAAACAAAATAGTAATCAATATGGCTATGAATAACTTTCCATTACTGGAAAAATATTACCCTACCCTCTTACTTTGATTAACTTCTGAACAGGAATGCATGTATCTGAGCTTATATACATATGTATATATGTGTACACTTAGTGAAGCAGATATGAACACTAGCTGCCCATGTGCATTCTCTTATGGATCAAAAATTTAGTCTTTTTAACTTTGTACAGGTTATATTGATTCCTTTTTCAAAAATGCATGGGAAAATGCTAAACTCTCATAAGATGTATATAAGGATTTCACTAGCTCCTGTTTCTTTCCTCTGCATGTTTATACACATACATATACCCAGTTGGGTTTCAGTATGAATAGCTGTTGGAGGAGGGAAGGGTCAGTCAGGCATAATATAGATAGATGTGATTCTCCATTTAAAAGCTACTGGCTGGGCTACTTAAATAGCTAGATTTGGTCAGTTATATCTGGTTCCCACATGTGTTTCCTGTTTTTCTTCTAAATTCTATACTGCTCAGGGACCTGGGGAATGTGAGTCCAGGATTTTCCTGAAAGGAAGGACTGCTTTGTTCATTACTGCCATGGGAATGTGTTAAATTTAAGCATGTGTCAACTGTGTTTCTCCAATAGTACATACAAGCTTAGCTCATTAGAAATATAAGAATAGGGAGAAAGCTATGGTGAACTACTACAATTTTTTAACTTTTTTTTAAACTTTTTTTTTAGCGGGGAGTGAAGAGGGGGGAATGTGTGTGTACTGTTTACTCTAGTCCTCTTTTGTTGCCTGCCAAAGTCAGTTTAAGTGACTTTGAAGTATGCAAACTAACGTAACTCTGGTTTTTAGCCTAGCATAAACAATGTAAAACACATCAGTAGTCTTGAACACTCAGGAAGAGATAAAACATCCTAAGCAGAAAACCTGGGAACGTATCAAAAATGTGTTTATTTGAAATCTGTGACAAGGCACAATTGTATTTTTCTCTCCTTAGACAATACTGTTTTAATTATGAGTGGCTCTGTCTCTTATTATGATAATCCACCATAAGCCCCTAGAAATTGCTTATTAAGAATTAAGTTTCTGGCTATCCAGCTAAGAGGAATAAGATACTAAATCTGTTGCAGCCAGGTCATTATCAACATATTTTTCTAAACGTTGTGTGCACAGTGTTACTGGAATTGCCTTAATAAAATGTAGGATTTTCCTGACTAGCTTGTCATGAGGGTGGAGTATAAAATATATTACAGTCTTAAGTACCACAATACACCCAAAAGGAAGCATTTCATCTTGCAAAAGAAATCATGCCTCTGATTTTAAACTGATAAGTCAGAGCATGGTTTCTCTAAATTCCTTTTACAGTTGATACAAAAGGTGCTCTCCTGCAGAAAGAGACACTGCAACATGCAATTGTTGCAAGAAACATCTTCTCCATCAAATCCTCAAATACTATCATGTTCAAAATTTAACCATCCCTAACATGGTAGCCTCTAGCTCTCTACAGCCAAGATGTCCTTTCAGAACATCTTGCAGTCACTTGGGACTAGGTCCAACACCACTAACATTTTTTTTTTGTTGGTAGCCTCCAAATAGTTACCCAGGCTTGAGATAATTATTTTCACCGGCTTCTTACTGACCACCCAAGACAGCAGAAGAGGAACCAGTAGCCTCATAGTACACCCTTCTTCTACGCCAACTCCAAATTTAGTTTATCAAATTGGGTGGAAGTGTATAGGTGATCTGATTTCCTGGCTCCCCGCCCAGTTTGTGACCAACCTGTACAGTCAGCTCAGCTCCTTCCATCTGGACTGGTTCAACAATTTACCTGATATCTAGGCAGATGGAGAGACCCACTGAAACTGACGAGATAAGTCTTTATGGGGCCCTGGGTATTGCATTTTCCCAAGGTTTGATCTTTCATACCCAAAACCTTATAGTGAGTGCATGTGTGTGAGTAAAGGGGCGGCAACAGTTTGATCTCAGACTAAAAAAAGAGGTAATGTTGACCTGATGCTGGAGCCTCTATATGTTCTCCAGGTGGCATAAAGAGAAGAAGCAAAAGTTACAGTCATGTGTGTTAGTTGATTACGGTCTTTAGGGAGGGGAGATGGAAGCTTTCTTAGTCATGTATTAAATAGACGGTATATTTGTTTAGCTGATTGTGGAAAATGTTGCCCAATATGCTGTTATATCAGGTCTTAAGGAATCAAATTAAGAACTTAGGCAAGATGAAAACTAAACCCATATTTCAAAATGTCAAGAACTAGTTTGGGATTTCCAGTATGTATTTTTAAAAAGTATTTTGGAAAATTATTCTTATTATTTTTTAAGGAAACCACAACTTTTGAGGGGAAAAAAAAACAACAAAAGGTTATCGGTACAAGAGTATAGTTAATCTTCCCTTCCACTCAGAAGTGGGGGAGCAAAATCTTCCTTGTAAATCCTTGTGTATGTTTCACCAAATTTCCTGAGAAGATTTTAAATAAAGAAATATGGTCAAGGTATATGACATAGAGGGTGAGAAGCAAAACTAATCACCTTGATAAATGAAGAAAAAGCTAAAGAATAGAATCATAGAATAGTTTGGGTTGGAAGGCACCTTTACAGGTCATCTAGTCCAATCCCCCTCCAATGAGCAGGATTGTATTAACAGAATCACAGATCTCTGGAGATCACTTATCCAACACCCCTGCCCGAGCAGGTTCAGCTAGAGCAGGTTGCACAGGAACGCATCCAGGTGGGTTTTGAATATCTCCAGAGACAGAGACTCCATCACCTCTCTGGGCAGCCTGTTCCACTGCTCTGCCACCCTCAAAGTGAAGAAGTTAGATAACAAAGTTTTATAACAAAGTAACACCCTAAGTTTGTGAAGGAAATTAATGTTGTTTTCTAATGATGTGCCGGGGAGAGGTAAAACTCTACTGTTACTCAAGCAGGAGCCAAGAACTCACTTAAGTTGCTACTGTTCTGTTACCCACTATGGAAGCTGTGTAGTAAATGTTAGACACACCTATGTGACTATTTAGCTTACCAAATTAGAGTATAAACAAACATGAACAAAACAATGTGACAGATGCGGTATTTTGGCAGCTGTATGTTACAATCTCAGTGAGAAATTTCCCTTTTGATTCATCTACAGTGGTCTTGACCTTGCTTCAGGTAGCAGTAGAGATTTTTGTTCTATTTTAGTGGCCATGAGTTTTTGATATTTATAATAACTTTTCTTCAAAAAGAGTTAACTTGGCGTTGCTTGAAAAATAATTTAACTTTATCTCAGCCACGTTACACGCAGCTCTGCACCTGGCCACAATGCTGCTGCTGGTATGCCGTTACCCTATCTAGTTACCTTATCTAGTATTACTACCTTGGCTATGTCTAACTCTGGTAGAATTGCATTTCTTTTTTTTAATTTTAAACAAGTATTGTAGCTCTTCAGGTAGGAATATGTATTAGAGTTCCTCTCCTCTGTGAAGAAATCTTGGTAGAGTCCTTAGATAAAAATTCAAATGTGACAATTTCTCTTTTGAGGTCTGAAGCTCTACATCTTAGCTCCTATTTGTGTTGGCTGAGAAGATGTTTGGGTTTTTTGGTCTCAAACTGAGATAGTAGTGGGTACAGTTTCATGGGAAAAATTTCCTTTGATCTGAAAAATGGTAAAGATTGCTATTAAAGTTATGTAACAGCTCGTGCTGTGTGTCACTGCAGGAGATAGGAACTGTCACTATTCCTGCTTTCAGACTTTCCCTATATTTCAATATCTTGGTCAAAATTGTTGTTGTCATACCAATGTATAAGAACTGGTGCTAATTAGAGTAATAATCATACACTTAAACTACTGTGACATCCATAATGAGGACACAAATAATGTATCTGAATGCATTTCATATGAGCAGTAGATTGTTGACTCTTATGGTGACTTAAATGAAGGGACAGAAATTGTCGTTAAGGTCTGCTGGTAACATAGAGATGGTTTTAATAAAATTTGCAAATGTTTGATAGACAAAGTTTTAAGCTAAAGTTACTAAAGGCAATCATTATTTTTCTTCTGTTACTGTGACACCACATAAACTGATAGTGGTTGTTACTTAGATGCTGGATCTGATTGCTAGTGTTATTCCCAGTTTGATGCACACAGGCATAAAAATTGTGGGATTTTTTTCTTTCTTTACTGGTTCCTGTGAAACCAATTTGAGAAATAGTTTGTCTTCAATTTGAATTTTGAAGATCATGCACAAGAAGTCCTGGCAGCATGTGATTTCACATTTTTTGTGTCACAATTTAACAGAACAAGTCTGCTTAGGACACCTGTAGTAAATATCCCAAGAAAACAGAAATATATTGTTCAATACTTTAGTTCTTCTGGAAATCCTTTGATCTTATCTGTGGACTTACGTATACTATGAAACTTCTTGTATAGAATGTTTACTTTTCATAAGCTAAATTTAAAATTCTGAAGTTTCTTAGAAGCGTAACAACAGACTGATATTGATGACTTGGGATCACTTGACCCATTTTACTGAATTTGTTTCAAAATTTCATCCAAATCAGGCTGTCATAAATCAATGAATATTGATTTTTATTTTTTACATTTTTGTTGATACATACTGAGATATACCTACATACTGATGTATTTTTTTTAATTGAAAACTGGGCACATACCTGATGTCTAAGTCCATTCTGTCCATTGAGAGAGCCAAAATAGTAACAGAGCAATTCTGCTCTTGATGTGATTAAATGTTACTGGCTTTTTCTCTGATCTGATCCAAGGACTTGAAGGCAGAATCCAGGGAGCTTTCAGTTAGGTCACAGTATTGTCATTGTCACTATGTCAAGAAACATGTGTATTACAAGAAGAAAAAGAAATATAAAATGACAGTTCTTTTGACCTGAAGTACCATGAAGCAAGCTGACTTGAAGATAGCTCCTTTTAAGTGTTTTGCATACATACACAGTTTTGAAATAAGCTGGCATTCCTGATGGATCAGTGTAACTTTTTTGTGTTGCTATTGGTATATATGTCCCTTCCCTTAACTGGGAAAAATATATTTTTCTCATAATTTATGAATAGATATGAAAAGATGGTTAGAATATCTTTTCTTCTGAGAGTCCCTTCATGTTAATTTCCACTGAAAATAAATGTCTTCTTTCCCTTCTAGAAGTTGGCAAAATTACAATTAGTCTTCATTAAAGTTCTTAAATCAGAAAGAAGGTAAATATTTGTCCATATTCCAGTTTTCCAGCAACTATGTCAAGATGCAGCAGTTAAAATAAGTTTCTTAAAAATTGCAAAATGTGCTGCAACTAGTTTCTCAAAAAATTCTACTTGTTGAATAATCAGCTAACAGTGTTCAGAACAATTGTCTTACCAAAGGAGAGTTAATATCTTAGTGTAACTGGTAATGTGATGAATGACAATTGTCAAACTCTTTTTGAGGACAGACTTGTCTTCTATCATAGTTGAGCTTTAACAGAACCCAAGGGGAAGAGTCTGTTGAATTCTCTCTGCACCAACTGAAGATTTCTCAAAACAGTCTGGAAACTCAATGTCATACACTAAACCAAATAACTCTGGGTGAAACCCAAAATCAACAATAAAATGCTAAGTATATGATTCTGAAGAACAATGCCACCAGAGGTAGATGTTTCAGATGAAAATACCGAAGATCTGGTATTATTGGAGTTCAATGACTCCTCCAAATTCTTCTAATTTTCTTTAATTTGATCATTGCATCCATAACTTGGATTCCATTACTACCTGGTTTCTTATTTTTTCTACTCTGATTTTCTTTAGGGTTTTAGTGCTTTAGGAACTCTCCTATAGCCTAACAGAAAACAACAATAAGAATGGGAAGAGAATAAGGTAAAATCTTCAGGGGATAACTCTGCCTCAAAGGATTTTTAGGTTAACCTGAAGGTTTTCCTCTAGTATGTTAAAATCCTGTCATGGTACTCTGAAGTGTGTTTCTGATTAAGCAATGTTGACACCTCGTTTATTTCAGCTATATTTGCCATTAGCTTTGTTATAAAATATACTTTGTTGAGTAATTTTTTGCTTTTGATTATTGTAATGGCAGTGATCCAGATACTTTTTGGAACTCTTTAGATGTTGCATATCTCTGTATAGCTTATATTTTTATCTTGAGAATTGGACAATTCATACAATGTGTAGAGGGTTTTGTTTAGTTTTAGGGTTTTGTTTAGACTATTAAAAAAGGCCTTTCTCCCTTTTGGAATTATTTTTCCTATTTTAGTCCTGATATGCAATTGCAAAGAGCTCAAGGATGATTTGCAATGGAACAGATTACTTATTGGCTTCTAAATTTCACCTTGAATAGAGAAAATAGTCTGGACAGAGTGCTGGGCAAAAAAAGATGTTAAAAGGTGGGTTGTATAGCTGAATTGGTTACTGTTAGGAGGAAAACTTTCTTCTGCTTTCTGGCTTGCACTGGAACAGAAAGAAAAAAATGCTTATCCAGTGACTTCAGGTACAGATAGACACATCATGGATTTAGGATGGATTTAGGACAGGGATGATATGTGAAGGGGTTACACTAAGAAGAAAGTCCAATTCCTGAATGGGAAGCAAGGTTGAAAGGTTTTTGAAAAAAATGTGTGTAATTAGAAAACTTGAGAAGATTTTAAAGTATTCAGGTCTGATCTGATTGTGGAAACACAAAGGTTATTCTCATGCCAAAGTATAGACGTAGCAAAAGGAGAATCCTAAAAGACAGGGGAGAAAAAAAAGAAAAAAGAAAAAAAAAAAAAAGAAAAAAATAGATAGTAGGCCATGCCTGCAACTGAATGGAAGATCATGAGATCATGATATCCTGAATTGCTGTGTCCATATAACACTTAGTTTTAGACATCTTTTGAGGTCTTTTGTTTTAGATCTCAAATTCAAATGAAAAAGACAACTAAAATACCTTCAAAAGTAAACCTAAAAAACACCTTTGAAATGTTTTTCTACAAGAGTTGCTGGAATTCTGGATGTTTGGCAAAGGTATATGACTGTACAGTTAAGTTTTATCTCACTTTATGTTGTCTTGTAAACGCTGAAGATACTTTATTTTTAAAAACTGTCAGCAAATACTATGGCCTGTTTGTCCCTTCTTAGTAATAATTCTATAGTAAACTTTTAGATTGATACCAATTAGACTGTTCTATAAAATTGTAAAAAGAATAAAATAAGTTCAAAATATGTGGCAAATAATTTTCAGTGCATTCCTTAGAGGTCAGTATTTTGTCCTAGAAACTCATTTGGGGAACTTCATTAAAACTCTTTATCTCCCATAAGTCTAAGAATAATAATTGAAAGAATGTCTGTGCTTATTATTTGTATTCTTCAGAGAGTCTTCATACTCTACAGCTGCAGACTTGAAATCCTTGGGAAGTGTAATCTGTTGCTATGTCCTTATGATAGAAGATCATTAAAAGAACTTGATAATACAGTTAAGAAAGGTAAGTTACTGAAGAAAGCTAAAATGCTAATAGTAAATTCTAAGCAGTTGCTGGTATAACTAATTCCAACATAATAATAATCACTTTGTGTTGTGTTAAAATATCTTCCTGCCAATAACACTCAGTCATTTCAGACATAATCAGATAGCTGAGCTGGGCCAGTGGTGTTATGGTGGTTGTATTTCTGTTGCTATGCACGTCTTGCGTATTGTTTGCTAGAGAGCCCTTGTAGGAGATTCTTTGGAATAAACAGAAGAATGAGATAAATCTGGATTTTATTATTTATTTATTTTAGATGGAATGTTACTTTTGCTTTCACATCAGCTTCCCTTTAGCAGGTACTAATAAAATTAGAACATCACTGAATATCTAGACATTTTAGATGGCTTTATTTTTAGACTCCTATCATCTTGACTAGAAGCTTAGAAAATTGAAAGTGTGGTAGGCAAATTAGTCAGATAAGGTTTGCAAACAAAGTTTTGTGCAAGTTTCTGTAATCTGTTGACCTGCGATGATTAAATTATATTAGTTTCTGTAGCTAATACCATGCAAGAATGTGATGTGTGTATTTCAATACCCACAAGCCCTTGCCTGTCTTCTTGGGTCAGCAGTAGGAAGGCTTAAGCAAAAGTCCTGAGCAAGTATTAAACTAATGCCTTTAGATCCATAACAAGCTACTTAAATCTTTTTGAGTCCAGGGTTAGTAAAAGGCAATATCCTGCCAGAATCCTCTAGCTTAATTTTTTCTTGAATCCCCTTTCTCCTCAGGTTATGGATATATGGAGTTGTTCCTACCTTGCTGAGGTTCTTGCCCCATTTCTGTTCATTGTGTAGCCATTCTGCAGTGCCCATGGAGGGTAGCATACTCCACACTCTTCAGACCTTCCTGTCTCAGACTGAGTCTGAACTGCAGCCTGCTTCATGTAGTAGCCTTGCATGCAAGAACTGTTCTAGGAGAACTAAGCATGGCCCTTAATGTAGCACCAGGCTCACATTGGAGTTGCAAATTATTCTTGTTTGTAACTCACCCAAAGAGTACCTTTTAGGACAAATGATGGGAGAAAATACAGGAGAACCAGAGGAAGAGGTGCCATTAACGTGGTCAAGCTATATTACTCTTGTTCACAGTTAAACAGACTTTAATTAATTTGACCACAGCATCAAGACCATTCTTGAAAGTCTTTTGTGTTACTGAAAACATCTTTCTTTGGAAAGGAAGGCTGAGAGGGAAAAGAAAGAGATGCTGGTGGCAGTTGGGTAGGCTTTTGAACAGTTCTTGAGGTGAACTCTTGGACAGCTAAAGTGTGCCTGCCAACTCTGGACTGCTATTGGGTAGAAGCACCCTGTGGGCTGAGCTGACAGGTATCCTGGACCCAGGGCCTGTGGCAAATGTGCATCCTGACCTCCTTGGGATGATCAATCTAAGTGGCCCTTGAGCCTAATTGCATTTTAGCTCATTCCCATCCCACAATGAAATGGAAGAATTATGGGGGCAGCATTGTTGTTTCTGGCTCTTCTGGAGCTCCCTATCCGCTGATTTCTTTGTGGTACAAAGTATGGTTTATATAAAGTTCTTGGGTTTATGATGTGGCATGTAGGATTAATAAGGCTGGACATTCCTAACCTAGGGCATTTTTAGGTATTTGAGAGTTTCTCTTTACTAATTCATACTTTTTTTTTTTTTTATTGAAAGAGTTATCAGATCAGAAGCTTGGTTTCTTCTTTGTTTATTGATCCAGAAATAGACTGCAAAGACATAACTCTGGATTATGAAGGAAATCTAAAATTAATGACAATGTTATAAATGCAATTTACTTGACCTGTCTCGTATTACTGTTGCACATTTTACTGAGTGATGTCCAGACCAAAAAAACACTGAAGGATTGTTGTTCATGATTATTTCTAAACCAGCAAAAAGAAACAATTGTTTGACATTTAAATCCATCAGCTTTGACTTCCTCAAAACTGTTACATACTAAAAGATCCTTCAACTTATCCATAGAATTCTGTACTCTGGATTCATTTTTTTAATTGTTTCCTGCTTCCACTCCCCCTCCCACTGCCTTCATCTAAACCTGAATGCTATGGGGTTTTTTTTTGTGCCATGTAATAGTTAGAACTTAGATAAAGATTTTGGAAAGTCTGAAGTTTTATTATGATCAGATCAGAAAAATAAATTTCTGTGTTTTTTTCCCCTCTCCTAACCAGACAAAAAGGTCTCATATAAAATGATGTCTTTGGCAGCACTGCGCAGTATTTGAAATTATCAGTGGTGTCATAAAATTATTGTGTAAACTTATAAACTTCAATTACTTTGTACAATTTTTGGTTCTTTAGGAAAGTCTACAAGCTGGTATTAATGTTTAGTTTAACCTGCCATCACGCACGTCAACTTGCAATAGCTTCATGCTGGTGCACTAAGTGTGGCAGCCATGTCCCATTGTTAGGTTCAGAATAAATTCTTGCTTTTCTGATACTTCCATGCGTCATCCAACTATTGTATGATAACTCTGTAAACTAAGACTTCTGGCAAGCATTCAGAGTCTCAGAAGGTATGAAACATTTTAGTCCTGTTCAGTGACAGCTCTGTCTTTTACTGTGGGCTTTTCCAGGAGAGTTGGCCGATATGTAGGAATATGGAGCCACTAAGTTTCAAATATTTCCCTCACAACCTTGTTAGTAGTTAATGCTTAAGATATTTACAGCAATTGCTATTCTAGTGATAGGTTAGCACTTTCAGTGTTGTCCTAGTCCAACCATCAACAGAGATAAAGCTTGATTTGTTCTCTTTTTTATTTTTAAGTATTTTTTAAGAAGTATGATGGAGTTTATAAACACAGAAGTGTCAGGAAAGACAGACACACTTTCTGTGAAATCATGCCAATTAATTATTTCTGACAGGTCACCTGTCACTTTAATAGGCTTCTGTTTAAGGGAAAACATTTTTTTCCCCTTTGGCTGCCATGAGAGACGTCAGGAATAGAATAATTGATGTTTTATGATGCAACGTTTTTAAAGGGTTTGTTGTAACAAAGGCAAAAAAACATCTGTAGCTCTAGAACAAAGTATAAAAAGTCACTTCTTGTATAAACTCTGATGATCTACCCACAGTTGGTCTATTGCAGGGACTAGAAAGCAGAAAATAATACTAACAATAAAATCACTACTCGAAAAAGAAAAGTTCTTGGCAGCTAGTTTTCTTAGGCAGCTTGCCAGGATCCTGATTCAGTGTTTATGGGAACATCTTGAAATGACTCCCAAATTAATGACTCTATCTTCCATCACCCCAGTCTGATGTCTGAACATGAGGAGAAATAAACAATAGTTAATGATCTGGAAGCTGCTGGCAGTTACTGTATTAGTTCTGGTTCTTATTTTCACTTACTAACAGCAAACTGTTCTGATCAGATGTTTATCTTTGAAAAACATATGCAATGGAAAATTGCACCTCAGATTGCTATCCATTTCACAGTCTCTTTCACTGGGATGGTTTCACACAGAGCAAAATGATTTCATTTTGATTTCATAGCTAGCTGCTTTTAAGATTAAAAGGTCTGCTTCAAAATAGACTGGTTTTCTTTTTTTTTTAAACTTTTTTTTTTTTTTTGTAAGAGACTCTAGGCACCTGAACATACTGTACTGTGGGGTTCCCCTGCAAACTCAGGAGGGATACATGCACAACTGTGCCAAAACCATTTTTTTTTATCCTGCCCAATACCATTGGCCAGGCCAAGCTGCTGGGGAGAGGTGAATAGTTTTTACGCAAAGCAGTTGGATGATAAATTGCTACAAGATTCAAGATCTCTCATTTTACATTGAGTGTGTAAATATGATGTAAACGGCTTCTGTGACATTAACTGTAAATGCAAAACTGGCTTTTTATTTTTGGTCCTTCCAATTATTTGAGAATGAATTTATTGTTTTGTTGTCATAATTTTTTTTCTTTTTACAAGCTCTGCAGTCTGGTACAGGATGTAATTGTATGCAGAGGTAACATCCATGTGATAGATCTCACAATCATGTGATAAATGTTTTCAAAGTCTATTCTGAATTACCTAATTCTAACGTTGGAACCAAGCCTCTTCAGGTCCCTTAGCAACTTCATAGGCTCATGTGTTTCTGTGCACTGATTTTTATTTTTGCAAAGGAATATTCTGTAGCAACTGGGGACATAGGACTGGAAGGGTGCCTTCATTCATCAAGCCCAGGCACCTGGGGTTACAGGCACCATGTTAAATAACTCCTTCCTTGTATTTAAAGTGCTGCATTTTAAGATTTCTTTCTCCTTTCCTGCCTCCCTAAATGTGGAATTCTTATCCTTCCTCAGAGGTCAAGAAAAATTGTTCATTCCCTTATACGTAAAGGCTGCAGCTTTTTCTAATATCCTTTTGGCCAAGCAGAGAGAGAGGGAGAGAGTGTGTGCTTTACATTGTCCTCTCTCTTCAAAATACCTATTTCTAGCCCTTGAAGAAAGATGCAGGATGATGCAAACCAGCATTATAATATTCTGCATAATTCAATTTAAAAGTTTGTTTTATCTGAAATTGTCACATATCAAATTCAACATTTCTTTTACTGAGTACACTTCGTTTTGACTTATGTTACTAAGAGTGCCTATGGTCACATTGTAGTGAGAAATGCTGTGGTGTATATATATCAATACGGTGCCTCAGAGAAGTTCTAGAAATCCTCATTTAGTATGATTTGTAAAATGCATTATTGCTATGCACAATTTAGGCTTCTCCAGCTAAGACCAATGAAATTCATTTTTGCATTAGGATATCTTAGCGTCTTATATACTTTTGGGTCCTAAATCTATTTGCTGGTTAACTCACTAATTGCTTTCATTCCAGTTCATCTTAATAACTTCCCTTACTTCTCCTCTAAGAACTGTTACTGTTTTTCTACTTGCATTGTGAGAAGCTACATCTCTGATTATATGCTTCAAATACTGCTGGAGTCATTGGAAAAATTGCTAAGTGATTTAGAGAAGTGTGAATTTTTGTTGTATCAATTATTGGGTTTGCTTCTTTGAATACTGTTTCCTGAAATGTGTATATGAGATGTCATCTCAGTTTTTTATTTCTTAGCTTGAGACCTCATACAGGGACCTTGCCTGCAAACATTGCTAATCACATTTTCATTTCAGAACTGTGGTATGCAGTGTATCTAGTCCTACAAGAAAATACAGACTATTTATAGGAAGCTTCCAAAGTAACAAAATGTTTTTTATAATGGTGGCTGCTGAATTTCGGATGAACATGCATTATCAAACTATAGTTTAGGAAATAAAAATAGAGTTCCATGGGGGACAAAAATTTGGCCATTGTGTGTTGAGTCTGGGTAAAAATTTGCCCTGTGTGAATTTGTTGAAATCTAAGTAGTTTCTCAGTTGAATGAATGTAAATGTTGACATAAAAGAAATTAGCCTGGACCTATACATGGATGAAAGATGTTCATTTAAGAAAGATCTTTTACAACTACTTTAACAAAAAATGAAATGAAGATTTCAAGAGTCAACAATTATAATTTCAGGTATAGAGGAACACTCATGAAATGAGTGCGACTTGCCAGACCACAAAGACCTTTCCCATTCTACAGTTCTCCTCTGTATTAGACATAGGAGAAGAGGCTAGATGTAGCCAGACCTGCAGCTGAATTTAACTCCTTTTGAGGTTTGGCAACTGCAAGTTAGCTGCAATCACATCAATCACTTTTTGCACCTCTGTGCTTTCTCCTCTCTTGAGGTTTAAATCAATAGTATAGATACTCTGTAGATGGTCTTCATAGCTATAGCCATAAATACATCCTAGTCTGCAATTCTGTTCTTTCATCTAATCAGCTTTTATTATCAGCTTTATCCATCTATGCTAGATGGGACTAGATTTGACAATAATCTCAAAAGCAAGTGGGAAACTGTGCATTTTGCTGCTTGACTCCTGTAAGCCTGCCACAGAAATGAACTTTTCTTACAAAACCACTTTCCAGGCATAGACACATACCTTTTACCCTGTACAGGAAAGGTTTATAGTAAAGGGTGTTCAAGGCATCAGAGTTTGGTGTTCTGCCCTGGAGCTGGTGTGCATTTACACTTTCACCGGCTTTTGCACCAACAGTTATTTTCAGTTGATCCAGCTGCAAATAAGTGTAAGTAGGTGTTTAGTGATTGGCAGAGAGGGAACATGAGGCAAGGATGCCTGGATATGATGCTACATTGTGTATTAATAGTTTGCCTTAACTGAGCTAGCCCTAGTTTCTTATCTTTGAGAAGATCCTTCACCTTTTTTTTTTTTTTTATGGATGATTAGGCACAGTGCTCAAAATTAGATACCCACACTGGAAAACATGAGTTGGTATCCCATATGGAGTGATAATTTCATAATATAGCTGCAGTAGAATTGCTCTAATTATGGCCAAAGATGATTTATGGTTTATAATTTGAATTAGTGCTCTTTTTCCTTAAGCACAACGGAAGGGAACAACAGGTATTTTTAAAATCCAAAGATATTTTTTATTCCAGAGTAAAGATCACTCTGAATAAGCCTCACATGAAAGTATCTGTAGACAAAAAAAAAATGTGCACTCAGTTTTAAAGTTCAACAATTAAAAATCAAAAAGGACAAACCATGGCCTATTGAAAGAGAAATTTATTTTCATTTCCTGTTAATGAGAAACCATACTTGGATGTGGGAACAGTGGACAAATGTAGGCTGATGCCATCCCACCCATTTCACAGTATGGCTCTAGAAATTGCGTCTAAATTAGATACACAACAATCCCTTCTGTTCCAAAATCTATGTGTGTTTATCATCTGCTTGGATCTTGTTCCTAACACAGGTGAAACAAGCTGTCTTAGCATATGACACAAGGAGCATAGACCTCCTGTGTAAGCTGTACTACATCCATAAAATGCTAAACCTTAATTTAAAATGATGGTTGGCGAACATTCTGCTGTGTGGTTTTAGATAGGTTGTTTTGGTTTGGGGGGGTTTTTTGGTCGTTTTTTTTTCTTTTTTTTTTTTTTTTTAAGTAGTCATGTTTTCTAAAATATGTACCTCTTTATTGGTTTTGGTTTGACCCTTGCCTCTATTAGCCCTTTCTCTACAGGCTGGAGAGCTGTGGACTATTAGAAATTTCCTCTTTGTAGCTGTTAGTCTCATCACTGCTTTTTGGGTTTTGGCTTTGTGTAAGCTTTGCAATATTGACAGTGCCAGAGTGCCCCCCACCTACTAGGATACTTCACTGCTCTAAACACTCAGGAGGTGTTCACCAGTCACCTCTGAACTCTTTGCTGATGTCCTGATGAGCAGCTTTAAGGAAATATTGTTAATACTGTTAAAAAGAAGTACCCTGAACTTTTACAAGATCTGCCTAAATTTAGCCAGAAATATAATTTTCAGTATTAGAACAACTGAAATGTTGCAAACATTGAAGAGTATTTTTTTTAATCAATTTTCCCAGTGTATAATTATGCAATTATTTAAGTAATAAAGTTTTAAGCTGGTACATGCCTGTAACTTCCTTATACTTTTCCTATTAAAAGAAGATGCCCTTAAGCATTTCACTTTGTTTTATATTCACTTCTTTTCCCAGAATAATTAAAGCTTAGTCATTCTTTATAGTGTCGTACAGGTAGCAACATAGGCCTGGTTTACAATCACAAAGGTAGAGCCATGTTGTACTTGCAGTGTACTTTTGTAAGAGTAACAAATTTTCAACAAAGTTCTCAACACCACGCATTACATAACACAAGAAATTAAAAATTCAGTATCAGAGCATCTGATGTCACATTCATAGTTTTGTAAAGAAATATAACTCCCCTGATTTCAGCGCAAAATTGGGGTTGTACCAGCTAAGCATCTTGGGTCTATGCTTTTGAGATAACTTTATATTGTGTAAGCAGTACTATACCACCTAATAGTAAGAAAGGCTGAGACAAATTAACTGGGTCACTGTTCTTTATTTACCTGTTTTATGAGACCAGAATTTTAAAACTTGGTGTTTGCAGGCAGTGCCTGAGTGCCTGCTCTAGGGTTTGCACCAATGTTTATGAGCGTAATTGCATGAATCTCAGTGCAGAGCTCTGGTTCAGGAGAAGTCTCAAAGGCAGCTTTCCAGTTTTGTTTTTGCTTTTTTCTCTAGACCGTGACAACATTCTTTCAGGGCTCACTCTTACGTTGAACAACTGTCTTGAAGCTTATCTAGTACTGATCTGTGTCATTTAGGAAATGTTTCTTTCATCTGAGAACTCATAATATTCAGTCAGTGTGTGCCATTCATAACTAACCAGCCTCTGCTCTTCATTGTTCTTTTAATTAATGTTTGCTGATTGGTTTGACTCACTGCACATTGTTGCATGATCAAAGAAAATCCAAGATTAATCTGCTAAACTAGATGTCAGATTAGTAAATTCCTCTGTGCTATTACAAAGATTTTTCTCCCTCAGTAAAGGCCTGTCAGAGGATGATGGCTTGGCTATACCTCTGACAGGTCAGTCCAAAGGTCAGTCCCTGAAAACATGCACACATTAATGCAATAAAGCGTGATGACTCATTTATATCCAGTTTATAACTCCAAGCACTCTCTTCATGAATGTTAAGTCAGATAATGCTGAGAAAAAGATAATTTACTTTGCTTGCTTTTGAATGTAGCTGAAGAAAGAGTTTCCACCCTATCATGTTGTGCACACATAAGGGTTTTTCTCAGGTCAGTAGTGGAATCAATCAGTGGAAGCCAGAGAATAGAGGGTTGTGAGTGTCTTTTCATCAGTTAGTCTGTCTCCATTATTTGTGTGTAACCCCTTTACCCAGAAATTGATTGACAATAAGGAGGACCAGGCTTCAATTTAAAAGTGTAAGTAATATATAGTGGGCTGAAACCCCATCCACAAACCTTCATAAATTTCACTTAACTTCCCTGGTATTCAGTAATCTAATTTTCTCCATATATTATAAAGTGTCTTTTATGAAAAGGATCTGCCCTCCCACCCCCACCCCCCCCCCCCCCCCCCAAAAAAAAAACAACAAAAAAACACCCCACAAAAACCAAACCCACCCACAAAACCCAAAACACCCACTAGCAAAAGGTATAAAAACAGTAACATATATGCAGGTGTTCTATAACTCTGTCTTTTGGTGCAGCCATCTTGGAGACCCTTAGTTTCTCCCTGTCTTCCACAAGAACAGCTATCTGTCTGGGACTGTCAGATCCTGCTGGACAGCAAGGCTAGATCTCAGCTGTCGATGGTCCTGTGGCTCAAGCTGCTTTCATCCGCCTCTGCCTGCTACAAAGCCTTCCTTTCTATGCCTGCCACTTCATTAGCCACTGCAGTTTTAGTGTACAGCTCTTAGCCAGAAAGCAAAGAGTTTGAGCTTTAACACAGTCCTTCTGCTTAATACCTAAAAGATGTTTAAATGAATCTCCTGGTTTCATTCTTTCGTTCATTGATAACATCTGTACCCCAGTGCTGGAAGCTATTGATTGAGATGAAGGATTTAAATAATTTCCACCAGTGACATAGATGTAGTGGGTTGACTGGCCTTCTTTCTTCCACTTCATGAAATGCTTCCTTATCTCCAGAAATACCTTTTTAGCAGAAGAAAATAAATAGACATGTTTCAGGCTTGCCCACTGGGCCATTTCATTTGTCTCATTTTGACCACATATCAACAGAATAATTCTCCATTTTGGCCTCTTCCCAAATGCAGAATGGCTTTCATGGTGCTGGCCGCATTGAAGAGTATGGCTGCTTTTGCTGATAGACTTCTGCCACAAAGCTTATACCTTATCTGGTTTTGCTTAAGTTTCATGTTGCTTTTTTTTTTTCTGAGATTTTTTTTTCCTGAGGTGTTTTTTATTCTGTTTCATACCGTTACCATCCAATAGTCCAGATGAACTATTTGAGAGATTCCAAGCTAATAATTACAGGCAGATATCAGTGTTTTAAGAATGTTTTCAGAGTTTATTTCTGACCACCGCATCTTTTGAATTGGTTTATGTTTAGATAGGGAAAGCTTTTATTGATTCTGCATATAACTGAATGTTTGAAATGCCACAGTGTTCTTCCCTCATTGCTTTTGCTGTTTATCACACATGGTCAACAGATTAAATATCATTATTTCTATTGAACAATCATAAAATGTTTACTTTTTGGTTTAAAGGTCAAGGAACTTTTAGTTCAGGATATGTCAAGTTGTACGCCTCAGTTGCCTTTTAAACTTCTAGACTGTTATTCACTTTTCCTCCTATGCATTGAAGAATCTCTGGATATGCTCATTTTTGCAGCCTAATTAGCTTTTTCCCATGAATAGAAGGTGTTTTCCAAAACATCAGAGTAGACAATGGATTTCTGAAATGGCAAAAAATGCGTAAAACATGTATGCCTTTTTTGTAAGGGAATGGATGGTTCAGGCTGATATTGAAGGAACGTCATAGCTACAAAAGTGGAAAAGAAATTACCGCTTCTTCAGTGTCTTTAATTTATGGTGAAGTTATGTAATTAGAAATGTTGTTTCTCCAGACAATTGTTGATTCTCTGCTGACAGAGCACTGCTGCTTGGTTTTGGTTGTTTTATGCCAGTCCATAATCCACAACACAAGTATAAGATTTAGCTCATTCTAAAATTGGGATAAGAGCAGCATCATCTCCTGACATATTTTGTTACAGGTCACGGTATTTCCACAAACCATAGTGCTTAAATGCTCCAAGGATAGTATATGGTTTCCTGTAAATCTGCAAATTGAACTGAGGTCATTTTGCACCTGAACTTTTCCATGCATGTCAGCAGATCGCTGGAGTTTCCTTAAGACAAAAGAAAAAGCAGAGCAGCTGAAAATAATTAATATTGAACTTGACACATCAAAAATGTAATTTGTCACTTGTGATTAAAGCCTTTATCTTTAGTTCTATTTTTATATTCATCATGGGTCTCCCTTAGCTATCATTAGGCTCCACATGGTTAGAGTTAGTCTGACCTTTGATCCACCAACATAGACAAAGGGATCTGTTGCTGTTAAATTGGAGCCCAAGATAGTCAGCAGCAGTATAGACCAACAAATGCAAGCTTCATTAATAGTAATAATAATCATTGGCTTAGCTACTCTGATTAATTTTTAAGTCTACATGGATAATGTAGATGCTTAACTGCAAAAGACAGATTAGAGTCATAACAAAATTTAACTTTCAGAATTCACATTGTGGTAATGTGATCTGATTTGGAAAGTAAAGATGGTGAAAGTGATATATATTTTCAGTATACCCATACACTATTCAGCTGAGAAATTAGGGAGTGATAGTTTTACAAACTTTCTATTGTTTTTCCCTTTCTCTGAAGTCTTCCAGAGGTTTGTTGACTGCCACTTATATTGTGGTTGCTTATTTTCTAAGCACAAGGAACTGAAATGTTTGACACATCTCTGTCCTACCACCACATTACCTTCTGGTTTATCATTGTAAACCCCCTCTGTCATACTATATACAAACTGAAGCAATGCATAAAGCATGAAAAATGAATATTTTCATTATTAGCTGTGTCTTTTTTCAGTATGGGAGCGTGTAGCTGAAAGCCAGCTGACTACAGTCACCACATGGGTGACTGTAAGTGGTGTTGTTTCAGAAGCAAACCATTATTTAATTCACTGTTTAGTCACACAGAAAGGCTCAGAACACAGTAGCGGGTCGCACTGCCTGTTGTTTAACCTAATTTCAGTAACACAGTTAAACCCAGACTATGTGTTCTATGGTGCAGTTTATTGTGGATATGATGCAAAACTCACGCTTACTGACCCTGTGCTTGCTGAGTATGTCCTGTCGCTTTCCACAATAATAAACTCCTAAGCCAAGCCCTAGCTTGGTCTCCGTTAAGTAAAGCTCCCTTGAGAATAGAGTGAAGACTATTAGATTTGTGGCCCTATTATTTTTTGTGGTAATGACTTCATTATTTTAAGGTCATTCACACACTTCCTCTTTTACTGCGAGTGATCATGGGTTAAATTCATTATTTTAGGCATCTACAGTTTGTTTATCAACATCTAATCAGAAATAGCTTACAGTTTCTGGAAGATGGAACAAAAGCTAGCAGAGAGTTAATATCCAGAAGACCAGTTTGCTTCTTTACACTGGCTTCAGCAAACACCTCCATGTGTGTTTAGTGTGGAAGTGCTGATGACTAAACGTTTGAATCTGAGTATTTAAAGCCTGAAAGCAGTGAAGCCATTGTGTTTCCTTGATGTGCGTAAACACAGGTGCTGCTTTTTCAGCAGTTCCCTGCTTTGAGCCGCACAGGCTTGCCCTTTGCTATAAGGTGCAAGAATCTAAGGACGTTAGGCTGTCACCCTGTCCTTTAGCTCCAACAGTTAAGAAATAATTCACTCTTCTTTTAGGTTCACTTTGGTGATTTTGTAAACAGGTTTCAATGACAAATCTACCTCATTGATGTGAGTCTCCAATTCTGCTTTTTTAAAAGTGAGCCATACAGCACTGATACATGAAAAAGTGAAAAATATTTATTCTCTGTGACCTTTAGATTTTCATTTGCTTTATGACTTTCCTGAATGTGCATTTGTGTGGCAAGTGTATTAGCTTCTTTGGAAATATTTTTCTGAGCAAATTATTGCTTAAGTCAGTATTTCCACCCTCAATTTTTTGTATCAAGCCAAATAACTTGGAATGACTTGGAAAGGTCTAGTTAATTGTCAGACATCCCAAAAAAGGCCAATGAGAATTTAGAGTGAGGGCAAGGAATGCAGGTTTCTTACACATCATAATACTGTGACAGCATTTTTAAACTACTGTTAGTAACTTTGATCAAAATCCTAAAGGATTTTTGTCATCCACTCCAATATTCCAGGCTCTTTCCAGTGTCTTTTTTTTTTAATTTATTTTTATTTTATTTCGGGTATGGTAGAGCTCTCTTAATGGCTTGGTCCCACAGCCCTCACAAAACCATAGGGTTTCTTCAGTAATTGTCCTGCACTTTCTTGCTTGCAGAAGTGCTGTTGGAGTGTTTTAGTCATTTCTGGATAATACCATGCCATATAAAAGTAATGGAAAAATCTTACAACATGAGAAGATTTCTCTTTTCTGTGTTGAAAACGCTGTCCATCTGGAAGGAGAAAGATCTTAAGACGTTAATATCAGACCCTAATCCCATCGAACTTCTTTCCCATGCTGCTTCCCGGTTTTCAGTTCGTGGTTCTTTACATGTTTTCATGAAAACTCAGCAGTGCTAATAGCTATTTGACAAAATGTAATTGCTACCCACTGATTAACTTAAATTTTAATTTCTTTTAAACAGATAATTCTCCATTTCCCCATTTGTTTCACATCTATTTCCATTAAAGTTAAGGAGACTTCCAGTATATTTTTTGTTACTGTAACTTAAGTTTATTGCACGTTATCGATAAACCAAATTTTTTTTTTAGGTCTTCTGCTGAGCTTGTTTCCTATTTCTGTGAGGTCAGTGCTGACACCAGTGAGACAGTAGGAAAAATAAGGTACAATTTGATATTTTATTAATCTCTAAAAGATGATGTATTCTAAGTTTTCATAATTTTATATTTCTAAGAAATAAGATTCAAGCAAGTTATTAATGAGAAAAGTTCCAGGTAAAAAGAGAATGGTTAGAGGATATAATTCTTATCTATTCCAGTTTTACCAATGTTAGGCCTTATATAAAGATAATATTTGCTACATTTTCAGCCGTTACACTATGATTGCAAAAACTGTTTATGCAGAGAAGCACATAACTAACAGTAAAACCAAATAAGCATTTGATTTACAATTTGCATAATATTCCTATTATTCAGGTACAATAAGTCAAAATGAACCTAAAGTTTCCATTTAAAAAACGATTCTTGTCCCTTTTCTTCCCTCACCCTCAATGGTAACAATTTTCCTTGGGAAAAATATTAAGTCATATTTTCTAAAGTATGAAGTTTTCTCTCATAACCAGCACGATTTATTTGAAGTCACATATGGTTACACTTCACTTGTGTAAATGTGCTTAGCACTTATTCAGCTTTGGAAGTGTGGTTCCAGTTTCATACCAATAAAACTGATCATTGCCCACTGGTGTTTTGTAAAATGGATTTCAGTTCAATTCATTTTGTTCTTTCCTTACTGCAATGTGGATTTCTCCATTTTGCTCTCTTTACTCCTGCAAAGGGCGTTAACGTGCTGCTTTGGCAACTGGTGTTGCTAGCCAAATACAATCTCTGTTTTCACAGTGAAATTGCCAAGGTTATAAAAAAAATCAAGCAGGCGTGTCAGTCTGGAAATAGTTAAATAGGCCGTATACTGGAGTACTTTATTGTGAGGGCAAAGATAAATTGTTTTTCCAAGGCAGTCAATGGTAGTCTCACTGCTGCCTTCACTGTGGCAGGGCTGAATGCCTGGCTTTGGAGATGGCGGTGGGCTGGAGTTGGTGACCAGGGGTGGAGGTACAACTGTGCTGCAGTGCAGGCATTGGGAGATCATCTCTCTCCATGACTGGGCCTTTTGGACACCCCTTTTAAACCTGTTGGGCGCTGTGATGTTACTCCTTGGAACTCTCTGCTAGCAGGGGTGACCGTCGGCACCCTCCCACCTCAAGCAGCTCCGCCAATAACCCTAACAAGCTTTTTGCACATCTAAAAGGTGGCTCTGGCTTTCAGATTTTGAGTGCTCTTACTGACTATGGTGAGAAGGGAAGGAGAATTTAAAGAAATGTACTGGGATATTTCATGGCCTTAGATATTTGGGCTATGTCTTATAAAAATACTGATTGTGAATGCTGGGTATCATGCTCTTTCCAGGACAGGCTGAAGATAACTCACGGCTGAATATCACCATGAATGAAAAAATGCATTAGAACACTGCATTTTTATTTTTTTTTCTTCATCCCTCTTCTGATTTTATTCTGTTTGGTTTTCTGTGTTACAAATAGCTTTGTTTGTTTTCGTTACCAAATTACAGAACAAAACTTTAATTATACAGTTTGTACAGAAAGCAATTAAGAGACAAAATGTTTTTTCTCTTGCTAGCTGGATAGTTATGTCTTGTTTGGCAAAACAGCAGTTGCAATGCTTGTTTGTGTAGGAGGTTAAATCTGGTGTCAGTGGTTTGTCGCTGACAGTTACAATATGTTCCTATTGCAGCTACAGTGCCATTAGGAAAAAAAAAAAAAAGGTTTTGCTGTGAATCTCTTAGTAGGTTAGGCATTGCATTTTAAAACTGCTCATGTGCAAAATACCAGGTACTAACATTTTGTGTTTAAGTGACTGAAAGCCCCTCGGGAGAACAGTAACAATTAGTTCCCAAGGCTGTTTATAATAAAGGGATTAAAAATGTTTAACTTACTCCCATATAAACTAGCTCCAGTCAGGAAACCTCCGAGTGGAATGGTACTGACTCAGGAGGCCAAATACTCTGGCAGCATAAGTCACAGTAAGAGCAGGGCCTTGCTTGGATGCCTGTGATCTTGCTATGGGGCCTTCACAATTTCACAGTAGTTTTTTGGTTAAGATTGACCTGGATTTCTCTGATAGGAAAAGTATCCTTTCTTACTCATACATTTGTTCTTGTTTGTATGGAACGTTCAGCAAAAAGGTTCACAGTTGTAAATGGAGGGTACAAAAGGAGGAGAAAAAAATTTGGACTTCTGAGTTCTTCTCACGTGAAAATAAAATGTATCGATGCTAGGAGGACTCTTTATTGTAGCAAGTCCTGACCTGAATGAACTGTGCTGTCATTAAAATGCATAAGAGGATCCAATGCTCTTCCAAACTGGGAACTGTAATTCTGTCATTTTATAGGTCCTTTTTATATGTAAATCTTTCCTCTGTATGAACAGTTGAAATTGAGCCTTCTTTCAGAATTCCCAGGTGGTAGTGAAGTAGTTGTTGTGGGGCTGGGTCCACAACAGTGAGCGTGCTGTATGGATTTAGTGTTGTCTTGGCTTCTAATAGGGAAAATACATCTCTAAACTTCCTGGAGAAAGCATGGGGAAAATGAAGAGGCCGAAAAAAATTCATAGGAACTCAATGACCAGTTGTATAAACTAGCATTAGGAAAACTGAGAAAGATGTCAACCTTTTATCTTCTTTTTAGAGCTTTAGTTCTTGCTTCTAGGCCACAGAGACACCTATGTCAGATGAGATCCATCCCATGATATATATATTTCCTTCTCTTTGAGGTCCATTTGATTTCTGTTGTAGGTAAAAATCTTACTCATAATCTTAAGAGAACGCGGTCTGGATTAAATTTCTAATAAACACATTGTTACCATGAGCCAAATTGTCCAGTGTCTGGGAATGCGGAGTAATCATAATTACTACTGCTAAGGCTGGGAGAGACAGCTTGGAGATAGGAAAGAACACATATAAGGCATAGCAAGTGAATTGAATTTTCTACCCTGGAACCTCGTAATAAAATACTCTTCATGCTAAATTAATCCATATTATAAAATGCTTGTTCAAGACTTTCAGGTTCCTATAATGTCAGGGCTGAACTCTCCAAAATTCATTTGTCATTTAAAGTGAGAACAAGAACAGCTTTTCAAGGAACTAGACAACAAACTAAGTCTGTTCACATCACCTCTAGATGAGAAAAGGAACCAAGTAATATCTTTTAATGGAAATGTCTTGGTATTTTTCACGTTAATGTGATTCTTTTTTTTGGTTACATAGACATTCCAAATTACAGTTGTTTCACACATAGAAGAAGAGCATTATTTAAGAGAGTGTAAATCATTGCCTTTTGCATAGAGGGTGGGTTTTTTTTTTTCAGATTTGACAGTAAATTAGGGTCAATAATGATGTTTGCCTTCAGCTCACTCTGTAAAGCAGCATTTGTCTCAACAAGTTTGTCAGGCATTGTCTGTTGATTTGTTATTTCAGACAGATAACGGAAGCAACACCACAAGAAAAAAAACTTTTATAGTAAGTGCGTGGTAATTTTGCTCAGAATTGCAGGTAGGCAAGGTAAAATAGAAAGCGAAATTGGAAATAAAACATGGAAATCCCCAAACTGAAGCCAGGAATTCAGAAAAGAGTAAACACGTACTGTTATCATAGAATGATTTGGGTTGGAAGGGACCTTAAAGATTGTCTAGTTCCAACCCCCCTGCCCTGGGCAGGGACACCTCCCTCTAGGGCAGGTTGCTCAAAGCCCTGTTCACAGGATAATGTAATGTATCCAACCATGAGAGTGGTTAACATCTACAGTCACATGAGGAATAGATGTCGCTGTAGAGCTTCTATTTGTGGTGCTGATTTTTGTTCCATTGTGCCTTTATGGTGTTTCATGGGGAGCACAGATGAAAGGAAAATAAAGATGAGGTTTCCTCAGGAAGTGGCTTTTTTTCTTTCTCTCTTGTGGAGGTTTCCTTTCACCCCCTGTTTTGATACTGTTAACAATGAAGCTTTGCTATTTGTGATTGAGGGAGAAAAAAATTAGTGAGTCAGAAACAGTGGCAATACTGAGGGTGTTTTGGTTGGAGGCTGTATTGTCCTTTTAAAAAGAATGTGAGAAGGGAAACCCTAACTTGTTGAGTCAATGGCAAAATTACCACTGACTTCATGAGGATAAGGATAGCACCTTATAGTTGTAAACAAAGAGTTGTGGAAAAGGAATAGACAAGCGAGTCAGATCTTATGTGTCCAGAGGGGATGAAAGGCTATAAGAGATAGAAATGACCTTCACAGAGTCAGTGTTTATTTCTAATGAGATGAGTAAGTAGGAAGCATTTGAGACACCACATGTTTTGATTGGCTTTTCAGATTGAAAATCTATCACCAGAACATATTACTGTATTCTCCTTAAGTGAATAGCGCTAAAAAAAACCTGAACAACAAATCAACTGATAAGCAAGAAAGACTGAACTTTTTTAGTTCCATTTTTGTTTTTGCAACACTTGTCCAGCAGACAGGCAGTGGTGAAGCTAGACATGGCAAGTATAAGTTTAAGACGTATTTTCTTCAGCCCTTAGCTCAAACTGATCTTCCTCAAAATAGCAAAAAAATGTTTATTTACCGAGACTTGATAAAGATGTGGAAAGAGTGACAATTATATTTCGTCTTGATATCAGTAGTTTCAAGAATCAGGCCTTCTGGGTGAGTGATAGCTGGCTAGTTTAGGATTACCTGGTAACAAATCAGAATTTCTGTTTTTACGAAACTTCTGGAGATTCCCTATTGGAAATATTCCAAAATATCTAAAAGTAAGCACAAATGATCCAGAGAGCTCCCCACCTTACTTTCTTGGGATTTTCAAGTACAGATTAGGAAGGTCTGCTGATTTATGGGAGTTTTCTCTTGGCAGTATGTCATTTGTTGCCATTGATTTTCTAAATTGATGGTCTTACAAAAGAAATTCCTTTCTAGAAGGACATTCAGAACAGTTACTGAAATTTAGTTATATTCCTTTTGCCTTTTTTACCGAATGGTAAAAATCTACTTAGGGTGTGTGCAGACTAAGAGTTTCTTCTATTTAGTCAAAGTGTGTGGCTTGTTTTTTCTGTATTAATCAGTATTTTTAGATTATGCTACCGTGTAATAGAATCATAGAATGGTTTGGGTTGGAAGGGACTTTAAAGATCATTGAGTTCCAACCTCCCTGCCATGAGCAGGAACACCTCTCACTAGACCAGATAAATACTCATACATAATATTAATACTCATACAAATACTCAATGTCATACTATTGAATACTTACTCTTGAGCTTTAATATTTTCTCTAATTTTGATTTGCTCTTCATTCTTTCTGAACCTATGCAAAATAGAGGGCTTCATGGGGAATAATTAAGTTTCATTGCAACTTGGTTCTCACAAAATTTTTTATTTTGATACACAGTTTAAGACATTGCTCTTTCCAGTCAAAAAGAGTGCGTTTATGGTTTCTGTACTGCATGATATATACAACCAAACTAAAAATGATATACCATTCTTATTTACTGCAATAAAAGCCAATCTACACTGATACAGTTGCTTTCTCAGTTTTAAAGTAGCTTTTGAATCAATAGTAACAAGTTTTGCTTCCAGTGTTTATTAGAGCTATAATATTTGCCCCGATGTAGGGACAAGGAAAAACAACTATAACTTAAGTCCACCAGCACCCTGAGCTAATGAGCCATTTTACCTTTGTTTCTCTACACAAAAGACTATAAAGCACAAAAAAGTAATTTAAGGAATTTCTGCATTATGTGCCATTTTGAACTCTTACAATCGCTGAAAGCTGTATTAGCTGTTATTAACTCTCAAATAAAAAAAAAAAAGCAATATTTTCTTCTTTTTAGTAATTTTCATCATAAAAAGACAGGATCAAAAATGTATAAACTTTTACATTACATTGTCTCTAAGAACAATCAGTAAAAAGTATTAAGAAGTTTCTTCAAAATCGGACAAAGCCTTTTTTTAATAAGTAAGATCGAAACAAGTCAAACACTTGTTTCAGAAAAATGTGCTGATCAGAGAACCTATCAAGAAAGGATTTACATAATTGCTATTCTCTCAAGATGAGAGGAGTAAATGACTCCTTTGTAGGATGGCTATTTAAAAAAACTTATGACACTCCATATATAATGATAATGAGCTGTTAGAAAACCTCATGCTCAGTATAAAGTTTGGATAAACATTTAGTCCTTAAGATAGTCATTCATGTTATGTTACCTGTTTTAGACAGGAATATACAGGAAGAGTTCACGTTCAGTTTATAATTGTTTCTGTAAAATGTATGCTGTTGCATCTGCATTATAAGTTTAGAACTATTTTCCTCCTGTTTCTGATCTATGTAGTAATGCATGTGAGGTGGAAGAATTGCTGTGAGCTGCCCAATGGGTGCACCCAAAGCTCTGGGTCTGACCCTGTGACTTGAGTCAGGCCATTGTGTAACCACTGTCATTGTTTTATTGAACACTGCAGGACAAAAGTAGACATAGGGCTGTCATAATGTATAGGCTATGCACGTTTAAACCTGAACTTGTGTAGTTTGTGAACATATCTTTCTGGAGCAGAAAATTAATTTTTTTCTTTTTTTCCTAGACGGAATGGTTAAATTATTCTTAAACATTTTGGGGACAGAATGGGGGGGTGCGGTAAGGTGGGATCTATAAAAAAAAGTGGATACAACTGTGTCAGGATGTGGACTAAGTACCAATGATGCTGTTATATGAACATTTTTTACAAAACAAACAAATGACTTCTAGAAATATAAAGATGTAATACTAGGGGAGAATGTCTCAGTTATTGCTGTGGCAGGATTCCTCCTAGAAATCTTTATCCAAATATATTTTAACATCACTTGGAAGTTTTTCACTCTTTTATTTACTGTTCTGTCCATTCTACTCTTTCTTGTTGTAATAATTTATAAATTAGGAGGAAAATCTTAATGTGTATGCCCACAACAATGTGGTATCTTAGCCTGTCAGTTTCCTACATGTCAAGCTCCTCTCAGGTGGGTCATTCCTGATTGCTGCTTTGGACATTTTTCTAAAATTAATTGGATTCTAAATAGGTTGTGGACTTGCCTACTATTATAGAACAAAACCTACGCTCACTGTCTAGAAACAGCTTAAGAGATGAATGTTAACTTACTTTCCTGACGTAGGCTTACATTATTGCTATACTAGTTTTGTGTTATTTTTGTGCTCAAGGAAAAATTATCTTTTAGTCAATCTTTGTGGATTGGCTGATAAGGCATGAGTTTGTGCTGCAGCCTTTTCCAGTTAGTACAAAGGTAATAGCATGGCCTTTTAATGTCTCATTGGTTTTCTGTTTTCATGGAATTTGTAGGCACAGTGCTTCTGGCAAAGTTGATTGAACTGGCTAATAAGTTCAGAAATACTTGACAGGTAAGCATTCAGTGTGACTAGATAGATCTCACTTCCACCACAAAGGGACTGAAAATCCTGAGTACAGACTTTGGACAAGCTACAGGAAACTATGAAATATTGAGAATATATCAATTCCTCTCAATGCAGTTATTTTATTACTGCAAAATTTTCAGAATAATAATTTTATTACACTATGCTATACAATATTACTCGGTCAGAATCCTACAAACATTGGCACAGAAGAAACTTCACATAAATATTCTCAGTTACTTTAATATAACAATGTAGGTGCACGTATGTTTGAAACTTATGAAATTTGTCTTTTATTAATACCTTTATGTACTAGAGGTAATTTAAAACAAAAATCTGAAAAAGCTTTTGTATGTTAACAATAGTTAGGAATATATTTAGTTAATTCATGTGAAAATTAACTTTTTCTTCTTGAGCTTTTCATTAACTGGTACAATCAAGCAATTGGAAGACATCTGAATTAATGTTTTCTGTTAGGCTTGGCTCTTCAATTTCTATTAATACTGAGACGAATTGTAGTGTCCTATCTTCCCAACCTAATGGGATTTCAATACAGCAGATTGCATTGGCTGGCTATACTTTTTTTTTTTTTTTCCCCCTAGAGCACCAAATTTAGTTTATGATCCCTTTTCTGAGTTCATTTCTTGTTTATGTCTTTATTCCACTTCTGGTTGCACTTCCATACTCTGTTCTAGGGAGAAGTATGACGTGTTTTAGAATTGTGAAGACTAGAATAAAGAATAGTATTGGTGCTTTAACTTCTCCTGACATTTTAGGAACCAGTTTTAAAGGGAGAAAATACTATGGAAGGCAGATAAGGAACACAGTTTTCATCCAGTGGGGAAGGATTTGCAAATTTAGCCTCCAGACCCACTGTGAGTGAGTGCAAATCTCTACTTCATGAACATATTGAGACCAGGTGTGAGTCTGATCCTTCCTCTCTTGTGGGTCATGCGAATTTCTATTCACTGTTTGAACTTGCACAATAGTTGTCATCAAACTATTACTTCTCATTATTTCAGAGACCAGTCATCATCCAGACTGAAAAACTTCAGATTTGTAGCTTACCCAGCAATATAGCTAAGCGATAACATTGCTGCCATATAACACTAGTAAAATTTATGTGGCTGTTCTCAGATAACAATAAATAGCAACCTCTTTGTAGAGGCCAGTGCTCCACTTGATGTGGAGTTTCCAATTTTGTCTTTAAAAACAACAGTAGGGCCTTCAGGTACTACTGAAGGAGTTGTGCTAGACATAGGGTGGGTTTTAGAGACATCAATATAATAGAAAAAAAATCATTAACATAACATACTTCCCCCCCCCCCAAGAAGGTGAAATAGCTTCTCTGACCACGTGCTTTTCATACTGTGGGGGAAATTTTGGATACCTTTTTGTGCTGTACTAGAGCAAAGCCCCAAGACTTTCCTTTCCCATCCCACTTCAGGACCTCAGTCAGGATTTAACATTTGTGGTTTTGCTAAAACTTCTTTTATTAGATATTCTGTATAGTAATTTAACAGTATTAGATTAACATAGCCTATAGCTAGGAGGAACGATTATCCTTATGCACTGTAACATAGCATAGGTACACGGTTTATTCATGATGAATTTCACTGAAATGAGAGCTTTAGAATGAAATGACATTGTAGTTTAAATACAAAGTAGAAATCAACACAGTGCATCATGCAATGTGTAAATAAAGCTTCTCAGTATTCTCAAAATTACCTTCTTTCTCGCTAGGTCTTCCCAGTGGATGTCTGAAGCTGATAAATGCAAGGAATACATGAACAATATTCTCGGTATTCCTATTTGGAATAGGCTGTTCCATAACTTGACAGTGTTTTCCCACTTTCCAAGAATACTTTTTAAAAAACAGAGTGGAGGTGGGTTGTCTTTCAGAGCAGCAGACAGATTTAAAAAAAGGAAATGTACTTTACCTTGAAAGAAAGAGCTTTTACAACATAAGAACAAACTGTTGACTGCTCTAGTACATTTATTATAAACTCTTGATAATTTTGCTTAGTGTTTTAAACCTCTGACTTTCCAAACATTTTTATTAGCAAAATTCATTAATGAAATGTCATTAAACTCTTGCTTTTGGACAATATGTTCTTGATATTGTTCTGAAGGAAAGCTTGGGAGGTTGTTCCTTGTTATCTCTCATCAAGAAATTTTATGAAGTAACCTTATGCTTGTGAGAAGGAGTTTGCTATTGCTGCACAATCTTCCTCTGTCTAGGTTTTTGTTCTGTTTAAAACCGATGTTAGATAGACTTTCCTGTCAAAAGTACATATTAGTCTTTTGTTCTTCATAACAAGTAATTTCATGGTCTTGTATTTAGAAATAGCCACCACAATAGCTCACAGCTTCTGAGGTCTTAAAGCATTTGTTCCTTTTCAGATTGTTTACAGTTGTATCTCACAGCTATTAAAAAATGACAGTAGTTTTATTGAATGGAAATATCTTGTCATCTCAGAGAGTCTAACAGCTAAAGAGACTTAATGATATTTTTTTTAGCCTTTAGATTCTTAAAACACCACCAAGTATTTACCAAGGACACCTATTGCTTTCTCCTATCACTTGGAATAGTCACTTGGGAGCAATCAGTATGCTGAGTGGAACAGGCTGTAATAAGCCAAGGTGCAGATACACGCTGCAGATCAGTTTTAAGGTCAGGTTCAGTGGCAACCAACACTGTGAGATTCAGTGCACAGCAGATTATCTTCTGATTCTGAAGAGGTCTTTCTTGTGTTTTCCTTGTCATCGTTTTGGGGTTTTGTGACTGAAAATGGCAATTTGAGAATTTTGCTATAGAGAATAGCAAAGCTTTTGCCACTTGAGCGCTAATTTCATAGGTACAGGCTGTTGTAAAATTTCAGCTATTTAAACAATGGAGAAAAAGTTAAGCATCTCTTTGGTTTTTGATTCCTGTAGAAGAGAATCTGGGACTGAACCTGACATCTCCGAATGAAATACATTTCATTGCATGTTTCTGTTTTGCAGCTTCTCTGGAGGATTCAGAATCCTGGTGTAGGAAAGCAGAGGTTGTATATTGTGTCAGCTGAGTCAATAACAGAATTATCAGGCACAGTGGATAGCACAAGGCATGGCAAATAGACATGGCCCTTACTTCAGAGTCTCTTGTCACAGTAAAGCCTGTTTCAAAATTTCCATTCCTTTTGAAAGGAAGTTTTTGTTATCCTCTGTGATAATTATCTTCAAGTATACTGAGACAGAAAGCTTCGAAATGAGACTAGAACCATAAGGAGGAGGTAAATTCCGGATAACCTCTGGATCTCATTTACATAAGAAAGAAAATATTGTGAAGAGACAGATTGGAAAACTAACCTGCCGCAAAACCAGAGACTGAAATGCTTGAAGGGAACAAAGAAAGTACTATATTTCAAGCTAGCTAACTTTATCTCTCTCCAATGGCAATTTTCTCTGATACTGCACTCAGATTTTGTGGAGCAAACCTGTTCCTCTGTAAGTGTTATATGTTCAAGAGATTCAGTAGAGTTGTTTCATTGTCTGTGGAAATATGGTTTTTGACCTCGGCCAAGGCAAGTACAGCATGTTCTGCGCGCAGCAGGCTCAGCACCTTGCAATATAAGGCTCTTTAATGATATGCTTTTGTATCTTGGCATAACTTCTTACTAAATGTGACCAGTCACAGTTGTCAGCCAGTCAGCATGCTCTCACCACAAGGACTAAACACTGGAAAGATCTGCTTTATAACCATGTGGTTCCTAATGCTTCAGCTAAGGGATAATTTCAATAGCATTTAGGGTGAGAGCTCCCTGCTATTCTGTAGTATTTTGCTTGTGAGCTGATCCAGAATATACCATATAGACAACAAACCCTGACATTTATAAACCAGCTCTTGTCCTTTCAGAAGGCTACATTTTACCATTTCAGTATGTCATATCCAGTAATTATATTTACTGCGTGTAATCAAAGCCATAGTACTTGAACAAATAGAAGTACCATTATCATGTTTCTCCTTGAATTTACAGTTTCAAAATTACAGCAATATTTTTCTAATAAAAATGTTAACTCATTCTAAAGTTGACCCATAAATTAAGAATATTTAATTATTTCCTTAGATCTTCCTCTTTTAGAATAAAACCTTTTAAAAACGTTCAGGTTTCTAAAATGTCAAATTTTGCAGATGGTAGTTGGTGGCTAACATTTACATTTTCTCTCTGCACTATTGTCTTTGTCATTTAGAGGATCTTCTAGCACAACTAATGTGGATCAAATAGCTTTCTGGACTTTACTTGCTTTAATAGCAGCTTATGCTAACTGTCACTGGAGGAATTAAAAAAGTCATGATGATCCATTCGTTGAACTGTTAATAACACTAAACTCTTCAAAACGTTCCTGTATATTCGGAATTTACATGCAGAGCTCCACTGAGCGTTTGCTTGGAGCCATTCATGTTCCTTCACTGCAGAGCATGCACACTAACTGCTTGAGACAAACTTTTGCTTGTTTTGAAGCTGCCTCTGTTCCCAAATAAATATTTATACTGGCAGCAAACCCATTTGTTTACCAGCCATTCACAGATCGGACTGCGTTTGGAGAATTAATTGCATTACATAAAGATACTGTTTATTCTTTGACAGCATGTTTCTGCATTGTCCCTCTAGATGGCATTTCTAAAAACAATTCCAGATGGAAACATGCAAGATATTTCTGTATTCCTCAGTAGCTTTAAAAATAGATGCTTCTACATGATTCACAGGAATTTCTATGTGCATCTCTGAGTTGACCTGAGTTATAAATGCTTTATAAATAAAGTATGCTGAAACAGTAGATAAACTTTGTTTTTTTCCCCCTTCAATATCTAACCAGTTTGCCTTTTTTTTTTTGTTATCAGAGATGTTAAAAGAAAATAATGCTTATGTAGAATTAGACGACTTATAGATAAGAATATCTTAGGGGCTTCCTAGGGTGTTTTTTTTTTTATGTTTACATGAAAGTTGTAATCAGAAGACATTCATGAATCAACCTTCAGCTGACAAACTGCAAATCTCAGTGTAATGTACCAGAATGACTCTGTGGTTTAAGGTGAAACATCCTCTTAGATACAGAAGCCTGACTTGTTCAAACCTGCAGAAGCTGGAGCATGGAAATGAAATCTTTCTCATGGTGTGGAACAATAGAGAAATGCTCCCGCGGTTACTGTAGCCCACAGGCTACAGAACATGAGGAGTCCTATTCCTGTTCCTCTCCCATGCACTCTTTACTACTAGATACAAAATACAAGTTGTCCCTCTATCGCTTATCTTGTGGTTGGATTGAGTAAAATAATTTTGAAACATTTCATGCCTAGATTCTAAACATGCTGTAAAATCTCTGACTTTCTCAAGCAAAGGGATCATCTGTTATAACATCATCATTATGTGTTAATGATTTCCTTAAATTTCCTGTTAAAAATAAGGTAATCTGGGAATCAGCTTTAGCATCTATTCTCATAGCTTGTGCCATATGGAATACTTTTAGATTGATATGCTGTTCCTGTCAAGGTGACACCATCTACCCTGGGGTTTTGTTTTTGAAAAGCTAGATAACGTTCGGTGTTTTTCCTAAATAATTACTCAACAGAAGAGGCTGTTACTTATCAAAATGTTTCATGCCTCTAAAATACCATAGTGTTCTAGAGAGCTTTTAATGGACAGTGTCATAAAATGGAATCTTTTCTCAATTGGAAGATAACAGTCCAAATTAAAAGATTGCCCAATAAGGCTGTAATCTGCTGGAAGTGTTCAACTTCTCTGCTGGAATAAAGGAAATATGAAAGAGCATCTGTTATAATATGAGCTGAAGTCCTCCTTGCTTTAGCAACCATGTAGTTAATGGAGTTACAGATGCGTGAATGCTTCTCAGCTGACCCAAGCTGAGAACCACAGAGTTAAAACTCATAGTGTGGGCTTCAGTCAACCTTAAATTGTGGTATTTTATGAAACAGTGATGTAAAATACAAACTGTAGCATTCAGCAAAGTTGAATGAATGAGAAGCAGATTAATGGGTTATGAGAAGAGTATGAGCATGCTTGGATTGCTTTTATAGTACTAATATCAGTCATCAAAGTCTTTTTTGACTCGTTTGAGGCTAAAGACCTTAGCAGGCTAGCTGAGGAAGTTGGCGGAGGGTGACTCATTCTTCCAGTAAAGCTTTCAGTGTAGGGACCTTTTGTTGTATGAGACCAGACTATGGCATAAGAAGACTTAAGATATTTCAATTTAATTGTTACCTATAGAGACTGCTGGGAGTAGGAGGGATCAGGGGTCTATGTGTCAGACCTCGTCTATTTCTGCAATAAAGGAAATACTTTTCATAAGAATCGACAACTAGCAGCAAATTCCTTTATAAAATAGCAAGAGAAGAAAGGAAGATGTTATGTAATACTGGATTTTTCTGAACACAGCTGCTTTCTTAGGTGTCTTTGGATTTACCAGTGGGGGAAGAAAATTTTTGGAAAACAGACAAGGCTAATGTTAAGTTATGAATCATTTAATTAGTCTACTGTGAGGGCTGGTTTATCCTAAATAACCAAGTAATAGCTTTTGACACAGTCCTGGGACTTTTTCTCCTGATTACTTTTTAGAGTTTACAAAGTAATTTAATTATAATCTATAAATCTTTTCCTAAAATTGAATATCTAGTAAATGACCAAATAACTTAGGCTGTAATGGGGTTTGATTTTCTTTTGATATTGTTTATTTTTTGGGGAACAGGGCATGGGGTGTTTGTTATATTTTTTCTCCAGAAAGAGTTACTGTTATAATTATTCACACATTTTAATGAAAGCTTGGCATTTGAATCTTGAGCACTCTCCCCTTTTATGGATATTCTTATTTGCAAATGCAGAATTCCAGCATTACACAGATGGTATAATTTTGTCTACTGAAGTTTGAGTATTGTTTTTTTTGTCTGAATGGCTACTTCATTTTGAATATGAAGTGTTCGTGAGAAAACTAGGCATTTTTCACAGTCCCAGATATCACAAAGATTTAAGAGGTGATGCTAGTTTTGTAAACATCAACCGCTTTATGTATACTTTGTTTTGCCCCATGCCCTGCCATAAAAGAAAGATACATGCAGTGTTACTTCCAAAGGAAGAAATATTTTTTCCTTATCTTTCCTAGCCTGTAAAAGTAACCCCAGAGATATTTTAAAGAAGATTATAGTGTGTCCTACTGCAAACTTCAAATGCAGTTAACAGATGGCGTGCTGTTACAGTGGAATTGGCTGTACGTGCTACAGCATTTGAGTTTCACTCAAGTGGATCATTTTCATGGACAGAGTAGGTAGTAAAGGGTAGCTCTGTGAATATACTCAGATCCTTGGAATAACTTACAAGAGGTGTAAGAGGAAGAACGTAGAGCAAAATCACACCTGGTATTTTTTCACTATGGCAAATATTAGAGATTAAGAGGCAAAAATAAAATCCTTATTAGTAGTCTTCCTCTGTGTCCTCAATATTTACCGACCAAAGCTGAAGATGTTGTAATTTTTTCTTTTGATACTTAAAGAAGAAAGTGGGGAGTGTGATAAATCCAGTTTAGTTCATTACTTCTAACTGCTAATGATGGGTATCAATCAGGTATTCACTTCTAGTCAGAAAGAACAGAGATGAGTGAGTAGTGCACAGTTAATAATCCTTTTTGAGAAAGTCGGTGCTTAGTATCCAGAAATTTTTATTTAAGAATTTCAGTGTTGCTCAATGGGTTTCACCCCAGACCCTGAGCAATAACCTGCCAGGAATGATGGAATAGATTATGGGATAAAAAAAAAAAAGTAAGGAAATCTAAACCAGTGAATGAACTGGATCTTTAATAAGCACAGACTTCTATTCTTGGGCTGCTTTCAGCAGGATTTAAGGGTTATTTGGAGCTAGCTGTCACTTTGTCATGTACCAAGAACAGTCAAAAGGACAGTTCTTGCTTTCTCGTCAATGCAACTTGAAATTTCAGCTATCGTTTGTATGCTTGGTTGTTTACCAACATTGTGAAAATACCCCTCACATCCTCCTCCCCCTCCTGAGCCAACATTCCTGATACGCTCTTTATAGCCCAAATGCCTCGACTGAATCCCAGGCAATCTGAAACCAACTGAAAAACTTACTTTCATTGCAGGGGGATTTGGATCAGGCCCAGCAACAAGAACATTGTAAATTAGGAATGATGTGGAAAAGTGGGTGTCATGGCAAAAATATGTGCGTGGGTGCTTGTGTAAAACCTGTACACAATATGCTTGTGCTGTGCTTTTCCAACTGTTATTTCTTTTTAGCTGGTTATTTGAAAACAATGATATTAGAACTTTTAATATGAATTTGATTCCTATTTTCATAAAAAAATAGAGACAATCTGCATGAAGGTATTTTTCCCTTATTCTGCAAAATTTGAAGGCAGAATCTGAAGACAGAGAACAGTTTGATAGAAGTACTTGAGAAAGACAGAGGAATGTAATCTTCCTTTTGAGAGAGAGACTAACATGCAGAACTGAGCTGTACCATTTGAAAAGGATTCACACTAAATTGTTCGGTGCATGCCATATGTAATTAGTGCACACTGGCTGAGTGATTGTTTACACAATAAATGAGGCTTTGGCCAAACAAATCTCTCTTCGTGTCGCCAATATACTTCGCCAGCTGCGTTTTTCCGGCTTCATCCTAAACTCCCCCTCCCCTGTACCTCTTGTTTTCTTTTTTCTGTAATGACTTCCAAACACCTCCATGTGTGCTGAGAGCAGCAGGCATTCATTACTGGGAGACTCGCTGTCAAGACAATGAAGCTATGCAGGGCAGGATAGCATTGTCACTATCTCCCTCAGAGTCTGCCTTCAACATGGGAAAAGTTCTCTAAAGCAGCCTCTACCCTGGCTTCCCTCAGGTTGTTGTGACCTTTTGTTTTTGTGCAACTGGAGCTTCATTAGTTTGTTGCTGCATGCACAATTTCCAACGGCTGCTTTGAAGACATGTTAATTATAGTAATAATTTCCAACTCATTTACTAGTCATTGCCTATTTTCTTGCAGGGCAAAAGTGGAAATAAGATCTTGCCCAAGCCACTCCTCATTGAACAGTAATGCCTTAAGTCAAATCTCTATCCAGATTTTTTTTTTTTTCTAGTACATTTTGCCAGAAGCTGTCGTTTTTCCGAGGTCTGTGCAAGTAACTGCATAATGCAAACATTAATACTCTAGATCATTTCACACGTTAGTAATAGGGGAAGCATTTAGCCATCGGAGGAAGAAAAAAAAAAATCTATTAGAACACTTCATTTACTGAAAGCTAAATAAGCTGTTATTCTGTGCAATTTTGCAGTTACAGTGCTTTTCCTTTAAGCTTGTGAACAAGCCTTTGGGCTGCGCTGCTTATTTGATCATCATAACCATCAGTAGCTTCACTGTAGAAACTCCAACAAGAACTCCCTGTGTTGGGGCTTGTTTCTGTGAGGAACTGAGTACCACCTGGAAAGTGTTTTATGTCCACAGTTTCTGGCAAAGGCAGTTCCAACTGGCCTAGGCCTTTGGCCAGGATTTATCAAGAGAAATATAGGTATCTTTTCAAAAGGAGCCAAAGACAGCCATGTGTGAACATAGTCGGTAAATGCACACTGCTGTCCATTTGCACATGCAAATTTGCTTATGTAAATAGTCTTGCATGCGTATTTTATGGACTCAGTCTTGGTACCTGCTTGGATTTAGCACTCAGCATTATTAATTTCTCTGAACCTTGCATTTTGGCTACATGCAACCAGAAGGTCTCAGTTTTGGTGTTGTATTTCAAGAAGCATGCTCATTGAAGCTTCTTTGAATCCTACTCAGTTGTGCAATGGACAAAGGAGAAATCCCCTTCTCCCAGCTGATCTATGGGAAAGGAAAGTAAGCACACATCATCGGCCATTCCCTCCTGCTGTTGTACATGACAGCAAATGGAAAGTCTAACTATGTATTTCCTGTGGGCTTTTTGCAGACTCTTTTTTCCTGGACTCTTTTGCAGATGATTGATATCTCAAGATGCAAAACATCTGACCTTCAATGTTAGCTGCTGGTGTGCAGTGATTTACTTGAAAGGATGAATGCAGTATGGTACCAGCTCTTGAGTCGTTTTGCTCATATTTTATGCTCGCTTTGTTTCCTGCGCTTGCTGGAATAGGAACAGTCCTGTTAACAGTGTGGTGGCAAGTTAGTCATGGGGTGGGATTTAAAGCTTTACCACCAATGCTGACCACACTGTGGGTGATTCTAATGATGGCAAGCCTATTGCTGGGCGCTGGGGAGATTTCTTCTTCTATGGTGGTGCTACAGTGCCTTTGTGTTGGATGCTTGGGTAATTTCAGTTTGAGAAAGGTCCTCGTGTTTGATAAGCACAAGCACTCTGAATGTTGGTGGAGGGAGAGGAGCAATGGCTTTGGAGTGCCTCCACTGGGAGCCCACTGCAGCCATGACTTTGACATTGTGCAGGCCCTGCACTTAGTAGAGTACAACATTTATTTAGGCACTCTCTCAAACGAAAGGGAAATGCTCAGTGAGGCACATGGTATATTACACATTTCAGTGACAGCTTATTCATCACAGATCTAATAATTGAGCAAATGGTACAGCTTTCTTTAGAAATAGAGGTTGTTTTAGTAATTTTAAAAAGTAATTTATTTTCACTAGTGCACAAATGAATCCCCATTTTAGAGTTTCACTCCAGAGAAGCATCCAGAAGTCTGATTATCTCATTATGTGCCTGAATAGTCTTTTAAAAAAAATATTAAAAGTACAACTGACAATGAATAAAGAAATCTCTCACCCTTCCTAGTTTAGCAATGCCAGAAGTTTTGCAAATACTGTAATCTTCATTGAGTTTTAGAAGTTTCTGCTTTTTGATAATGAGGAAGGGCAGCGGAGGGCTTTAGTAACAGTTATTAAAAGCTAGCATTGACTGATATCTAGTATTTTAGAAGAGGACTATAACCATTTGTTATTTTTATTTGAATGATGGATTAGAGTAGTTGTTTCTGAACAGAGGGAAAAACACATAAAAAACAAGTTTTAAAAGGATAATATATTGTCTTGAGTAAAAATTGTTATGAATTTTCTGATTTTTATAAAGTTTGTAAGCTTTTATAAAATTGTTAACTGTACTGTAGCAAATTTCTTGTCATTTCAAGAATGATTTTTGGTTTGATTTCTTAATCTGTTCTTTTTTTGGAACCTGAAATCTATGAGAGTATCCAAATCTTTCTTTTCCATACCTTTAAAAGTGAGTTAACATTAGCATGGAGTGAGTGATGAGACAGCTGGACCACAGTGGGTGCAAGGTGAAGATTGCTTTTGGTGAATTGCCGATCAGAGTTGCCCAGACCCCAACTTCTGTGGCTGGTGCTGGTGGCATTTGCTCAGGCATAGACTGCTGTGCAACGTGGGACCTCTGTGGGCACCTCAGTGCAGAGGTGGTGGAGACATTTTTTTAAGAGTTGGAAGGAGGACGTTTGCAGGAGTGGGAAAAGAGGTTGTGTTTGCACGTGGGTGGTCAAGTGCCCACTGTCTCTGTGGCTGCACAGGAGTATGAACATAAATGCACTAGCTAGTTTCTCTCAGACTAGTTTTAAAAAACCTATTATTTCAAAATTTAGTCATATATCTAGATATATATTGTAGGGAGGGAGATGAGAAAGATTGTTCTTTATCTAGCATAACTCCATGAGGATACGTTTGCGGATCTGATCCAAGGCATGTATATGAATATGCTCCTTTCTTTGTTATCAGGAAGCAGTTTTCAGTGTTTTCTTTGTCCTTCACTCTTGTTAAATCACATCATGAGTGTATAGCTATTTGGATTCTTAAGAGAATGTCAATTGTTTTAGAATGTTGTCCCTGGGAACCCCATGTGGGGTGCTTTTTCTTTCATTTCTCCAAAGAATAGAGATGCAGGCCTGGGCAGAACATTAAATTCATATTTCTTTGTGTAAAAAAGATGAGTGCTTTATTTTACCTCCATATAGAGCATTTCATTGCTGTCTTAGAACATAACAGTCTGTGTAGATGATAAAAATGTCTGTAATCACATAAATGAGTTCCCACCTGTAGTAAAATTCTGGCACAGCTCTGCCAAGCTATTCAATTTGACAAGGAACTGATTTCAGTTTGCTACATAGCTAAAAAAAGAAACCAGGTGAAACAACTGAATGTTGACATTTGAGTAGGAGTAATAAATCAAACTGGTGGGTGGGGGAAAGGAATGTTCCTGTCTTCAGAAAGAAGCCTGCTTTTTTCCATGTGCGAATGAAATGCATTTGCAAAGAGTGGCTCATTTACACTCTGTGTCATTACATATTAAAGAAAAGAATAAACGGAAAAAAAAAAAAAGTAATGTCCTGTTAAATAAGCTCAGTAGTTTACCGGTATCACAAATATAAAATTTATTAGAAGCACAAACTGGAAATATTTAACACAATAATTATCTTTTTTCTCTGTTGTGCCAGTAATCTCTACGCTTGTATTCCTGTCACAGCTATCCTTTAATATCTGTGTTTGTCAGTAAGAGCTTTAATTGAAAACTGAATTGATCAGTATTCTCAAAAGTAATCATTAACTGGATATATTCCTAGGTCAGCATTAATTTCATCCATGTTAGTTTCTGGCATGCAAGGAAGCATGGTCAGTGTGGTGAGATGTTGTCTTTGGGGGAATCTTGCACAGGTTGGGTTAATGAGTGAGGGGCAAAAAGCTGTAATAATTTTGAAAAGGCTAGCATAGCATAAGCTTGTCATAGCGGCTAATATGGGTATTTAGGTTTTATGACACAATTTGCTGCTTTTGGAAGATTTTGTTAATCAGGTTTCTGTTTGTGTCCCACCCTACTGTTTACCTGTGAGGTCTTTGTTCAGTTCTTTATTATTGGGCTAAGGGTTACTCCTGTAAACATGTAATGATTTTTCCTTGGGGAAGTAATTCCGCCATGGTCAGAGGAAATGGGAGATACAAACAATTTTTTTCCTGAGCAGATGAATTCTTTATTGGGCCTACAGATATGCATCTGTAGTGCATACAGATGAATACCCTTTGCTGTTTTCCTCTCGTGCTCTAGGAGCTATGGGTAGAGATGAACACTTTCCATATCTGTCATAATAAGTGCCATCTTAAAATTTTAGGCTCTTAGCTTGAATATTCAAAACAAAGCTTATGTGTCTACAGGAGTGAATAAGAAGCTATTTTTGAAAAGACAATCAAGGAAAAAAATTAGTCTAGCAACAATAAAAAATACTTTCTGATGCATAGAAGAATATTTGAACTGAGATATGGTCTTCCTTGAAATCACTGATAGCCTGATTGAAATTTTCTTTACATTTCAACTTGTGTTATTGAAATATCTCTACTGTGTGTTGAGCTTACCAAACTTTTGTGTTATTTTGGCACTATTACCCAAAGGTCAGTTATTCAAGTGTCTTATACAATGTGTCTCATTTGCAAACTGGATTTGCATGGTTTTGTATATGAATACAAGTTGGCTGATGATACCAAACTGGGAGGGCCAGCCAACAGACCAGAGGGCTGAGCCGCCATCCAGCGTGGCCTGAACAGGCTGGAGACCTGGGCAGAGAATAACCTTATGAGGTTCAACAAGGGCAAATCTAGGGTCCTGCACCCGGGGAGGAAGAACTCCAGGCACCAATATAGGTTAGGGGTGGATCTTCTGGAAAGCACTACTAAGGAGAAGGATCTGGGAGTCGTGGTGGATAGCAAACTTTCCATGAGCCAGCAATGTGCCCTTGTTGCCAAGAGGGCCAATGGAATCCTGGGCTGCAT
>JAOQGH010000023.1:26270304-26338823 GCA_025769975.1 Gallinago jamesoni
CGCCTGGATGCAGTCCTGAGTGATGTGCTCTAGGCGTTCCTGCTTTAGCAGGGGAGTTGGACTAGATGATCTCTAGACGTTCCTTCCAACTCTGAAAATTCCATGATTCCATGATTCTATGATTTACTTTTTAAAGCATATCTTATAACCCTGACTAAATGAAATCTCCTAAGCATGTCTGCATTGTAAATGTATTAAAGGCACAGAAATAAAACAGAGGGCAATGACAGAAGTACAAAATCTAAACTGAATTCCTGAAGTATGATTATTTCTTTAAAATCTTGAAAACATTTCTAAGAATCAAATGGCTCCATCTATACCTATGCTGAACAATGCTTTACTTTGGACTCTGAGACTGACACTTGATGTAAGTAAGAGTAGCAGGCACTATCTCTCAAAAGCAGCTTAAAATATATTATTCACAGACTGATTGATTCATAGAATCTGTTAAATTGACAGCCATTATGAATTTGATTCTTCAAACTAAACTCCCCTTACTTTTCCACTTCTTGGCTTCTACAAAAACAAAAGCTTAAATGAGGCTATTTGGATAGTACAGCAAGGGATCATAGCAGACCCTGGATCTGAGACAGGGGGCTTTAGTTCTGCAGTGGTAACTGAACTGTATGACGATATCACATACTGAGTTTCATGCCACTTCTGTGGGAGTACTTTCTGCGTTATACGCTCCGTTTCTGCATCACAGCTTCAAAGATGAGAATTCTTACCTTGGCATTTTAACTGAATCTGACTCTCATGAATTTGATGCTTTTCCTTAAATTAAAAGCATTTTATTTATTCTTAAACATCTGCATTTCTGTTCTCAATTTATGTCATGTTGAAACATGTCCAGCTAGGTGCTTAAATTGCTCCTTCTCCCTTGTGCTTTTGTAGACATGAAGTGCAATCAGGACCTTGCAATACTGGTATGAAAATTTCTGTCAGTTCTGGGTTTTGTATACTGCTTCCAAAGGACAAAAGATTCGGACATGTGTGTCTGTTGTTTCATATGGTAAAGTCCTTAAAGAGCTGGAACTGTACCAGAAGTCCTCATTTAAATATACTTGGTAGCAAACCAAGAAAAAAATCAAGAGCTTCAGAACTGTAAGGTCAAAGTACACCTATTGTAACATTTTATTTACTGACCCTTACACAATAGAAAGAGATAAGTAAGTGATTATGGCTTTTTTACATTAATGTGATTAAAATGCTAATTATATCTTTAATCTTAACAGCCTAATATATAGTCAGCAAAACAAAAGACCTATAAAAGCATTTGGTAAGTAAATATTTGTGCATGAATGACTAAAGAAAGATAGTATTAAGGCTTAGTTACCATTAGCTGTTGCTTACTAATGAAAGTTAATAGGCTGGATTCAAAACCAGTTTTCAGGATGCTTCAAAGTTACTTTCAGCATTGTCAAGAAGTATATAGCTTTTCTTCAGATACTCTTGCCTTAGTAGCAAAGATATATTACGTTTTCAATGCTAACAGTTGGGCAGCTTCTCTTATTCATAAAGTAAAATTTTATAAGGAATCGTTAAATGGTTGAGATCTGGAGATCATTGAGAAGGCTGGCACATTTTTCTCTAGAGAATATTTTTAAAGACTTCAGCAAATTTAACTGCAATTCTGAAGAGCTGCAGTTAACTTGCAGTTCTTGAGAATTGTCACTCAGATGGTTGAGAACCATCCAAGTGACATCTTCATAGACTTGTAGTCAAGTTAGTTTGTCACCCCGTGTTTGTGTATTGTTGAATAAATCCTTGACAATGGGCTTTTATTTTTTTTTAATGAGCTCTTCTCCTATGGGATCTCTTCCGTGGGAATAAATCAACTCAGATCGTATGGGCCATTAATATCAGCCAAAGCTTCCAGATAAGTATTGGCTAAATACTGCCCAACTTCTGAGATAAAAATATACTGTCTGTGTCAGCAGATTTCACTATTAAGTTATGTTTGTGTGATAATGAATTCAGGATTAAAATTAGATAGTTAAAAACTTTGATTTTTATGATTTTTGTGCTAAAGCTCAAGAAAAAAAGGTCATACTTCTTACAGTACTGATTAACACCTTGTTCATGGTGTTTCTACACATAGTCAGGGAAGTTCAGTGCAAAAATACAGTTTACCCATAGCCTCTTACAATGTTCCCTGTATATTTTGTAAGCTATTTAAGAATTTAAGTCTCGTCATTGTAATCCAATTTACAAAATGATCCTCTAATCCTTTAGAAGGTGAACGATTTCTTTTAATATGAACCACCTCTTATAAGGTAATAGAAACCCAATTGCACTATGTAGAGAGAAAGGTGGCTGGTTTGGGCTTTTTTTTTTTTCATCTGGAAGTGAGGTTAAAATGGCTAATCAGACTAATCTGGCTGATTAGTAAACAATAATAAGCACATCAGCAAACAATTCATAGATTTCTTTGAGAGATTGTCTGTAAAATCACTCATGTGTTAGAAAATATTCACATAAATAAACCCTTTGTCATTAATAAAAATATTTGTAGAAGAAAAGCTGCTCACTTAATGCTGAGACAGGAGGTGCGTGTTAACCTCTCATAAAACACTTAAGTTCACCTTTGGAGAAATCGGGTTGCACGAAATAACCAGCTAAAACTTCTAATGTGATAGCTAGTATTCTCTCCTCTTTAACAGCATTATGTAGTTTAAGGTCACCCTTGAAACCTTGCTGAGATGTCAAAATGAGCAGCTAGGTCATTTTTATGGTTCTTAGGGGAGACAGTGTCATCCATCATCAGTGGAGGATTCCACCCCCAGTTGAATCAGAAAAAGCAAAGAGAAGTCTAGCCAAGGATAAAGTATATGGGATGCCTGTCAATATATAGGAGTTTATTCTACTTAAATAAAGTGGAGCTTCCACAAAGTGTCAAGTCAGAGTAGTCAACTGACAGTAAGTCTTCGATCAGCTCCTATAGCGTGTGAGCATTTATCCTGAAATTCTCTACTTGGACTCGTATGTTGTAGGAAAGAATTTGATCTAACAGTTTTATCCTGATGTAGCTGTTCATTTTTTAGCAGTGATATAGGGTCAAGCTATCTTGTTTACCTTCTCAAAGATAAGGAAGTCTCCCATAAAGGCAGTTTATTTTCTTTGCCTGGCTTTGATATGTTTGATTTGTTGTTGTTGGTGTACTTTTGCAATCCATTTCATAACGCTGCCTACGTGAACTTTTGTTTTTCACTGTTTGCTCAGAACGGACTGATCCTAATGAGATTAGTTGGAAAATATAGTTCAGTAAAACACTATGTTGATATTTTGAAGGTTATCTCTCTTATCAATCTCTGATTCCAGCAGGATTGTCCTATGTTTGAAAATTCTGCCATACTGTTGAATTGCAACTTCCCAGAAAAAAACTCCAGCAAGTATGCAGCTGGTACTAAGCAACAACCCCTGTGTTGGTGGAACATGGGCTTGATTTCCTAAACATGAGAGAATTTATTCTCTGCATTTTCTCAGGCAGAAGACACTAGAGATTAATGAAAGTAGTGTGATCTCTGTGACTCTGAATGTAGGTAATTACCCCTTTGTGTCATCTTCAGGCAGTCTGCAAAGGACATTAAAAGGAACAACACAAGGTGTGTGTGTCCCCTGGATGCTAACGTAGCCTTACTTATTTTGACATTAATATCTGATTGGGGCCTTTATAGGCACACTTCTTCTGCTTGCCACTTCTTTTCTGCCATGTAAGTTTTCTTTTTCAAATTGTACAAGATATATTAAACATATATATAAATAAACTAGAAAGAAATTCAAACCATAATACAGTACGAAATTCGAGTGTCGAGGTATAGCTATCCATTGCAGTACTGGCATCTCTTCTACAAGACCTTGTTTATCAGTCAGCTCCTTATTCTTTTAAATACGGAAATAAAGGTTTTGAGAGAACTTTTGTTTACAAAGAGCAAAGTGGCATAGTGAAAAATTATCTTCCCTGCACACCAGTCACTCAAGTAGGGACTCTGGCAGTCTAATTAGCAACACTATGTCATGATGTGCCATTTTTATTTATTTCTTTTTATTTCTTTTTATTTTTTTATTTATTTCTTTTAATAACATAATGATAACTCAGAAACCTCTACTGAAACAGTTATGAAAAATAATGAGACATTCAGTGTTAATTTCTGGCTAGTGTTTATGGAGAGGAATGTTTTATTAGGAGGGAAATAAAGTTTCTAGCATATGATTGTTGTGTTGGAATGTTTAAAAACAAATAAACTGTCTTGTTGAAACATAAAATCAATTCAAAGACACAAAATAATAATTTTATTTCTGTGAAAAACATATTTTGATAGGTTATGTAGCAGATGTAAAAGCCAGGGCTCGATTTCAATAAATAAATAAAAATAAACTTTTGCTATAGAATGAGAGTAATACTTTTAAAATAATTACTGTATTACTGTCTGTCAGGCTTATACCTACGGTAGTGAGTAAAATATATATCAATGAGATAAAGGAAAGCAGGATACAGCAATGCCTGGCACTTATTAGTTAAGCATAACTTCATGCAATTAAATTGCTTTAGATGTGTTACAACAGTAGGAAGATCTTAACACATTTGTTTTATAAAAGATCTTAATGTAGCCTTCATTTCTATATCATTTGCACTGCTTTCTGGACAGACGTTAAATGTTGTGTCCACGATGTGTGTTTTGCTCTTTCTCTCATCTTGTCCCTGAGCTGAAAACTGACTACATAGTAAAGTGTTTGGTTTTGGTAGAATTTGTTTTTAAAAGCAATAAATCCATTTTAAAAATGGATAAGCTGGATGTTAGAGAAGGTCAGGACAAGAAAGATGTCATGTATTTGGAGAGAGAGGTGGAAATGCTTGTGATGACTCATAGTTCCTGATAGAGATCATTCCTCATTTTGGGTCTGGCCTCCAAAAAACCTTCATTTTCAGCACAAACAAGCTGTAATTTTGCATGAGACAGTATAATGCGTATTTGCTGTCAATCAGCATCTTCTCACATTCTATAAGTGGTCTTTGGTGTTATCTTTCTCACAGGTCACTGAGTATTCTGAAAGCAAAAGCCTTCACTTGATTTCATGGAGGAAGCCAATGTAGTCTTCCACAGATAACAGGTATGATGGATTTGTTGTAGTCGAAGTTACTGAACTGCTGTACTGACAAATATTTTTTAAAAGCCTTATGCATTGTTGAAGTGGAGACAGGAGGTACAAATTTTGCATATAACTAAGGAGAAGCTGGAAGAGTTTTCTCTCGCATGAAGATGACAAATGTATGATGAGTAGATGTGGCTGTATAAGCGTTTGGTAATAAATCGCACAGCAGTCCTAAACTGTGTACTCAGATGATCATTGATCAGTGCCAACTGTATGGTTTATTGCTATGAAATACAAGCAGATGTGTATGCCATCTTCATGTTCCTGACATATCTGTATAATTTTCTTCGTTTGCATCGATGTTGAAAATATCTGGCAAGAGAATAGGTCTTTTTGACAGTGTCAATTTAGAGTATGGGGATGGATTTGCAGTTTCCTGTTACTGTTGTTTGGAAGGAATGATTTAAATAATTTCAACACATTCTCTTTGGATTACTGCCATACCTTGGGACAGATGATGTTGGATTATGCCGGAAGAACCAGGAAGATGAGAATGGATATTGCTCACTGACAGAGGATCTTCCATCAGTCTCTCTAAAGTTTGTCCTGTACTCTGTGCTGGTCTTGATCCCAAATGCAACAGATCAAGGGTATTGGCTTCAATGGAGTTACATTGCTCTCTGGCTGGTATTTCAAGCCTGTTCAGATTTGATATACAGGGTAAAGCTAAGACAGAATTTTCCTCTCTGAGGATTTTTCAAGTGTTTAGTGCAAATACCACATGCCCTAGGTATAAGAAAGGGATATATCTTCCATAACACAAACAAGAATTATTTGAGCCATGAGTGGCTGCAGTTGCTTGTGACATTCTTTCATCAGCTATGCTGATGCTAATCCATTTGCAAAAACTTCTGGGGAAGGCTTTTGTGCAATTTCCAGTATTTCTTGAGCAGTGTGAACTCTTCAGACATTCCTGGAGTGTACAGGAGGAACCGGACTACTTCAGAAATCTTAAGTGTATATGATAATGTCACTAAAATGGGATGGTAGTTCTTTACATGAATGTACGTTCACGAAGCATCTCCCATATCAAACGATATCAAGTACTTTGCATCTCTTGGTTTGAAGCCAAATTAAATTTGGCTCAGCCAATTAAATCTGCAGTCTTTGGCCCCCATCCAAAGACCTCTGAAGTATTTTCATTGACCTCATTGGACTTCATAGTCCAAGTTGTCCAGATGGCAATGATTTCATATGCCATGCAGATGAAACTACCTTTGCTGTGGTTTGTGCCAACACACAGTACAGGACGGCAATAATATATACTGTTTCAGTAAAACAAACAAACAAAAAAGTTGCAGTCCATTGAAATTACAGAAGAGATGTGAGTAGGTTAAGAGGACAGTTATCCTCAGAGCTGTCAGTTACTTGAGACTCTGGAGTTAACATGGTCCTCTTGAAAGAGAAAACACAATAACAAGTTGCTAAAGTAGTTGAATGGCTTGATGGTAAAATGTTGCCTCGTGTTAGAAGAAAATAACTTTCTAAATCACCAGTACCAGTTTTCTCATTGTCATGATATCTTTGGATGTCTTCCAGTCAAGTTCCAAGCCCACTACCAGCTTGTCTCTTCTCAACTCAGGTCCAGAACATGAAGCACTGTGATCTAAATTGAGTGGAGACAGTCTGTACCTGCTCAGTGTGTGCCACCAATTGGTCAGAGTCAAATCACCTTTGGTCTAGAGTGGGTGTGGCAGGATTAGCCATGTGTTATGCCTCATTGAACAAAACCCTGCAGCCGATGCTGCTTAGCGTGGACTCTGTAACACATTAATATGACCAAGCATGTCTGAGACAAAAGCTTTTGTTTCCAGTTATCTGAGGTGTCAGCAGATTGGCTTTCTTGCTAAGTCTAGGTGAATAGGTGTTAACAGCATCAAGAAGAAAATAATTTTTTATTCAAATGGCTCCTTTGCTTCTGAAGTATTTGCAGTGGACTGGAATTTCTGCTTTTTCTGCTGCTTTCTGCAGATTAATTGGAAGTATTTGTCTCAGCCTGGCAGTTAACAATGAGAAACAAATATATAATGACAGACACAAAATGTACCCCATGTACTGTTGTTGTGGTTTCAGCCGAAATCACTGCAAACGGACCGATAGATGGTCCTTCCCCCAAAAAGAGAGGAGAGGAAAAGATAAGGAGATACAGAAGTTTAGAATAAACTAAACTACTTTAATGAAGAACTAATTAAAATAAAACAGAAGAAAAAAAATGAAATAGATACAATATATACCAAACCGTATCAAGCTCCCAGGATGACAGTCCCATCACCAGCAGGCACAGGGGAAGTCCCAGACTGGACTCAGCGACAGATGGGAACTGGATTCCAGCTCTGGAGTCAGGAACACATGGATTCGGATCAAAGGTAGATGAACAGACAGGGTCCTCTTCAGACATCGGCCGTTGCAGGAAGAGAGATTGACCCTTTGATCCCTCAGCTTTTATACTAAGCATGGGGCAGATGGGATGGAATACTCCAGTTGGTCAGGTTTGGGTCACCTCTCCTGTTCCTCCCCACAGATGTGACCCCTCTACGCTTTTCCGTTTCTGACCCTCTAAGGGGCAAATAACGAAAATTGACTGACCTCGGTTGTTATAGCAATAAGTATAAGCACAGGCCTCTCTGCACACTCTTCCTTGGCATGGAGCACAAACATTGGCCTTGTCATCCTGAGAATGAGCAGTTTTCTCTGCTCATTATATGCCATTAATTTCAGAGAGTTAGAGGAGGCCTAGCTAAAATGTAAAATTCCAGAACACAAAATTGGTTTGGTTTTACTTCAAACTGGGACAACCGTACACCTCAAAAACGTGTTAGGATTATGTGGTTTACCAATCCCATAACCACCTGCAAATGTTTTAGTCAAGCAATCTATGTGCTAGGTTACATGTTGTTTTTACATTCCTTACGCTATTTGCAATACATTTTAAAAATAATAATAATAAACTTGTTTTCATCTATTAAAACCAAACATCTCCCTTCAGGAAGTTTGTTAACTATGTTTCAGTACTCATCATTATATTTGTTTTTTTGCCAGAGTACACAGAGCAGGTCTACAGAATGTTCCCTAACCAAGTGGAAATAGATTATTTTAACAAATGAAGCCTCGCCCATTAAAAATGACAGCTCATATCCCACGTAGATGGGCAAGTTCTCCGCCCCAACTAGGTGAGCACAGCAGTATGACAGAAGCAGGAACAGAACTTTCCTTTTCTCCCTCAGGCCTGCAAGGATAAAGCTGCTACCAGCTTCCCCATACATCCCCTTCCCCAACAGCTGCCGTATCTCTTCCCACTCTTTCCTGCTAACAGGAACCGTAGACAATTCATTCTATACTCATTGCTTGGTAAGGAAAATCCTAGTGAGAGACATATGGGTTGCTTTTTCACGCTTTGCATTGTGAGTCCCATGGAAGGCAGAGAATATTGTAGTTGTATCACTGTAGTGGTTTAATTTCTGTATATGGATCTGTGTGTATGAGGAATACAGTGTGCTCTTGTGTATACATACTCAAATAATAAATACAGTGGCATTTGTTATATTGACTCTGTGGAATTTAGACTCCTTTGTCTAAATGGGCAAAGTAACATTTAATGTTGAAATCTAAGTATGTTTATTCATCAATATCAGTCTTTCTAAGGCATACATAGTTATTGCTTAATGATATTTACAGAGTTTATCCATAAAACAAGTCGGGGTACAAACAAAAGCAAACCTGTTCTTCTTTCTCTCTGATGTTACTGGAAAACTAACAGAGATATGAACCGTAGTGTACATGGCTGGCTCTAACTGTATGGTGGGGATCACATCTGGTTTCTTACTCTTAAGAGATGGTTGAATTCTTGAGAACGTATCATATATACCTGAGCAAGCTAGGTTCCTTGTGCCAAAGTTTTCACAAGCTCGGGAAGGAAAATTAACTGGATCTTTCTTTGGCTGCCTTAATAGTGTAGTTCACAGCTCCAAGACCAAAGCTGAGGAATGGCTCAGCAAAGACTATTCTGTGGGGGGTTTGTGGTGTGCAGAGGATGATGAGGCAAAGCATTCTTAGAGATATTTTACTTTCAGCGTGCATAGGGAAATGATTAGTGTTATAGTCAAAGGAGTGAATCTACAGGAATGTATTGGAAGGACTGCGGAAATTAACTGGTGAAGTTTTCAGAGCAGAAAGTCAATCTTGTGTTTTCTTATTCTTATATTAGAAGAATATCGACATACTAATGATTTCTAAATCTCCCTGCATGTTGTCTATGAATGCCTATTCCCACTTCTTTATTCTCACTTCTGTCATGAAAGCTGTTTTTAATGTGGTGGAAGAGAAATAACTAGTGTAACAGCAGAAGCAATTAAAAAAAGGAAGAAGTTTAATCCATGAATAGAGATATGCGGCATACATACCATGTGTGTTATTCAGAGCTCTCGTAAGATCAGTTTCCACAATTAAATGCATTGCTAATAATTCTAATAAGCAATTTTTATGAGAAGGGAAATGCAATATGATTGTGGGTATATGACAGTGGTATTTTGATTCTTCTAAATCAAGAAGTGATTTAACTTTAAGTACGTATGCATCTATGATAGATCTAGGTGCCCCAAGTGTTTGTTAGGGAACACCTAACAAACCATTGGTATTTAGGCCGCTAGAAAAGCATTTACATAGGTGTGCAAACAAGAGTGTGTATTTTTCAAATCTATTTGTGACACATTCCTTTGATCCTGTTAAAACAACAATATTCAGCTTTACTTATGGTGTGGCTATTTGCCATCTCTCTGTAGTTTTCTGAAAAGAAACAGGCAAACAGGATTTATAGTACCTGAAATATTCTAATTCTGAAACCGTTAACCAGCTCCTATTTGCAAACAAATCTATCATATGCTCTACAGCTGAATATACCTGACAGCTCAGGAGTTGGGATATGACAGATCTCAAATGGCATACAAAGAACAGAAAGGGATCATATTAAGATTAAAAACTATGTTTTACTTGTTTGATTGCTGATATCTTACTGACGGAGATTTGTTGCGCTATTTGGAAAATATTTCCTATAGTAAATAAGGCAGGTAAATTTGTTACGTATTCAGGGTCAGAAGGAAAGCCAAATGTGCTTTCCATATTGTAACGTTAGCAATAGCTGCCTCATAGCTTGAGTTTGATAAGGACAGCTGATGTATTCAAAAACCAGGAATAAAGCAGGAACATAAAACAGGTAAGGGATGAGAGAAAAACATGAACATGACCATAAGAGAGTCAATGCTGCAGAAGGATACTGGATGAAGAAGGATGTCAAGGCAGGAGCCATTGTATGGAGGAGTACTAGAGTCAGAAAGTTTAAATTTCTCAAAATAATGCTTTTAAAGACAGCTATTTTTTTTTCTAGTTCAGGGGAAAGTTTTCCAAAAGGAATGGAAATACATCCTCTAGTATGTTTTTAGACTTTGAATATTGAACTGTGAATGTTTCTTTTTTAAACATAAACCCTCCACATTCACTGTATTCCAAGATTTTGTGTTCACATCAACACTGATTTTACAGTTACCTAGTTTACAGTTCCAATGTTACCCAATTACGATGTTACAAAAACATAGGAATAAGTTATTCCAAGTAATGCTATACTGTGGGTCAGTGTAGCAGAAAGGTCTGAACAACTGCTTTCCATCAAAGATTAAACTGCCTATCGCTATGGTTCAGTAATAGCAATGCAAAGGACAGTTACTGCTCATTTGCCAGGGCTGCATTTGTTCACGCAACATTACGTTTCGTAATGGAGCACTAAAGAAATGTAAAACATCAAGGGGGTACAGTGGAGCATGATCTCTTTTCAATCCCTTCTCGCCAGGGACTGAAAGAAATCAGCCCCCATTCTCTTATTGATTACAAAGAATTTAGCGTCTCTGATGTGGTGCTGATCAGTTACATCCTATTTATGAAGTTAAGAAAAACTATTTAACCCTTCACAACAAGACTCTGTTATATTGCAGTTCTGAAGATTCACGGGAAGGTTTTGCAGCTGGTACTTCACAGGATCACCTAGGTTGGAAGGGATCTTTTAAGATCATCAAGTCCAACTAATGGGAAAAAACCAAAACCAAAACAAAACAAACCAAACCACCACCCAAACAATAAAAAAAAAAAACACCAAAAAAAAACCCAAACCAAACCATACAAACCACACAGCACACCCAAAACAACACCAGCCAACCCAACACTAATCCATATCCCTGAGCACCATGTCAACTTGTCTCTTGAATACGTCCAGGGATGGTGCTTCAACCACCTCCCTGGGCAGCCCATTCTAATGCCTGACAACCCTTTTAGTAAAGAAATATTTCCTAATATCCAACCTGAACCTCCCCTGGTGCAACTTGAAGGGGAAGGGGAATCAAGGCAGCATTTTGCAGTATCAGTCATCATGGCAGATTTTCTCACAGTTATGGAATTTAGGTTTGTGTCTTCTACTTGTTAACAAATAATAAACATACTCTGTCTCATTTAAAGAAAAAAGTAAATTTGATTAAGTAAAAAGGAGTTCAGCTATGTTGACCACAAGGTCTCATTTCAGATATGGAAGGGGATTAGTGTGGTGTCATCCCATAACATCTGAGCTGAAGGGAAGGTGTTTGTGTTTGAATTGAATTTCACAATTCCCATGAATTTTATTTGGTATTTTGTTTCTGTTTTGTCTTCAAATTGGAGTGTGCTTTTTAGGATATTAATAATTTAATAATTATATTCCTTTCCTTTTGATTGACATCTGAAGACTTAGATGGCTCTTATGCTATTTCCATCTTAAGAGTCTTGTTTTACATGTAGGTGTGTAGGAATTTAAACAAAATACTGCATATTTTTAACCCATAGTAAGTTTGCTTTCTTAAAAAACCTTTTTATCTATCAGTTCAACACTCAACCAAGGAGCTATATTTCTTGTTCTATTAATGACATGAAAAAAGCACCTAATTAGGTTTGAGGTTGTGGACATTTCTTTTCAGATACAGTTTCATCATGACCAGTATAGGTATTGCCAGGGAGGAAGCATAAAATTCATGCACATGTGTACAAAGGAAGAGATAGTAATCATAGAAAACAAACTCTTTTTCTTAAAATTATTAGCTGTGATAGCATTCATTAAAGCAAAGACACTGTTTTGTCTGTCATTAGCTCCTTAACTTCTTTTCTTGTGTTGTAGGTTGCGTTTAACATTTTTTTAACACTGTTAAATACCAATCATAAGTTAAAATATAGTGTAAGGTGGTAAAGAGTTTCAAGATCTATTTGATCATTTCCTTTCCAGATTGTTTTTTTACCTTTTATATGGTATGTGCATGTGATTCTACAATGATGAAAAATGAATTACAAAAAAAATGAAATACAGCCTTGCTTGCTCTGTTCTTCCCCCTCTGGAAGTGAAATCAGGAGGCTGCAGTGAAACAGGTTTAGATGGTGACAGTTCTAAAATACCTGTGTGAACGTCATCAGTCCCAAGGAATGAGTGTTTACACATTATCAAACCCGAAATACTTTGGATTCATTCTCTGTAGCCTTTCCTGGAACTGAATTGAAGACCCTTTTTCATACATAGAAGCTAAGGGAAGCATCATCATAGCTCCATGCTTCAGGTTTATTCTGTCTCTGAATTGAGGGAAAGCTTTAGACTTTGTAAGGCATCTGAGGACACAGCTTTCAGGTATATCAGAAGATGCTGTAATAAAGAAATGTATTCTACATTGGTTCACAGAAAGTTTGATAGCTTAAAGGTGCTAACCTTTTCTGCACTATTTTATCATACAATGGTTCAGGCTGTGTGCAAGGGTTTAAATGAAGGCATGTGTGTTTGGAGTTGGATCTTGGACCCCTATGAATAGTATGCCTTCACTAGAGTTTGAGGGCTGAGATCCTCAGTTATTTTGGTTGCCAATAGAAGTGTTCTGGACAATGTTGGAATAAGCCTGTATTGAAAACACCTACAGAGCCCCTTTTGTCCATTCGGGCCTTCCTCTTGTCCATAGCTCTTTGCTTCTCTTTAATAAATGGGTGCAATCTACTTGAGGGTAAATCTTGTCTCAAACTACAAGAAGAATAGAAAAAGAGAAGAGTAATAAAACATAAAAATATACTGAACTTGAGCTAAGGTTGTTGGGATCTGATTTTTTGAAGAAAAACTCTTTCAGGTTTGAAGAGGAAAATGTAGTGCTCATATTATGCTTTCATGCTCTTGAGGAAAAGAAGCCAGGTCTTTGCTTATTAATCAGGCTGAACTGAGGAAGACTGTGCTGTGTTTGCACAGAAGTTACTAAGGGCAAGCAGTTAACTTGGTTACACTGGCAGCTGGCTGTACCTTGTGTACATACAAGGCACTCCAAAAATTTATCAAGAAATCTTCCAATTAATTCATAGGAGAAGTTAAATATTAATGCAAAAGTAAACAGTCTGTTGACTTGCTGTGTGGCTCATTAGTTAGGAGCATAGCAGCAGTGCTGAAATACCGATAGCTTCAAGAAATGTATGCTATACCGAGCTCTCTTTTCACAAAACAGCTATGTACTGAAAGGGATCATAGCAAATCCCACAGTAATTTGCAAAGGGAGAGTCTGTGTGAGATTCATGTTGTTCTGTCTCTGATCATCCCAGGCATTTTTAATTTTGCAATGTATTCTGTAGCACGGAGGATGGTTGTGTCTGTTAAAAAGTTACATGACACATCTTCGGTATTAGGATCAGTGGTGTTGCTGATATTTTTCAACAGAATCACAGTGTAGCCGAGGTTGGAAGGTACCTCTGTAGACTGCCTAATCCCTAACCCTTCTGCTCAAGGCTGGGTCAAATAGAGTGGGTAACTCAGCGTTGTGTGTCCAAGTGGGTTTTGAGTACCTCCATGGATGGAGACTCCACGTCCTCTCTGGGTGGCCTATTGCAGCGTATGACCACACTTGTAGTCAAAGTAAAAAGAATATTTTTTCTTAAATTTTAGTGGAATTTTCTGTATTTCGATTTGTGCCTATTGAATCTTGTCACTGGGCAATGCTGAATCTTGTCCTTTCATGGGTGTTCCCTCCTCACAGGGAGCCATCAGGAGTCCAGGCAGAACAGATAGGAGAAAAGTTTCCATTCATATCTCGCCAAACTGCTGGTGGCGGGACTCTGACTGGGAGCTGGGATAAAGATGTGCTGTAAAGAAGGGGCAGGGCAATAGGTGATGTGCAGCATTCTAGTCCATGGCAGCAGGACACAGCTTTTTGCAGAGCATAGGCTGTGGTGCAGGGTATGGTCCTTTAGATCCAGTACTGTGCATTAGAAGGAGCAAATGCTTACAAGAAAGGAAGTGCCATTTCAGAGAGGCAAGGCTTTTGGTGAAGAAGGAGCTAAAGATTATGGAAGCAAGGCTCTTTCTAGGTGTCGTCTTAGGTGACAAGCCAGTGACTTTTTTTTTTGCAGTTACCCTGGAATCTGTGTAGGTTGTCGAAGGTTCAGGAACATGACTGTGCATTGCAGTTATGTGTAAGTGCATTTCCAAAAATTTTATATACAACAGGCACAGAGAGAACATTTTAATCTTGGGGAAAAGGAGAGAAAGGAATTATAGCAAATGATTTCTCTTAGTTTATGTGTTTAGGGTTTTCTTTCTTTATTTTACAGTTTTATTGTTTCAAGGACTACAATTTGGAGACCAAGATGAAGCAATGTTTATAAATGAGCCTGTATATAAAATTCCCTCTCCTCCAAACTGTGGCAAAGAACATGGTAATTTAAATGAAAACTGAAACCCTAATGATTCATTTCAGATCTTTTATTCAGTATGTGTTCTTCAATATATCCCTCTTTTTCAAACTGCTTTTACTAATGCCACTTCAAGGAAGTTGACAAATTGATTTTATTTTGACTTGTTATTGATTGACTGTTATGACCTTATCGAGATGCTTATATTCCATAACTTTACGCTTTCCTGGTTCTCTGTCGTCTGGCTTTAGTGTAACTCAGGAAGGACAGCAAGCCCATGTTGGCGGGGAATAACCAATAAAAGAAAAAGTCAGATCTTCATTTGATATTTTCACTGGGGATTTACACTTTATTACATTACCAGAGTCATTTCTTTCTCAGGGATATTTCCTCTTTGATAGCATATTTTATATAAAGCTTCTTTATGGTTTGGTATTGTAGTAACCACTCAGACACCTGAATTTAATAGGAATTGAAATTAGAAAATGAAATTAAGAATTTGGCTTTATTGATTGTTATCAGAGTGTAATTTTTCTCACTTCATTGAAGTTACACTATATTCTGAATAACCAGGTCCAAAACTGGCTTTACCAAACAACGGAACTTTTTAATGTGTCAAAGATCTCTGGCATTTTCCAAATCCCTTAATAGATTGGAAGATAAATTGGGTTTTATATAAAATTGCTTATACTTTTTCTTAAAATAGATGGTCTAAAAGATATCAAAAGTCTCCCAGGCTCTGGAAGTAATTTTTATTAGAACAAAACTTATTCAGACTGAGGCAATCTTTTATAAAGCAAATTTTGACCTCTTCAGCAAGAACGAAACACTCTAAAGGTCTGAAAAGAAATCTGTCTCCCACACGCATGTCCTTGAAAAAAGGGCCCCAGCAGAACAATCTTGATTTCTGGCCTTTCAGCTTCACAAATCTTTTTGAATCATGCAGGGTCAGTGCAGCCTCCTCAGGCTCCCCATGCTCCCAAAGCACTCCCCACCTGAGCAAAACCCACAGCTTTCCAGGACGCTGTCCTGCCCTGCCACTGGTATGTGCTGAGACCACGTAAACAAAACCCTTCGTTTTGGCTTGGGTCAGGCTCTTCTAGCAGAGCATTGCGTACAGTAGAGTGAGAACAAACAGGCGAGGCAGGTCTGCTGTCCATCAAAACGATGTCGGGTTCATTATGTCCTGTCGTGTGGGGCTTTCTCCTTCCTCCCTGTGACCCAGGGAGGGGCTCTGCCTTTGCCTGCACTGAGCTCCAGAACTGCTTCAGAGGTCTAAGGGCTGCTGGCTGTTTGCTTGGTGTTGAGGAGGAAAAGGTCAGCTATGATTTCAGAGGTCGTCTTGCAGAACTCAGCAGCAGACTGTTACACTGAATTTTGTGAAACGCTGGGGAAAACCCACACCGAAACTGAAGCTCAGAAATAAAAACTTGCACAGCTTAAAAGAAAAAAGTTCTCAGGTCTTTTGAACTGAACCCGTCATGCCGATTATAGATTCTATTCCAGTAATTTCTATTGCATATGCTTTTCCTGCAGGAAATGCAGGAAATTGCATGTATTGTTTAAAAAATTGCTTTCTTAAATACTGTAGTTGTCTTTCCTGGTGACCAAAGGAGAGAGGTTTAATCTGCATCCAGACATCAGTATGTTTTGCTGTAACAAATCAACAGAGCTAAATAGAACACCATATTACGAAGCTGTACCAGTCGTTTAATATATTCCTAATGAAAATATTATCCTGTTTGATTTTTTTAAATTATTTTTACTTTAAGTTCATTAAAAATACTTACCTTGAATTGAAATTAAGACCCAACTTTTAAGTATGAACTTTGTATGTTCAACATATATTTAATATTTGCAAATATTTAGTTCTAAGGGAAGAAATAGTGCTGACATCATTTTAATTTACCTGAGCAGCTCATGCTGGACCAGGAAAAATTCTCTTTCCTCATATCTCATTAATGTGTATTGCTAGATAAGCCAGAGGTGTTTTTTAAAATGCCTTTTTCTTTGTAACCTACCCAAATGGCTTTTGTAATGTTCCACACTTACTGTGTGTCACAGGCCTCCTACTAACCATACTTTGTAAGCAGAAAGCTGAGATGACTGTTGTTTGGGTTTTTTTAAGTTACAACCACAAAAATGTAAGGTTGGGCTGAATATTGGACTTAGTTGCCCCCAAATTATATGCTTTCTAGTCTCTATGGTGGAAATCCTGAATCCTCACTTACACACTGAAATTCCCTGCACAGACCAGTGCAAAGCTGAATCCAAGGCAGTGGATTAGGGAGTGTCATACAGCTAGCAAAAGAACCCAAACCAGAACAAAAAAAAACACCAAAAAAAACCCCAACCCAACACCAAACCAAAAAAAAAACCCAAAACCCAAGAAAGGTCTAGGAGCAGCAGTATATCTGAAAACCCAGATTCGCAGAGAGTTTAGACTGCGGTACAGTGTGTCTACTCTAGACGTACTTGTATCAAGGTAGATGTGTTGTTGTAGAAGTTGATTTGGCTGTGAATAACTTCATGCAATGCATGAGCTAACTTGTTTAAAACTAGATTAAGGATCTCTGAACTGTACGATTTGCAGAAGAGACATCTCTGGCCTCGGCAGATGTTCATCTTCACAAAAGAAGCCTTTCTGCCAGAGGAAAGCACTCATTCTTGTTTTCTTTGAAGCAGAACTGGAGGAGAAAAGCAGGGTCTTGAATGGCTTACTAGTTAGGACTCTCTCCTTGGAGGTTTGAATTCTGTCTGATGTGAATGCATAAATCCCCATGACCCCCACATGAACCAGGATGGTGGAACATCACGCTGTCCCTTGCTTACTCTTGCTGGCCCATTTGGTATTGCATTTCTTTCTCTGGAATGGCTTAGCATCAATTATATTGGAGCGTGCACTCTGCGTAAAAGGCTGGTGGTTGGGGTGCTCTCCTGGGAAGCGAGATGTTAGGCTTTTGAATGTCTGTAGGCTTAGGAAGCTGTTGAATCCAGCCCTCTCACTTGCTGAGTCCTGCAAGCATTAAGCTGTTGCGTGAAAGGTGGAGATTCCCACCCATCCTTTTTTAAAAGACAGTGAACAAGTCTGCATTTTCTGAGGAACCTCATCTTGTCAGTGTGCTCTTGGTATTATTCAGTAATTAATGTTTTGGATGCCTTAGGGGACCTACACATTTGCCAAATTTCTAGAACCTGTCTTGGGAGGGATGTGAGAAATAGGTGCTGAGCTATTTAGGCTGGGGCAATTCTAAGCATGTACAAAGCAAGCACCTAGGAAACTTTGGGGGCAAATGGGGAGGACTGCAGTAAGTTTAGGCACCCTTCTGGAGTAAGAAAATCTTACTAAAAAGTATTGTGGATTTCATTTTGAAAATCTCGGCTTCAGATCTGAGTCAGTTCTTGTTTAGAAACTTGTGTTCTTTGCTGAATGTGGCTAATGGTCACTGGAGACAGTTGAAATATTCTAGATACACACAGAAAGCAAAAATGTTGGGAATTTTGAAGATCCCCTTTTTTATTTCCAATTTGAGAACTATTTATATGTTGGCTATTTTACTGCTGGTGATGTCTTGATGTGAGTAGTTACTGCTTTTTGATGGATTCCTTAGTTTCCTGATACTCAATTTATGGACTCCCTTTTCTACTTAATATTACTGTCTTCTACTCAGAAACAAAATGTTCTGGAAACACAACCTTTAGCTGGCTCAGATGTTAGCTGAAAAATTCTGAGAAGTTTAAGAGTGTAAGCCATCATGTCTTCTTAAAAAAGTAAAACATTTGGTGATCTCATGTAACCATGTCAGTAAAGTATTCGGAAGACATGCTTGACTCTTTATGTTTTCATAACTATTGCTTTGCAATGAGAGGTTTTACACAACTTTGTATATCACAGAGAAATCAAAATTTTAGGATAGGTAAGGAGAAGATTTCTGCATTAGAAGACTTCCACTTTTTGATCAGCACTTACACTCAGGACACAGTCAGAGTGACTTTAAGTTTAATCTGGCTATCTAGATCAGAAGTTATTTCCCATGAATTCACACCCATTCACACAATCTCACTGCGCAAAAGCTCTCACCTTCAAAAAGCAAAGTCCAAAGTTAAGTGCGCTTTCCTGACTGGAATTATTTGCAGCTCAGTTTCCCTCAGTCAGGAGATATAATATCACATTCTTGTCTGGTTATCGCTGTTCTAAAAGTATCTAAAGAGCTTTGGTTTTAGAGGTTTTTGGTTTTGGTTTGGTTTTTTTTTCCCTTGTCACCTTAATGATCCCATCTTTGGTCAGTGGAAATCAGGTGCTATTAATTTAATTTCTGTAACACCCACTTCATGGGAATCTGTGTACCATTAGCTCTGCCCATGGCTTTAGAACAACAAATCTATTCTGCTTCGGGAATGCCAAATGAGAGTAGCTCAGTTCAGACATAAAGGAAGCAGGAAGAGAACAGCAGTGAACAAGGAAACATTAGTATGAAAACAATTTCATGTTTATGAATCATAGAGCCTTTGGTGAAATTAATTAAACAATGTGTCCTGGGCACATTCAGAGAAAGAGTTCAAAGACAAAACATCTCTATGAAGGTGAAATAAGTTCATAATATTATTTGAAGTGTTTTCAAGAGTGTTTGTTCTATACACAAGGAAAATGTGAAAAATTGAAAGTAAGCCGGTGCTTGCGGGCAGACGTAGCATATATTACTTTACTGTTACACTAGAGGAAACCAGTAACACTTTTAAGCACATAAGCCTGTCATCAAGTGACAGAAAGACAAATTCTTGAGCCTCATGAATAGGAAGAATAGACTGATACCAAAGGCTTTTCCGTTTTACCTACCATACTGGAGTCAGTAAAATAGTTTCTGCCACAATCTCTTGCTTGTACTACCTGTACAGCATGATCACTACAGCAACGTTCATGCAAATATGAAAAGACCTTCCATCCTTTTCAGTCACAGCTGTATCATTGCACCATGCTGAGAATTCTGAAAAAGCAGATATCATCCAACCCCTGAATAAGTTGAAATGTAGCTTCAATTTTGTAGTTTAAAGGAAAAAATCTAAAATAAATTACTAAAATTGTGTACAACTGTGTACAATTTTGACAATATTTATACATTTTTCTACCAAAAAAGAGTGTAATTTTTGCTCATATGGAGTACTCATGAGAGTACTCATGTAGACTTTTGCTATAGTAGAACTTAACTTTTTTCTCTTCTTGTAATGTTCTGGCTGTTTTTTTGCTTTCTACACAGTTTTCTATTGGTTGCACTGCACTGCAAAATAGGCCTGAGATTTTTCTTTGTATATGCTCTTCTTTCAGTTTTGTTTTTTTTTTTAATTTCTTTCTTTTTTTTTTTTTGCCACTACACGAGTCTCGTTTAAGCCAGAACTGTATTTTTAAAAAAGATATTTCTGTGTGTTCTTGCCAGTCTTTAATGAGTACATTAAGGCTTACTATTAAAGTGAAGAATAAAAAAACAACCTGTTCTGGCTTGCACTGGTTTGCATGTAAATTTTTGGCAGGATTCTTTCTGCCCTATCTTTACATTGGTTGCTCTACCAAATGGAAGATGGTAGAGCATCTTTCATTCATTACTTTCATTCAGTAGAAGAAACTATAGAACAGTAGTTCCATATTTCCGTATTTGAAGAAGGATGTCATGAGTGATTATTATAGTGGCTTATGTTTCATTGCTATGTGGAGAGAGGAGGAACACAGGCGTGTTCATCCCACGGGGATGGTGGAGCAAAACACAAGAAAAACATGTAGTTAAATGGCAGAAGAACATTCAATACCAAATTCTCTGGTGCTGTAATAAACCAGGATGATGATGTCTTCTACTCTGTATTGAGTACTGATATGCATTAAATATTATTGAATTTGGATAAAACTGTTTTAACAGTACACAATAAAATAGTAATTTTGCTTTGTCAGAGTTTGCTTGCTAGTTAAGGAAATTTCTTTTTAACAGTTCTGCTAGCAGAAAATAGCATTAAAGTAAAAGCCAGAATATTAGAGTGGGTTAGAAACTTTCCAGTGACATGAAAGCTAAATGCTAATTTCTTAAACCCTGAACATTTTGTTTGAAATACTTGGATTTGGCATGTTCCTAAAGAAATGCTTCCTAGACTTTTACTTGTTTTTTCTTGAAGTCAGTGACATTGAACATCTTAGGATACCTATTATCTGGGGCAGATACATCTGGTAAGCATCTCCCAGGGCCAGAGACTGCTGGAGCCTCTTGCAGCTGTTAGTGAAATGGACATTCTGCTTGCCTTATTGCGGAAGTTGATAAGAGATGAGTAATAGTGCACTTCATTAAACTACACTGGTGGATGAACACTGGTTGATTAGTTAAGATGAGATTAAAGCCCAAATTTTTAGGGCTTGGACTTAGCTTGCAGTTTATTGCTTGTTTTTCAGACATGAGAAATTCTTGCACAAACTTGAACACCCAAATCAATTATAATTTGAAAAACTGATTAAATGGTTCCACTGCCTTCTTGCCAGTGAAGAATTTTCCCTATTTTTTACTTACAGACTTTTGTATTGCAGAGCAGGAATTTTAATTTTCTTTTGATTTTTACATTTAGATGTTCCCAGTTTTGGGCTCTGTTTGAATCTGGACCATCATATAAGAATTTCAAATTTTAAATTTGATGTTAACACTTGAATTCAAACTTCCTTAAAGTCTTTGGATGGTGTTGGAAAATGGTGGTATGCTAGACCAGTCACATCTGTCAGTTACTATAAGGAAATGAAAATTGTGAGAAATAATTTTCAGGAAATATTTTTTTCTAGCAGTTATTTGTTTTTCTTGCCCCCAACCAGTTCGTAAGACCAAAATCTCTTCAGTTTTCATTGTTTTCAAAAAATCACGCAATGCATTCGGGGAAATGGGGGTTAGGAGTGGGCTTCATAAAATACCGATCGTCGGGCAAAGGTAAATGAAGTATTTTTTCTTTTGAAGGCAGTATGTTTGAAAGCTGGATCATCCACTGTCAGCAAGTAGGACAAAACCAGGAAAAACGATAGAATCAAACACTTACATCCTTAGCACAGCCTAAAAAATAAATAACCCTGGAAGAGTGCCAGCATGCCTGTACTTACTTGCAGGAGACTGTTTGCAGCCCCCTTGTTCTTATTCCTTGTGCTGACAACTTTCAGCTGTGTGGAATATTTAAGAAGGAATAATTCAAGCCTACTGCTAAACTCAGTACCCTACAGTGATCCCAATACTGTCAGTTACATCTTTAAAGAGTGCTGAGTAAAAACAGGGGAAAAATACAGTTTTTAAAAATTTTTAATTGTGTTAAGAGTTTTTTCAGGTTTTGAAATTTGTTTGGTTAAAAGCCCCTAAATCATCTGCTCAACACCTTCCTGTGTTTTTCCCTAAAGGTGGTCAATAGTTATCTGTCTTATCAGCTAATTTATCAGCACTAAAGATTTTCTTTCAAAAGTATCTATCAGTTATTTTTTGTACCAGAAACAGTCCTTAAAGTTTTAGGCTGCTCCTCTTGAAATCTGTGTTTGTAGCCAAAGCCCTTTCAGAAGTTTAAGCGTGTCTTGAGGTTCTAATATAAACCCTGAGATGGGAGTACCCTTTGAATTCCTTTCAGAGTTTTAAATTCCTTTTATTTCATTTCATTCTTCAAAAAAAGGCATTACATTGATTTAGATATTTCTTTTTGAGATAGAACACAATTGATCTGAGAGTTTATTATTGTTACACCTGAGTGCAAGAAGCATGTAAATTTCAAAGATTATGTTTGATTACTAGCCTTAGTCTCAAATAGCCCATTAAATTTCAAAGATTACTCTTGTGGGCATAAATACGTGCTTTTATATATATATATTTATATTTCTCCCTCTTAGTTTGCATTTGCATATGTATGTTCATATATCTCTATACATGTATATATAGATATATCTATATGTGTTTGTATACATCTAGATGTGTAAAAAAAGTTTTGGAATTTGTATTGCATTTCAAATCAGCACAATGTGTCCAATTTCAGCATACCATCAATGTGAAAAAAAATATTTCCTTTTGAGCAATCCAAACATTTCATTTTCATGGGACATAATATTTTGTGTGTCTTAAATTTCAAATTGAAAAATCATTTCAAACATACAAACTGGATTTTTTTGTTTTGAAACTGTCAAAACAGATCACTTCGGAAACTTTAGGAACTTGGTTCCTGAAGAAGACATTAATTAAAACTGTCTTTTCCTCCTTTAATTTCAACCACCTGATGTTTTCTAGCAAAATAAATTTATTTAAGAAAATAAATCATGAATGGGTGTGCTTTTCAGAGAGAAATGTACAGTGTTTTGTTAACTAATGGGTTAAATAGTATATAAAGATTAGTTATAACTGTTCAGTAACTTGGGAGTGCCTATTTTATCTGCAACACAACGCATTGTTGAAGACACAAAATAAAAATACACATCCAGTTTAGATAAAAATTCTCGTTTTAAGGGATTTAAACAAAGCTAATACCAAATGATGGATGCATAATCAATATAATGTACTTCTATTCTTAAAACATTTTGAGCTATGGAAAATGTAAATATACTATCAATTTATTATTTTTTTTTTGTGGGGAGCTCCAGTCATGACTGGAGCAGTATAACTATATTTATATGGTGAACATGTTTCAGTCTTTTGGTAGAAGAAAACCTAACCTATATAATAATGTCGAAATTAGTTCCAAAAATCGGGGAATGATTTTATATTTATGCAGATTCTTAAAGATACATTAGGTCTGCGCAGCAGAAAGAGGGTTATAATAATATTTGGGTATGTTTTAGGATGAAAGGCTCAAGTGATATAAACTACCACAGAATCTGCATGTTGTCACTATTGAATTAAATAAGGGCATTCAGGACAATAGTATGACTGGGGAAAGGGAGTTGCTTTATTTTTTGACTTTGATGCACTCAAAATACATAGTTTTTAAATGTATTTTTACGTAATTATTTATTTGAAACATGGAAAATATATGAATGGTCTCAACAGCAACTGTAAAAAGAGTCTGTCCATAGCAAGCCCAGGGACAGTGTGGCTGCAACTCCAAGACGTAACTGCCACTCTTTTGATGAAAGTTTTAAAAACATCTTATGCAAATTGTGAGTAGAAAGACAGAATAATTACTGTAATCAGAACATCACAAGCTGGGCCCAGGCTCAGCAGCATGTTACAGAGACCTGTGAGTGTTTGTCTGGTGTTGACTTTTTCTTTAATAACAAGGGCTGTATATTTCACATTAACTCTTTATTTAATATTTAACATTTAAGAAATACAAAACTTTTTCTCTGAATAAGTAGTTTCCAGATACTACTTTTTTTTTTTTCCATTTCAATCAGCAAATGCACAAATATTGTGTTTTATTACATTTTTTCAGGATTTTGTTTTTGGTTTAACCAAAGTCCCTTTAAGCAAAACACTTTACTGCTTTCCATTTTTACCCAAGCAGATCTCACAGCAGGTTCGGTTATTTTCCCTGTAAAGAGGAAAAATTGATGATAAAGTTTCGTGTCTTTAATGGAACCCTGATTATTTACAAAGACAGTCCAAAGGCTGTTTTCTCTAAGCAAGGGAGGAATCAGGGAAGGAAAAAGAAAGGAAAAAAGAAAAAAGATTATTTCATCGTTCCCAGCATTGAGGCTCTTTGAGACTGCAAGCGTATTCCAAATATTCCATAACTCCAAAATATACTCTCCAGATTTTTCTTAAGAAAACACACTTTGATTTCTCTGAACAATAAGATGGAGTATTTCTGGCTTTATGTTACTCCTGTGACTTTCTGAAACAGATGCGTGGTTGAGTTATGTCAGGCGGTGAAATAGGGTCCCAAGGCCAAGCTTGATCTCCTCTTCCCTGCGAAGCAGTCAGTAATGTTGTCCCAGCAGGAGAATATGAAGATAGTGACCTCCCCAAGCTGGGTTTTCTGTTGAAAGGCAGGGGAATGCCTCGATTTGGAGGGAGCAGGAGTGTTAGCTTGGAGCCACGCGAGACACTGTGAGCACTGCCTACTGCTATCTGTCTTTACCACTCTTTTTTCAGTTGTTTCCAGCCAGCTCATCATAGTAATTTAAGCTGAATTTTTCCATAGATTGTTCCTTCATCATATTAGATATTTTTTTTTTAAAGTTTCAACAAAAAGAGATCATTCGTTTCCAATGAAAAGGTTGGTGAAGAACAGGTGTTTTGCCAGTGCTCATTTTCTTCATTTGTTTTTTTGAACAGCTGTGTATCCTCTGTGGTTTGGAGATATATTGAAACTTGGCAGTGAAGTGCCTTTCATTTTTCTCATGAGATTCACCCTTTTCTAGTCAAATTACAAACCGGGGCAGCAGGATTTTATGTCTTTTATTTGTTTGCTTTGTTAGTGGTGTTACTAATAATTCGATACTAACTTTATTCGGAACTGAGACACACCAACTCAAACAAAAAATTAACACAGAAATATCAAAGTATTTAATTTTGCCCAGTTCAGCTCTACGTCCTGCAGAAATACAGTAGTAGTGTGTGAGAAGATAGGTACCATGATGAACAACCAGAGTGCAAAAGGACAGGACATGTGGTGTACCATGGGAAACAAAATTTGTTTCAAGAAATATTCTTCTATGGAAAACTTTGATTTTTACATGTACTCCCATGATTTCTAAAAGAAACCTCACTCTAAGTGAGAGATTTTTCTCTGTTCAATTCAGTAGAGACTTTTACAAAGAAGGATGACTACCATTTGTCAAACCTGAGCCTGAAATGGATATTGAAAAAATTAATTCTGTCACCTTGAACATAGTAAGAATAATGTTGTTATTAATAATGAAGAATGTAACGTATTGCTCCAAGAATGGCATTAACTCAGAGATTGAGAACTGCTCCAAAGAAGTCAAAGAAATAATGAAAATCCATCTAAAATTAATTCCTACATTTTTCAGGTCTCCTTGCTATTTCCTAACCTTTTAATGGAGCAGATGAACCAAGAACCACCTTAATAAGACATTTCAGACATCTGTTTCAACTTAAAATGCCTCCTTTTTTTCCTATTTTCATCAAGTTTCTTAAAGAACTTCTCTCAGCCAGAGATCCCAAGCCAGAGATCCACAAAGCCAGATCCCTGGCATGGTGATCTACGTGAAATAATCAATATCAGTATGCGATAACCTGCAGTGTGATATACTGACAAATACAAACTAGACTAAGCACAATATGGATCTCTTGTTTCTATAAATATGTTATGCTTTCTTAAAGGACTTAAATTTATGAGGGCCTTAGAGACACCTGCAAACATAACACTTTGTTTTACACAATTCCAATTACATTTGAAAATGTAGAAATTTCTCTGGCATATGAGTTCTCAAATGCTTTGTCTGTGGAGTACATGGTTTGTGAATTCTGGCTTTTTGGAGGATTTTTTTTTCTCAATTTGATTTTAACTTCTTAGAAGAAGCTAAACTAATATTAATCAATAGAAGCAATGGTTTTCATACAGTTGCCACTAAGGTATTTATGTCATCGTAAATATTAGGGAAAAGGTTTGTGCAGGAGTGGGAGAGCAGCTTGGCTAAGAGGTTATGTTTATCTTTTGTCAGCTTGAATGAAGACATATAAGAAACCAGCTTTTACTACTCTACTTTTTTTTTTCCCTAAGTAAGGCTCCAAGTTTAGCCTCCATTTTCTATCAGTGCCATGTAGACATAGTGTTCTAAAAGTACACTTTTTAGATCCACTGTGACAATTCTTATGTTACTTTTTTGCCATGGTAAATCCTTTAAACCCTGAAATAGTTTATATGCAGCATAAAATCAAGGTCATGAAAAAAGTAATATTTTTGGATTTTTTTTTTTAAAATTTATTTCAATAGGAGCTGTAACCTTACAGCTAAAAGAGCACTTCGATCCATATTCATGCTGAAATAGGTGGTCACATCCTCTCCTTGCTGCAGCCATTTCTCAGTTTCTTACTTTTCCCACCATTACTGTTTGTGCAACCTAGCATTGAGTTAAATCACTAGAGCACAACCTTTTTTGGGGGGTGCTGGGGATGGGGACAAGTTGGTAAACAATGCTTTTTTACATAATGGCTGAAAGTAATGTGCTGCAAATACACAGCTTTGATACTGTATTGGGAACTACTTTATGATATAGTACGCAAAAAGTTAATTCCACTTTATTCTGGTAAAAATATAGGGAGGATGAAGCCTAGGTAAAAGACTAAATGATAAGAATGAGAAATGAAACTGTGTTAAATATGCTTAGAGAATGGCAAGGAAATCACATAATAGTGGTCATAGTGCTAGCGTTAGGACCTGTTGCACTTTTTATCTTTGTTACTGACTTGGAAAAAGCAGTTAGCCATCCAGTAAATTAACAGCCCCAGAATTGTTACAAGTGTGAAGCTCATTCTAGACAGCGACATGAAAAAGGCTGTCATGGTAGAAAGGAAAACTGGGAAAGGATTAGTAATACAAGGTTATTCTTTTAATAAAACAGACAAACAAAACCTGAGAACCAAGAAACAATCCTGAAATACTTTGTCCTCTCATGGAAAATGATTCTGGGGAGAACACAATATTAAAGATGTCAGGTTATGTCAGTGTATGCCAAATGGACATGAATTTGTCAAACAGTATGAATATGAAAAGACTTATGCAGTTTTGGGCTTATGAAGCAAAAGCAAAGATTACTGTGATGAGCTAGTACTGGGGTTCTGGACGGCAACCTACAATAAAGATGCTGCCACAGTGGAAGGGGCTTAACTAGCATTATTAGGTCTTTAAGTATTGCTTTCTGCAGTCTAAAAAGTTAAATGTATGCAATGTAGCACAACTTAAGTTAGTGAAAAATTTAAGGCTGAAACACCTGGAGAAGATTTTTCCGTCAATTATTGTAGGTCTGTTGACTTGGTTTAGTTGCAATTTCCTGGGCCAAGGTCAAATTATTTAGCTGGAAACACATAGACAAGGTAGAGTAAAATACAGAGTAAACATATATTGAAAATATACACACATATGCACATGATCCTTACAGTGTGATAAAATTGCCTGTGGAATGGTCTACTTAGGGAAAAGTATAAATCACATTGTTTGAAGCTTTTAAAGTGATTCTGAGCAAAGCCCAGTGTAGCGTGCTGAAGCAAAGTAATCTTCCACTGGCTGGAAAGTGGGCTGTATTCCATAGCCTTTCCAAATACTGTTATTCTTTACAAGAAGCCACGTAGGAGAAGGATCAAATTTAAGTATGTATGAAATAAGTCATAGAAATTCAAAATTACTTTCAAATCAAAACCAGACTTATGAATCACTATTACTGCATTGTCTTGATTGAAGACAGCACCTTGGTAGGCTATTTGTGCCCATCATTGAGGATTTGGTACCCAGATGTTGGTCTGTAAGCTTGGTAGAACCTCTGATGGTAAATTAAGGAATCAGCTTTTCAATTCTATAGAAAGATCAGATTCGAAATCCTGATAAGTTTCTGCTTTTTGTCTTTTTCTTTAAAGAGATTAAACTACAGTAGTATCTCTACATATCTAAAAGTCATCCTGATGTAAACAAAAGACTAAATATTGAAAATACAGATATATATGAAAAAGTTCTGAATTTCCCTCACACCCATTGCTCTTTTTTCAGCTTATAATCTAAATAGCTTCTCTCCAATGGCATCAGTAATTGTACCCAAGAGTTATTTTGAGTTTCAGAAATGTCAACTCAGATTTTGAGGTTTCTTTAGATACAGGAAAAGAGATACAGTCCCTGCAACAAAATGTTCTGCCCACCCACACACAGTAGCCAAAACTAAACCAGAAGGAAAAAAACATGCTGCTTGGCAGAGATACGAGGTAACTTGCATAAGCAAAAGCTATGCCTGTAGCCACCATAAAAACTTAATCTTCATTTTGAGAGTCCCGTGTTGTGTTTCAATTTGTTCAACAGAGAAGCTAAAAGACAAATACAGTTAACAAGATAGTCACTGAATAGTAAGGAGAGAGGGGGGAAAAATGCACAGAAATGTTCTTGTAGCTCAATTTAGTTGCTTGTATTTGGCTTTGAGAAAGAAGCTTTGCTCTCTTGAATTGCAGAGGGTTTCTAGATTGCTAAATTGCACAACGCTGCAGTAATGTGAAGTTGTAAAACTAGCAACATTGATAGTTGTTCAGTCACTGAGTTTTGATAGTATTAGCGTTATTCTGTGTTAAACCAGAGCTGCTTGAATCATTTGATGTGTGTTTCCTTGGGTATAAAATAGTGTGCTTTAGCCAGATGTTTGGATGCAGCAGATACTATCTTTAAAATTCAAGAGAATTCCCACTTTTCCACTCCAGCAATAGTTGTAAACAGATGTCAAGGCTTAAAAAACGACTTCTGACGATACCATGGCTTCTCACATTTCATCATGCCATACTTGAAAAGGGAGAGGAGGCAGGCTGCTGATAACCACTCGAAAACAAACTAAGATGTATGGTCAGATGGAGAATTACAATAAAATATGTTGGTATTGATGCCTGGTTTTCACTGCAGGATAAGGAACAGGTTTCTCAAGAGTATTCTTTTTCTACACCAGTGAAATCTGCATGTAACGGCACAAGTTAAGGGCTTGTATCAGGGATAGTGCTGTGCGCTGAAGACAAAATGTAGAGCGCCAGACCAAACTTATCAGTTACGCAGTTCCCCGTAGACATTCAATCAAGTGTCTCTTGCTTCAGAAAAGAGAATTTTACTTTCCAGATCTACAATTAGGCTGTACGTAGGGTAATTACCATTAATCTCCAAGTACGCAAGTTTTCCTAGTTGCCCAGGAGTTGAAGTTAGTGAGAGAATGGACAGCGTTTATATACATGCCAGAGAAGTCTCCGTGCTGCTGCTGCTCAACCTTTCTCAGGCCTCACTTTCTAACAGTAGGGATGCACGTGCTGTTCCCAGGGCAGCACGGCTGTGTGTGGTGTTAGAAGGTCCGAACACAGTTTGTTTCTCTGGGAGATTTTTTCCCCTCCACCCCAAGAAGTACTTGTTGGCTTCAGAAGAGGTGAATAAAAACATATGTCAGAGAGCAGAGCTAAGCAGATAGTTTTATTTTAAAGACGAAAGTATTTCAGTGTTCTGTTGTTTTACCGAGTTGCCAGGAACTTGCTCAAAAGTTCATTGTGTTTTATTTTGCGTGCTTGTGATCGTGTGGCAGGGTTTGACCTGTGCAATCTTACCTCATGATGTGCTGTCCTGACAGAGAGCGAGGCCTTTAAAGTAGGGACATCTACATAACCAGTGACTTGCTGGAAGCAACCCAGTAATTACTACATGAAAGTATATCTCTGACTGACAGTTTGTTCTCTTGCTTCTCATCATGATGAACATGGAGCCAAAGCCTCTCAGTCCCTGCAGAAAAGTGAAAATATGCCCTTGAGTCTTTGTTAAGGAGAAACTCTGATGTCCCAGGAGGGAATCAGGCAGGTCTCCTTGAAGGCCTGGGCTTATTTTCAGCAGAATAAAGCAGTTTGCTCTGCTTCAATTTACAGCTTTTACTGTGATTCAAATCATAGCAACAGTTGTTTTCCAGTGACCTAGATGGACTTTTTGCCTGGCTTGTTGAACGAAGTGTTCAGCATGCTCTGGGTATCCTGTGTTTGCGTATTTGCATGTTTGTCCTTTGTAAATAATCTAACTGGGTCATAGGACAATTTGTTTCTGGAGGTTAGATCTCCCTGTCTTCTGTTAGCAGCCTTTAAACTTCCAGAGATGTCTGCCTGCCCGTGAAGTGAGCAATGGCATTTTCAAGGTTGTGGCTCAGAGCTCAGTTCAGTAAAGGGGACCAGTACTTCCAACAGCATAAAGGTTCCAGTCCTTGATCATCTAATTTTTTCTAGAAACACGTATTTGAATATATGTGCCTGTTGTTGCTCATGCTTAACTGAAAATAAACTATAAAAGCTCCCCAAAAATTCTGAGCACTGCCCCACCTGCCCAAATCCTATTAGTGACTGGTATGTCAACCTACAAAATAAAGCTGTGATTGCTGAAGGAGTCCATGCTATTTTTCCATAAAAATTATCTAATTTCCTTTAGCTCACACAGCTGTCTTTTGCTGTCTTAACATAGCTCCTTGTCAATTAAAATTCCTGGCACAACACAGGCTTTACTTATGTGTACCTCATCATTTGGATTATTTCTCTTCCTCAGGGGAACTGAAAGCATGTAATCTCTGATTTGTAAAACAGTCTTGTTACAGGTATCTTATTTTATAGGATGTAAAATATGGACGTATTTGGTAAGTTCCATTGATTTAAAAGAATATTCTAGTTAAATACACTTTCTAATAAGATGGTTGTGAGGTGGTTGTAGCTGCAGACCTAACCAAAATCTGTCCTGACTTCATAACCGCTTAACATGCCTTGATTCTACACTGGAAGTCCCTGATTTCTTTTGAAATGTTCCTCTTGCCTACAACAAACAGTTTCAGCCTTTCTTTGCTCTGCCAGCAGAACTCTGGTAGCAAGTGGTGGGTTAGCGTACCAGCCAGCGAAGCTGCTCTATTAGGGCACTTAATTTTAGGAGCTTAACTTTAAACACCAAGCTTTAAGGCAGTTCTCATCAGTGTTACACAGCTACCTTGTAGAATCTCTCTGGTTCAGAAGACTGTGAATTGATAAACACTTTCCTTTTATTTAAGCCAAAGCTTTAGAATTATCTATGAATCAAATTATCACTTCACTGAAACCAAAATTACATATGTTAAAATGTTAACTTTTTTGCCATGGCCGTGTTAGTCTACTTAAAAAGTCTACTGCAATAACTTTCATAAAGTATGCGGAGGAAGTTGCCTTATGTATTAAATGTATTTAGTCAAAGTCATAAAAGATAACATTTAGCATAAAAAAAATTAGCATGAAAGTATATGTAAATTCAAGTTCATCTAAAAATGTTATTTTGTTGAAATAGAAGTGTTCCGTGGAAAGATTTTGACTTAGACAGGGAGTGATTATTAAAACCAAACAAAAATAACAGCAACATCTTTAAACACTTTTTTCCGCTCTAAATCAGTTCTTGGTAAAGGCTAAATTAGAGTTTAATACTTATATGTCATGAAAACAAAAAAGTTTGCTCAACCTGAATATTTTTTCCCAGTTTAATGTCAAGAGAAGTGTAGGGAATTTCTTACTTTATGTTGCAGAACAAGAAAATATTCAGAACACTGAAATTTATAAAGGAACAAAAACCTGATCCTTACATAACGGTAACAGTTATATACCTATATACCTTCTTGTTATATTGTTTTGCAGTAAATTACTTCAATCTTAAAGCTTACTTAAATCTTACTTAAATCTTAAAGATTCTTTAATAACTGAGTTTAGATTATTATGCTGTAAAAATCATGGTTGTTTTCCAATTAAAATGCCTTATTACTGTAAAGTCAGTTATGCATAAAAATCTTGGGTTTTTTGTGGTGAAAACCATCAGTTCTTAGAATTAACCTTTATAAGTTTGCTTATTAAACTAATCGACTAGATATTACAGGCATTGTGAAATAAATAGTTTTCTAGAGCCATTTAATTTACAAGTTCTGTCTTTCATTTGAAAAAGAGAATTCCAGCATTTACTTATTACATGCAAATGTTCATAGTGAGAAAATATTCAGTATTATCATTCAATTAAAATAAGATGTATAGTACCTGCTAGTGGGATTTTGCATACAGTCGCAGAGAGACATGTATGCATGTGTATCAGTACCTATGGAGACAGGAGTTTGGAGAAGCTGGAATGGCTGCTGCTAGCAAATGTTCTCAAGGTGATTTTCCTTATCAGATTGTCAATAAACTGGGTTGTTGTGTTGATTACATTTTCTTTGGAAATACTGTGATTAATATTTTTGAATCTTTTTAATTAAAAAAAAACCCAAGCTCGTTACGTAGAAACTGACTGAAACTGGATTATGCCTGGTATAAATTCATTACTATGATTAATAAGCTAAATTCTGTTTCGAATGCATGCATCCAATCTCTTTTTGAGTTCTTTTGAGTTACGTGGCGTATATGTAATCTGCTGCTGTAAGTGTACCCTGTTTCTTTAAACAGCCATATTGCTGGAAGCATCCATGTTTGGAGTTACTAGTTTCTATGGAGGGGAAAAAAAAGGAAAGAAAGATGACATAAAGCAAAATCCATGAACAAACAGAAAATATAAAAGCAAAATAACATTCAGGGTCCCATCTTGATAAAGTATTGCAAGTTTTCCAATGCATGTTGTTCTAGTCTGTGCATGTGCAAATTGATGTTGGTAAATGCAACAAGTATATGGTTGCAACCATATGTTTTAAATGTATCTAGATATTGAAAAATGTGATCCATGAAACACAATATACATTACCTACACTATCTATGTAATCTATACAGTTATTACCATGGAGATATTAGCAAGGACGCCTGGTTTCTTCTTCTTATAAAGTTAAGCTTACTTTTCTTGAAATTCTCCTCCTTTCACATTACAACTTAGTCTTATGGATAAAACATATGCAAAGTTGTTTTCCTGGTCAACTTTGTATTTAATTGCATTTGGTGTTAGAATACTTTAATCAGTTGGCAAAACATGTAAATTTTTCAGATCCCTTACCTGCAGAATGTTGGTTTTTTGGAAAATCTAAAGCTCAAAATGAGAACTTCATAAAGGGATTATTTTACAAAACAGAGTCAAATAGATAACATTAATGGCTACATCATAGAATTAGCTAAATTCCCTCTGATTCTGTAAATTTCAGTCAGGCTTTTCTCACTTTTTTTTTTTCTGTCTTGGACAGAGGTGTTCCAGTGTGTAGAGCTCTGCTATTATAGTATTGAATGGAGGAACATGGAAAGAAAAACCAGTGAGCACCCTTAACCTCACTTCACCCCACATTGGTTTTAAAATGCAGCTGATATTCTTTAGTAGAAAAATGAATTATAATATTGAACAGCCTGGAAAGTGAGGGAAATGACTGCAGCTACCAGTTACTCTAAGTAATCCACTATGTTTCAGGGTAATGTACTATAAAACAAGGTATTTAATGGCCAGTTTAATTTATATCACCGACAGCCAAAGAGGGACAAGTATTTCATGTATTTCTTTATATCCTGCTGGAAACACTGGAAAGGTCTTGCCTCAGTGTGAATCATGGTCAAGTCTTACAGGTATTTTCTGTTATCTGTTCGAGCCTTGTCTTACTGCTATTGAGGTCACTGAGAGTTTAGTGATTGAAAACATGTTTGCAGTGATAACATCCCTCTATTCTCTTAATAATCAATTCAAACAGCTCTAAAGGAGCCCTCTTATGTCTATCTCGCTTCCACAGTTGTTAAACATTTTCCTTAAAGAAATGCTGATTTTTTAGTATTCTTATTAATTTATATTTGTGATCTCAAAGTAGACTATAAATGGTACCCTTTTGCTATTTGTGATATACAGTATTGCACTTCTCACTTTCTATGTGAGTCTACTCTTCCTACAAACATATTTTTCCCCAGTATCTTTTATAGGTAATACATGACTGACCGGATTCACTGATTACACTTTATGGTGGCATTTGGAATTTACTGAGCAGGTTTAAATTTCAAGCAAGATTCTTCAGCTGTGAAAGTAAACTGAAAGCCTGCAGCAATTTTTGTGTTATGAGGTACCATAGCAGACACGAAAGCAATGGATGGCATGGGGCAGAACCAGGTCAGTGGGGCATCAAGGAACTCCAAAATGCAGAGAAAATGCATCCATGTGTTGCACTGTACTGCTGTAAATGATCTACAGTGATCAAATTTTGATAGTTAAAGGTTAACTTGGGTACCTTTTCATGACACTGAAGTAATTTGTGTGGGTGCAGTAAATGTCATTTACCTTCCTCTAATATGCATATCAAGCTTGCCAGTTTTCAAATAGCAGCTCTCCATTTTGTGTCTTTGACAAGCATTTTCTGCTTTTGCTTTCCGCTCCAAAAGGATCAGCCTCTTTCAGCATCCTCACTAATGCAGTGGCTCGAAATTCAGTGAAGTTTCAAGTCAGAACTTAATTCAGTTTTCTTTAAATACATGTAAAGATTTCTTGTTATTGTTTTACCTCAACTGTCAGGGATGTGATCCTTAGGACAGAAACAAAGAACATACATTTTCATATTATATTTCCATACTTTCAACTTTGTGGCTTCTTTCTGATGAATGAACAAAACCCATCACAGACCGAGTAAATGTTACAGGAAAAAATGACTCCTGAAACATATTAGCTGCCTACAGTGACAGCCCAGGTCTCAGTTCAAAGAAAGTTGTCCTTAGCATCACAGACACGTTGGAATATGTCCTTCCCACATTCCTCTGAAACCACAGACAGGACATCCTGCACCATAATAATAAGAGCCTGTGGGTTGTGAAGAGCCAGGAAAGAACAGCATGAGAATAAGGGAAAGAAGTTATACTTGAGCAAGAAAATATCAGATCTTTCTGCTAGACTCCAAATTACCAAACTGATTCCTGAACCAAGTTCAAAAGACTCATTTGTGTTTTCTACATCATTTGAAACTTATTTATAATGGTATGATATGACTATAGGGTAATACATGCTGTTTATTTTGTAAGAGAACTACCTCAGCTATAATTTTATCTTGGTTGGACTTGAGGGATTTCAGAACAAACCAAGCCTACAGGAATAAAACCTAAAAGCAAAATAATGTGTCCTTGGCAGTTAAATATACATATGTATGCTGTGCTATTTACTGGTTTTCTGTCACAAAGTGCAAAGTCATAATTAATGCTACTAAGTTCTCTCTCAAAGACTTAACTGGAAGATGTTTTTGGGGCACGGTACAGCTCACGCTCAGAGATCTTTTCGAATACCAAATTGTACTTCTCTACACAGTGTGCACTCTGTTCTCTCTTACTTGTTTAAGAAGAGGGCAGATCAGAGGCTATGGAAATGTCCGTGGATATGCATCCAAATCCAGTCCTGCTATGTTTGGTGAATAGCAGCTGTTTATGGGTGCTATTTACTTTGAATATAGAGTCAAGAAAGGCCCCGCCATTAAACTACATCTGTCTGAGGATTCTTCTCCAGGTACATGAGCTTTGCCACCTAAGAAATACTCATATATTCCTGTAAACAAGTTTGTTTTCTATTAATTTTTTACTTTGCTTGCTGTATTCGTCATAAATTTGTTATATATTTAATGCTCATTCAGAAAAAGAATCGTTTTTCTGTCCTCCATAGAAAGGCTAAGAAATTGAAATGGTAATAGTAACTCAAAGAAATGGACAGCAAACAAGTCGTAGTTTTAATTATTTGAGTCCTTCATAAAGTGAATTAACTATTCCTGATAGTTTTCTTATTCAGTTTTGCTTGAAATCTTCCTTGTAATTTTTTTCCTGTTCCAAAGTGGCTTTATGCAAACCCACGCTACTTGATAGTCTCTACTGTCCTTAATGCCAAAAGACTGTTCAGTGGTATCAGAGACAGAAACCCTCTGAGAGGGGAATGCAATATTCCACTTCACCAAAATGAAAACAAAATCCTTTGATTGTAGTGGAGTCTGTTTCTTTTCTTACAAGGACTGAAGATATTTTGGCAGCTGTGCTGCCTTTCTTGTGATTTGTGGTATTGTTTATTATGAAAACAAATTGCCCATCTATTGGAGGATATTGAGCCAAATTTGCTGATGTCAGTGAAGATACCCTGCGGCTGAAATGAGGTTATTATAATCCATGCAGCAACTTAAGAGGCTTAGAAAACTGCTGCAGAACATCCCAACTTTGCAGCTTTGGAACATTTTTATCTGGGAATCCCTGGCAGTGTAAAGTGAAAGAAGGGTCCAGCTTTTGGGTTACGCTTCATTTTTAAAGGTAGGGCTGCACCAGTGTCTGTCAGCAGCAGCAGCCTCCAAAAGTACAGGGGGGTAGGGGTCAGTGTTTTAATGAACAGTGGCTCACCTGTGGTGGATCAGCTCTTACTTAAACTGACCTCAGCCCAGCACCTGCCTTTTCTGTCTGCAACAGCATCACCATGAATGCGAGGGAAATCATCCCTCAGGTGGAGGGAAACCTCTGCTCCATCTGAGCCTTTGCTCTGAGGAAGGCAGGTGAGTGCTAAGAGAACAGCACAGGGCTTTTCTAGAACCTCCCCTGCCTTTGAAGCATAACCAGCTCTATATTAAATTCTGATGAGAAACGCAAATTAACTGCTTCTTTCCATAATAGTGTAGAAAAGTGGATTTCCTAAGCGCTGATGATTATTGCTGCCCAGTGGGGGAAGTGCCAAGTTATAAAAGGTTGCATCAGAACTTTCCCAAGCACTGAAAAGATCAGAAAAGGCACGATCAGGGAAAATATGAGAAAGTTTTATTAGCCTGTTCCATATTGTGCATGTAGTTTTGTAGCAGCTTCAGGCAAGGGACTGTTTTCCAGCTGCTTGGTAGGTGAAGTTCTGTTCTTCTGCTAGGTAACGGGATGAGAAGGAAAAACAGCTCACTTGCATCAACAGTAAAAAATCATGCGTTTTACTTAATTGTGGGAAATACAATGTCTCAAATTTTATCTGTTAACTAGTATTTATAATAGCCACATGTCACTACTGTAAATTGAACTGCATCATCACCTCTGTGATCCATCTTCATAATTATTCTGTGTAAAGAGAACATTTCAATAGTGAACATAGTCTTGCTTCGTATCTAGTTTTATTAGGCTGTGACAGCGTAAAGTAGCAGCAATTAGTTCAGTCAGTTCTATTAAATATGACATGTTGCAAGCCTTTCAGCTTCACTCATTTCAAGTCTGAGAAACTGACTTCTAAGATCAACAGTGTGATAAGGAGACAACGCTACCCCCTTTCACCTTGGGATATGGAAATGCAGAAGTAATACAGACTGTTTGTACGTCATGTCTTATTAACATCTGTATCTTTGATATATATGACCTAACCATTCTATATATGTAACTTATGAATGTGATATACTTGATTCTGAAAACATGACTTGCTGGCTCAGTATGAAGCCCATACAGGCCACAGGACTCCACTAGATTGCTGCTTGCTAGCTTCATGTAAACTCTAGTCAAAACCTCTTTTTTTTTTTTTTTAATAGACATGAGCTTCGAGCAACAAAACAGTTTTAATTTCACAAATGGACAGTCATTGGGAGATTGGATTAGATCTCAGTTTCCCTCTCTGTTTAAGGGCAAAAATATTTTAGCAGAAAATTGCATAATTATGTTTCTTTTACCTAAGGCAAGTTCTGCCAGTGAACCTCCATCAACGGTATGCATTTAAGCAGGAAACCAGCATTTCTGGCTGGAAAGAAAAGCAGCATTATCTCTACTTTGTTTACTTTAACAGGACCAGCAACGATTTAGCACGAACATGGGACTTTTGCCTGCACATAGCTGAGGGGAGAGAGAGTGCCTAAGAGAGGGAAAGAGATGAAGTCCATATGTTAGATTTGGGTGTATATGTGTTCATGCCTTGCTTAGGTTTAGCATACATCACTGAGCAAAGCTGTGAGATGTTATCTCATTGCCAATACATCAGCCTGTTTTGCTTGGATGAAAATTGACCACCCTTCAGAACGCCAAGTCATTTATCAGAATAAAAGACCCCAAACTATCTGAGAGGCAGAGTGCAGGGTTGGTCGAGAGCCTATGCTGGAATGCATTTATCGTTTCTGAACTTCATGCAAGGGAGGCAGAATGCAGCTGCTATTAGCACTTTCCTCTATGCTCCCATAGGAAAATTTATTCTGTGAAAGTCAACTGACCAGATAACTATAGAAGCAGAAAAAAGAAAGTAGTAATACATGGGCTGTGAAACCTTATCTTAAATTGGTCTCGTAATACTGGGGGGAGATGTACTCATGTTACTGCTTTTATAACTACCGTAAACACATTAAAGCTTTTTGTTACTAAAATCACATGGAAAATGAGTTTTTTGTCAAAGAAATTGATACTTGTCTCGGCATGCTGTTACAGCTTAAATAATTTTAAAATTAAAATCAAGAGGTTTTTAAAAATTGCATTGCTCTAAAAATATAGGATGCAGATGATTTCATAGATTCATAGAAATGAAAGACTTCATGAAATACTCTTTCACAGAATTAAAATATGTAAAAGGTATTGTGAAAAAGTATTTTCTCGATATTCCCACTTTACTTACTTTTGTGCTGTTAGCATACTATTAAATGCAGTGATGTTTTCATTTGTAATATAGGCATCATCCAGATCCCAATGAAACCGATGGAAAGAATCCTGCTAACTTCAAAGACCTTGGAATTGAGCCCTTACATAACTTGCTAATTAAGCTTGATTAGTAAGCAAGCTTGGCCAAAGGAAAAAGTTTACCAGATTTATAGCCTACTTGAATAATAGGTAGTGGAATTAGTGAAGGTCTTACAACTTTATTGCTGGAGTTCTGTTTTACCACAGCACAGCATGAGCTATGTGCTTGTATTGCTTTCCTTGTATTAATTCTGTGCTTGGTAGAAATAAGGCAAATGTTTTTTCTAACATGAATTTTTATTGTTTACATAAGACAGGCTTCCTTTTCATTAAAACTCTTGTTATGTTTCCTTTGAAAAACAATGATATAAATTAAGGGAAAGGGAGTATAACTTGCATTAATGGGATGAAATGAAAAAAGGAAGAGTTATGCAGAATATCAGGGAAAACATCCTGACAGCAAGATCTATTAGAGTACTGAATTGTGGCTTGCAGGAAGTGGAGGAAGCCACGTCACTTGAGACAGTTTGAAACTAGATTGGATGAACCACTGAAAAATCCAGCATATAAATGAGACTGGGAAATGGGCTGGATCACCTAGTAGACCTTCTGTGTCTCTGAAGTCTAGAATAATTTTAGGAATTGTGCAATTTTAGGAAAACCTATGTATATCTAGGCTCAGTTATGGTACTGATTATACTAAACAGTTTACATTAGGCAGTTTTCAGTAACCCATGTGTAAGGCTAACCAGGAAAATCCTCAAGGAAAAGGAAATCAAAATAAGATGAAAACTAAAGCCCTGTACCTCTGAAAAGGGACTTAATGTGCCTATACTTTCTGATTCATACCTGTTTGTCTCACTGTGGAATAATTGCTTGACTGTCCAAGTGGTGGGTAGGATTCTAACCTACTGGTATAAAAAAAGAGAGGTTGAGTGAGGTCAGTATTTGGGTGATGGTGCTCATTGTATTAACCTAATTCTCTGGTTATCAATGTTTTGATAGCTTAAGCATGTTGTATGTGCACTGATCTGGCACTAAAAAAAATCCAGTATACTTTTAGGGATAACTATAGCTCACTATTAGATTTTTGGTTCCACTGGTTTAGTTTCTTGAAGTCTGCAGCTGGCTGACTTATTTCATTTGGTTAAGAGACTTTGCTGTGTGTATTTGAGCTCATTAAATGGAGGGTGTATGCAATAAATTCTATTAAGTATGGGGTAGATAAGAACATTGCATACCCCCAAAAGCTCTCCTAATATGCCATGAAAATATTATTTTCATTAGAATGAAAAATGCTGCTGCAGAATGTATTTTGGAAGGAAAAAAAGATCTTTTCCTCATGGCTTACTTAAAATTATTAAGGTGTTCTTTGAAGACCATCACAGTATGACTTAGAATTAATCAACAAACTGTTCCTAAACACCATTTGCCAGGAATAATCAAACAGGCATATGTTCAACACTCAGGAAACATTTCAGAGGATTAAAAGTCACAGCGTGGAGAGGAATATGAAATCCTAAACCTTCCCCTGCACTCAGACAAGCAGACAGCCACATCATGAGCAGCTGAATCAGACTTCAGGAACTGCTTGCACAAACTATGAAAATGTCTGGCAAGATAAAATGTACCCTCAGCTGGAAGAAAATGATTCAGTGGTCACATGATGTCCCATGGCCGTAACTTTAAAACAGACTTTCAGAAACATATTCAACATGTGTTGATGATCACACAGATGAAAGCATGCATTGTACAGATGGGAATTCCAGTGTCTTGCACAGAGCCTTCAGGACTTATGAAAGGGAGTATTTACAGTGCATTTTTAGGACAACCGTGGGGAAAAGAAGTGCCTTTATCAGTCAGCACAGTAGTTATGAAAGCCTTGTTTTCTTGAACATACTGAAGTATTCACATGTACACATACAGTATTAGAGATTAATTCATCTGTCCCTTGATGCATTCCTCATTACTGAAATAGAAAAACAAAACAGAAGAAAATGGAAAAGACTGCTGTGGAAAGAAAAGCCCCATTTTATTCAGTCTTAAGAATGACAAAGAAAAAAGATGGTTGGGGTCGGTCTTTGAATGGTTTTTTGCATGCCCTGTAGACTTAAACTCCCACAAGATATTTTACTGGGCTTTATGACTGGGTAGAACAGCCCTAGATATTTACTTGGTATATCATGAAGGGATTTTAAAAAGCATGTGTAAGATAAACTCACACTTTTTCCCTTTTTTTTTCCTGCAAATTATTTAATAAAAAAAAAAGGGGGTGTGTGTGTGGTGTGTTTCAGTCTTTAAAATAATCTCAGTTATAGATGTTGTTTTATTTTCTCTGAATGCGTATGTCCAGGGTACTTCTTTTAGGGGAGGCCAGTTAAACCTCAAAGCAGACAAACAATTTTCTTAAGATTGACTGTAGCTTCAGATTGACATTCTGTAATGAGCCTAAGCCCCAAATCCTGCCTTGCTGAAAACAGTCTAGGCACACCAAGGTTTCTAATCTTTCAGTTCAACTTTCAGATGTATAACAAACCCTCAGACCAGGCAAGAAGTCAAAATAAGCAAAGAACTTTCTGGATCTTTTCAATGTGTTCTCTGGAAACACATAAATCTCAGTGTAGGTTTTATCAGGCATATTTTCCCTTGGAGCTAACCTAACCTGATTTTTCTCATGAAGTTCTGTATTTGTATAAAGGCTCGGACATAAAAAACTTAGTACAATCTGGGCAGATCTGTATTATGGATATGAACATAAAAATAGGATGGAATAGACAATTTTACATTAGGGACCTATTTGTAATTGTGAATTTAAAGAAATAGACACATTTTTGTAAACTGTAAAATGTTTTAGTCATGTATATTTTGTGAGCACACAGGTATGGTTTCCAGTTATGATAAATCAGCTCTTTGGTGATCTAAGTAGGGTATAGTGAAACTGTGAATTATGTCTACAGAGTTTAATGTTACAGTTAAGGCTCCCTTCCTTTGAAAATATTCTCAGTTTCCAGGATGATTTAATCAGTTGATTTATGTACATTTCTCAATAGTAAAACTGCTTAAATGATTTTAAAACAAATGGTACAATTTGAGACAGGACCAACTGTCAACTGAGATAGGTGGAATTACATCAGAGATTAAATTGGCCTACTGTAAAAATTATTAATGTTGGCCCAAAGATCAAAATTTTAACTTGGTCCTCATTCACTCATAATTCCCATTGACCTTTGTCAGGTTTTTGCTTGCAGAAGTGAATAAAAAATGAGACTTTGGCTCCTTAAGCTGTATGTTATTAAAACAAAATTGGTGACCTTTCTGGTAGATGATCAGAGTGGTAAAGTCAGGTTTCTTGCCAGGCTGGCTGGCTATAAGATTAAACTTTGAGGATTTATAATTGCAGTAAAAATTAGTTTTGCCATAACAAGGAACTGAAACAGTTTAAGACAAATGCTTTCAGTAGGTGCAGTCATTCCTGTAGAGATCAGATTTCCTTTGCGCTTTCTTTTCTGTACCCCGTAGGTAATAAATTCCACCTGGATGTATGGCAGCAGTAGTGACATTTAGTGTCTCAGTCAGCCACCCAAGGTAGACGCTTTGCTCTTACATACATATCTTGATCTCTTTGTCTTGGGTAATGCCATCACACATTACAATGGACCATTTAATTCTGTAATTTCATTGATCAGATTTACCACTGCTCTCTTTGTTGCTAATACCTGTAATTATGTTTGGACTTAATGAAAAGGCCACAGCAAAATATCTGAGGAGCCCTATAACCTGTTTTCCACATTCCTGGCCTTTTGTTAGTTCCAGGATTTGTAACATGGTAATTTATAATGATAGGTGGTAGATGAGATAAGTGGTTTTACTGTAATGCCAGGAAACTAGTTTAATTGCACTTACGGCCAGAAGTGTATCTCATCCAATCGTTTTATAGGGATTTGCTAGAAAATAAAAATAGTAATAATAAAGTTTTTTTAAAAAACCCAAACCAACAAGGAGAGAAATTCTGTAGCTCTATTTCCAGCAAAATGTCACTTCTCTTTGTTTAGTTCTGGCTTTAGCAAGTTGCTTGGTAATAGGTGAGCCAGAATAATAACTGGCAGAAATTAAAATCTGAGGCACATAGGCAGTTAGTGTAATTTGGCAGTATCATTTTATCTGTGCTATGTTTTCATCATAAATATCACTTCTACAATTTTAGTTGTATTTTCAATATTACTGCCTGTATTAACATGGCTTTGGTGATGTTTATTTAATGTAGTTTACAACATTTATAAGATACATTATGGGTTTGAAGCATACGTTTCACATCTATGGTAAAGATCATATTTGTAACAAGCAGTGAAGGAGGAGGACAGAGCAGAATCCTTTCAGTCAGAGGACACTTTTTATTCATTTAAATTCAGTGATATCCCTTCAAATAACAATCTGCTGGAATCTTGGGACTTAATTTGTAACATATCCTCTGGGAGCAGACCCATTGATTTTTCAGTTCTGGATGTTGCCAACATTTTGCATGAAGCTGAAATACCCAAGCTTTAATATCATCAGAGGCCTCAAAATGTTCACGGTGAACACATCTTTTGTGTGTTATTGAGGAAGAACAATGTATTATGACTTTGGAAAAGAAATTTCTAGGAAGTCACTACAGTAGGTTACAAATGAGATGGAAGGCTAATACGTAAAAAGACAAAGGACTTGTGAAGGGTAATTGCACAGCCAGTGTTTCCCAGTTGGAAGAAGCACTTAAATGTGTCAACATCTGCTGAGCACATTTTGATGCCATCCTTTATAGACACTCATTTTTACAAAGCATAACCATTTCCGAAACATATCTGAGGCTACAGTTCTGTAAGCAGCTGAAAAATCAGCTTCTTGACCCTGAAAAGAGGTAGACCTCTTCCTTCTCTTTCTGCCTCTCTTTCCACCATTCCCTGGTCTTTGCTGATTAGTTTTGCTCTGGGTTAAGAAACTGAACTGATTCAAGGAAGGGTCCAACCAGCTTTTGGATATTTGTCTGTATGGACTGTGTAGCAAAAACGGATGTGACAAAGATTGAGTGGAACCTCTTTCTTTGAGAAAAAATGTGTTATTAAAGTAACTGCAATCCACTAACTACATTTTGTGGATCCTAAGAGATGGTGGTAATTGAAATATGTTACACTGGTAAAAAGATGCAATGTTATGGTCAGTATGGGCTGGAAGGGAAAATGTGTTGGACTTGCATCTGAATTCCATCTGTTCCACTGTGCCCTGGACCTACACATCCAATTATCTGAATTGCACACAATCACTAACTAGTTTACAATATGTAAATGATGTCCTTATATGGAAACCACACAAAAAGGTATGTTCTGAGACTGCAGGAGGAACAATCAGAAATCTAGTTGGTGTCATCAAAGTGCTGAACACTGTCAGTCTAGTAACTGGTCAGTTGTCTTCCTCTGCTCATTTGCACAGAGGACATTATGAAATCCAACAAGGTAGAGTAACAAGCGTACCGCAATTTCAAGGATAAACATTTTCAGGATAATTCTGCATGGAAATGTTATGATCAGACATCCAAATAAACATTTTCAGACTTTTTTTTTTTTCCTAAGGGAGTTGGAAGGATCTTAGGAAATGAGTAATTCTTAGAATAGTCAGGTATTTACTTAGGAACTTATTAATTGCTGGATACTAGAGAAATACTGACATGTCCATTATTCCCTGGGCATTGGCACTACTCAGTGGATGTCCGTGTGATTAATGAAATGAGCATGGTCCGGAGAATTAACAGTGTTCATAAGACCTTTGCAGAGCTTATGGAATGTCCTTGGTTATTAGTGTTACACAGAGGTGCAGAAAGTTGAAGAATTTTTGTAGCTGTTGGCATTTCTTGGGAGAAGTCCATAAAAAATGCTGGAGGTGGAAGATACATACATTAATTTAGAGTGGGCCTGCAGATCATATGCAAGATAGCTATCCAAGGAAGAAAAGCTGTGTTTGAGTCTAACAAGTTACACTTGGGCAATAAATGACAGAGTGCCATTCAGTGTGTGAATAAATCATGGGCACGCAAAACTAACTTGGACTTTGTGAAATGCTTGTGCCCTGTCAAATCAATGAATGCATGTGCATTAGTAATAGACTAGTCCTTGTATGCAAGCTAAAAAGGTATATCAAGAAACAAGCTAATGAAGAAAGTAACTCTGTGTATTTATGTCAAAGAAAGTCAGGAATATGAAGAAGAGAGAAAGAGATTTGCAATATCGCTAGAAATTAGTATGCCTTATAATACATCTTTTAGTATGATTCTCCAAAGAAAACAGCACGTTACTTGTTTACAATTAGTTCAGACAACTAATACATTTATTTTAGATGTTTGCCTTTGTTAAAATATTTTTTTAGCTAATAAATCTGTTAGAATACAAAAATATGTACATGAGTGTAGGAGGCACCCTTTTTAGTATATTACTCAGGCTGTTTATTTAATTCATTTAATTGAATGCTAAATGCTTTGTAAAGAGAACTTGGAAAAAGGTGGGAGGATTATATCCCTTGTTAACAACCCTTGTATGTTTCTGAAAAGACTGATGTGAGAGGAAGCCAGTTTTGGGAACGTGCTTCAATACATCTTATGCATCTTGCAGTACTGAAAGGCAGAGGACTTGAATTTTAAACTTTTGATTTAATGATTTCATGGGTTTATACATTTCTTTACAGTCTCTTTTTCTTTAATTTTCTTTTTTATTCAGGCATATGTACATGATGGACAGAATATTTATATTATTTAATTGGCTAGTAACTAGCAGTATTTTAATCTATGAAATCTATGGTTAAAGGTACCAGAACAAAATTTAAGACCACTCTTTAAAACATGTTTGCAGAACATTTTGTCACATATTTCTACCCATGCAAAACCTCATAGATCCACATCAAATATGTTTTCCTTCCATTCTTCTGAAAGAGTTTAGCAAAAATTGCCTTTTAGGTAAGCTTAGTTTTTCTTTAAAGAAGGTAACTTATGTTGAGTGAACTAACCAACAGAAATCCAGGGTAAATTCCAAGAGAGGATGCCTTGCATTTAAAGAACAGCCTGCATGCTAGGGGCGTCTTTGCTTTTTAAAGTTTTGAATTGGTTTTTATTGTATAGCTGTGTCCTCAGAGAACTAAGATTTACAGCCCTCATTAATGTGATTTATAAGACTAAATGACATGCATACTAAAGGATCTGCAGCTGATCCAGTCAGCAACGTACAGATAACTCAGATTTGTCCAACCTGGTCTTGTCAAGTCAAACAAAATAAAATCAATCAGCAAACAGGAGTGGGAGTACTTGAGATGAAAAAGGGAGTCTGTTTCCTGCTAGGGGAGTGTGGCTGGTCATCCCGTGCCCATTTTACATTTCAGAGTAAATACTGCAGGAAGTGATTTTTTTTTTCTTTTTTTCTTTCTTTTTATTTTTTAAGTGTTGAAAAACTACTGACGTTCTCTGAGAAATCCCCTTCTTCCTTTCATCTGTGCCATCTATAAAAATGGCATGATGGCAGTGCTTGGGAACAGCTTTCTCAAAGACAGCCCAAGTCAGAAAATTGCTGTTTGCCAGCCAGAGAATCACATTTCCATCTTGCAGCCACTAATAATAACCTACAAAAGTATTCACTCTCAGTTTTAAATGACCTCGTGCTTGCTGCTGCCACTGAAATCAACACAACTGGTATTTTCCCTTCAACTGAGAACCAGCTGTGAGTGTGAGACGTGTGCCCTGAATACCTGAGACCTGTGGATTCCTCCCCACCTTTACTTCCCATTTGACTGCACATGCATAACCAAATAATGCAATTTCAATACTTGGGTTGAGCTGGGATGTGGAGGAGATGCTTACTTCTGCTACCTATTGCACCAACATCGAGCTGTGTATTTCACTGATCAGGGGGTGCTTATGAACAGCCTTTCTTGAAACTTGAAGAGAATACACCAACTTTATGTCCAATAATGGCTGCTGAAATCTATCTTCTTGCTGAAAGGACAATGGAGAACTAACAAGCCGTAGCCCCCATAGACTATCTGCCTTGGATGTATTTTAGCTGATATCTCTAACGTGATGAGTGTCAATGTACCTAGTGCCATGAACTAGTCAGAGACATGTGAGCCTGTTTGTGAACAGTTCATTGAGCAAGGGATTGGTTTTTGCTTTATTAGCCTTGTTTTCATGCTTGTCTGGAGTGATATACAATAGGGTGTTTCAGTTGAGGACTTCTGAACATTTTTAATAACAAAACCTATTTTGTTCTAAGTACAAGCAGAAGTCAAATTCCCTGGTTAGTGGACAGAAACAATGCACTACAATTTACATCTTGGCTTACAAAGACTAAAAAAACACATTCCTAATACTGTTTACTTCCTGCCACAGCAAAAAGAAGTAGAAAATACTACAACATGTTCATGAGCAGGTGCTTGGCTCCCTTTGCTGGTGGCTTATTAGAATGCTGTGTAACCAGATTATACACAGGTGGACAGTTAAAAGCCAATAATTTTAATTAGTGCTTTTTTAGATCAATGTGCCCAAGGATCTCTAGGAGCTTGATCCTGGGCCAGAAACCAGTCTGATGTTTTAAGTTGTGGGCCTGCTAAAATGCTCTTCTTGCTAGTGACTAGTTTATGACTCATTCTCTCCTCAGTTAGTCATAGTAGTGCAAGTTTCCACAGTGTGAAGTTGCAACTAAGAAGAGGAGGAACTAGGGCAAAGAAAAAGCTAGGGAAGAAAACTAATATAGGAAAGATTTATTATTATTATACTATATGGACTGAAGGAAAAAAGAAACAAATTATCCAGACTTTTTCATAGTCTAATGTGAGGTTCAGCAAGGTAAACTGCAAGGAACTGTTAGGGTCCCATGGAGTCATTATACGTTTCTAAATTAACATTAGATATTAAAGAAAAAAAATTAAAAAAAAACAAAAGCAAAAACCACAAATCAGAACACTGGTTATCATGAGCACCTCACCAGTGAATCTTTGCTCAGTGTGCCATGGATCACACAGGAAAATCTGTCTTTGAATAGCCGTAGCTGTGTTCTGTAAGCTAGGGTGATCCTTTATTCAGGTTAGTTTGGTTGGGTAGGTGGTGGTCTTACCCAAATAACTGGGAGAACTAGAAAAAGTCCAACAGCAAGTAATATAAATCTTTGGACTGATAGGCCTAAGGGGACAAATTTTGAAAAGGGAGCGAGTGAAAAGCTTCATAGGAGAGCTTATGCAAAACATTTAAAAATAGTTAACAGTAAACAATAAAATCATACCTGATTATAATGTGTAATGAGAGGACATAAGGGTTTAGAAGTTTCACATTTGAAACTGGTCTAAAAATGTTTCATAAAGCTTTCATGTGCTCAAAAACTTAGACACCAGGTAAGTAACAAAAATACAAGCAATTTAATCCAACCATTGCCTTCTTAGACCTTCCTTCTTAGGCTATGAATTCTTGAGATGGTGTTATATTCTTATCTATTATGGGACAATAGTGTGTCATGTTGACACATTTAGTGCTCCAGTTAGACATGTCCTGGGTTCCCATTTAAAAAACCAAAACCTTGCAACCAAAACAAATACTTTCTTTCTGTATAAACTGAAGACTTACACAGAAGATCCCAGGGCAGAAACAGCTATAGAATTCATTTGTGTCCATCCACCTGTGTCTTAATAACACACATAATGACAACTTCTGGTGAGAGAGGAAGCCATGTAATCTTTGGGGATAATCAGCTCTAGGGATACTTTTTTCTGCTGAAATGACAGTAAAGACTAGGTGGGTAACATAGATTCACTTTAGAATGTAATGGCTTATAAAACCAAAGCCCCACTGTCATGGATTCTTTGCAGCAGATTTTGTAGCATTTGAGATACAGATCTGCATTTTGCCAGTTTATTGGTAAACTGGTACCAGTTTAATACCATCTGCAGTTTTTTTCTGAACAACCTATTGCTACATTTTTTTTTTTATTTTTACGTCTGAAGATGGCGTGTCTTCAACACTGCTGGTTTATAAGCATGCACTAGAAACACAAGAGAACAAGCTGGAAGCATTTGGGATGAAAGGCTTTTGTTGATTAGATGTATAGAAGTGCCAACAACTCTTCAAATGGATAGCAACCAACACCGAGCCTCAAAAAATTTAGACTGTTCAGTTCAGATAGACATCCAAGAATTAGTCTGCTTAGCCAAAACTTGTCCAAACCTCTTTGGTCTGGAAATCAGGCTGGAAATGTTACATGATCAGACTTTCTTATGAGTTTTCCAGTGCTCGTTTCCTTTTGCCAGCAAAGAAATATCATGAGAACTTCTTATAGCATGGTGTGTCTGCAATTAGGCTTCTGCTCTTGGCTGAAAAATCCCCCAACATTTAACTAAGCCTGTTTTGAACTTATGCAGGGAATGGATTTGATGCAAAGTCCATCCCTAATAATTACATGGGAGAGATAAACCATATAGTCTCATGAAATGAAATACTCATAGTATTAATTCCTTTGTGAGATTTTGAAGCCACTTCCTTTCTGCTTGTGGCACTAAATCCAGTAGTTTAATTTTAAAACTGAACTTGGAATGAAATTGAGTTCATTTGTAAGTGAACTTCAGATTGTCTACCAGTAGAAAAATTGCTAATGCCACAGAATTGTTTCTACTCTTTCCTTTTCAATGCCTTTTAGTGTATAATCATATTTTGATCTGTATTCCACATGAACCTTTTAATGAAAACCAAAAAGACAACTTTTACTTAAATGGTTCTGCTTTGAATTAGGCTAGGGGATCTGGCTAGCATTGGGAAAAATGTATCTGAAAAGGATATGAAGTGGTATGTAGTTGATAAGAATATGTTAAACATACAAGAGCCAGGTAAGTCCTAAAGAAGGCAGAAAAGCTTGCAGAATAAGAACAATTAAAAATAAAGCTGAGAATACTGCATCACTGGTGTAGGAGAAATATCACCCCAGATCCTGAAGTCAGTGAAACTGGTTACTGTTTTGTCTGCTGAGAGTTAAGGTGAAGAACTAAGAGTCTTCTAAGAGAAGAATTAAGAATCTTCTAAGACTCTTAGTCTTCACTGAGACTGTAAGAATCTTACAGAGTCTGTTCCTGTGACTCCTTTCTATTGAACTCAAACGTTTTAGAAGATAGGAAGTTAATGGACAAATTGTGAACTGAGTTGTTGCCATCAGATATCCATATGAATGGCTATAATAACACAGTTGCTAGCAGTTTCGTGTGGGTGCTTGGAAGTTCAATACCATCTGCAATTTAAATTTTGTTTCTTCCTCTGACTAAAAATCAAATGTGTTTTAATCACTAAGGGTTATATTAGTCTATAATGGTATGAAAATTTAGCTTCAAAACCAGGAAAACTGGCCATTACTAAATAAAGAACTTCTGGCAGAGTGCTAAATCAGAGTACGAAAATTGGAGTTTTTACATGCAAGTATCAAATAACTTATCTGTGACAAAGAGGAACAGAAAGCTGGAAAGGAGACTTTACCCTTTACCCATCAGCAGCCTTTCCCATACAAACTTGCCTGCCTGTTTGGCTTTCTAGGTGAATGAAAAAGGCTTCCACACATTGCTTGTGTAATGCTTTTTCAGTCAAAAAAGGGGGTTTCAGAAGTGCCTAAGGACAGATTTTCCAAAAGCTTTGAGGTGACTTAGGTGCCATTTTAGCATAAACTATAACAAAAAAAGCTTTAAACACCTTCACATTCAGTTTCTTTAAAAACTGGAAGTCAGCTCCTACATAGATTTTCTGTTTTTTGGCATTTTAACTATATAGATAAGTAGTTGGTTTCATTTGTTCCACTCCAGGTCTCCATTTAATTTGTTGCTTCATTTTAATTCTGTGTATTTCTAAGAACACACGTCAGTTTTGTTTGTACTCAGCGAAGCTCTCACCAGCTATTTTGTTTCCCATAGCTTTCTGTAAACCAGAAACACCAGGCATATTTTATAGTTTACTTTTTTTGTTGCTACTAGTCTGATTAATATCTTATAGACACATGCTTTGGAATTTGTCAGGAAAGGGATTCAACTTTTATTTCAACTGATTTCTGATGAAATTGTCCACAGAAGTAACCACAATGTCAGAGGATAGGGGAAAAAGTCTGTTAAAAAAGAATAATTCAAGACACCATCATTGAGAAATGTTGTTATTTCTCCCATTTTCCTCTCATCATGTAGTTTCTTTCTGGTTCTATCACACTCAAGTCTTTGAGGTTTTTCTTTGAATTGTTACTTACTTTGAATTGTACTGAGATGCTTCTGCCTTAAATGCAGAAAATCATACCAAAAAGGACCATAGTTCATTAAAAGAACTAATGATCCTAAGTAGCCTGAACACTCAGGATGTTATATGCTGTGGAGCAAGGAGTTATTTGACTAGTTATTTGCTGAGCTCTGAATAAAATCACTGGGTTTGTATCAATAGAATGTCAAACCATGACTATTCTTCGCTCCTTCTCCACTGTTCCTAAATGAATGCCATATGCATACAGAGGAGGGAGGACAAGAATTACTTAGTGTGGTTTCTCTGAAAATGAAGCTGTTTTAAACTAGTCGTAATAAACATTTTCTGTCTTGTTCTTACACTCACCCTTATTTTTATTCTTGGCAAAATGCACACAGGCTTAAATCTTGGATAACAATAAAAGGAAGAAGTGAAATTAAAGACATGAATGAAACAATGAAAGGCACAAATGTTGTGAATGTAGGCTGATTTCTGAGACTCCTCAAAAACAAGAAGCCTGACTGCACCTAGGGTAGGCAAGAGGCTAAAGCACTATCATATTAGTGAACTGGGTGCTGGTAAACCAGGGATAATTTAGGCCTCCAAGGGTGAGTAAGTTGTCTAAGGATTTTGCTAGGTCTGGGAGGGGCAAAAGAATCCAAGGAAAGCTCAAAGGGTGTTTTAAGATGTGTTAATCCCAATGCACCCTGTGTGTAGAAATACTGTGTGGAATTCAAGGTTATTAGGGCAATTCCCACAGAGTAAAGGTCACGTAAAGGTTCTCTTCTGCCTTCCCTGACTGATGTCTGAACGAAATTCTGACTGGTCAGCCTTGTAGGAATAAATTTTCAGTAGTTACTTTTGAATCTGCTCTAGCGTTCCTTCTATATTGTTGCAATTAGTAAGAGCTCATTTTAACCCTACTTTCCCCAAAATAATCATTCTTGACAAGAAGTTACACAAAGTAATCTAGGCAGTATGTAGAGCATGGCATACATGCAAGTGTGCTTTCCTACATCTTATTTCAATGCCTATGGCAATCTGAAAACCCAGGGAATGCTTCAGATACATTATTTTGGAAAAGAACATTGAGGCACAGTTGAAAATGACATCAGGCAGCAATAGTAATTTCAAGCACACTTTCCTTTCTGGGAAAGTACATCAAAGAGCAGGGGCACCATTCTCTTGTGTCATTTACTTCAAAAACAAAGGAAGGTCTGACCTTATGTATTTGGATTATGTTAGTCAAAACTGAAAGAAAATATATTAATCAGCTCTGATTCTTGATAGAGTCCTTTTGTCATGCAACTGTTCCTTAAATAAACTCTGACTAAGGGAAAAGAAGTTGGAAACTTAAGTACAGAATGTGATCAGGCTAAAATGCAACTGATCAGACTGAAAAAACATTGGCGGGTACAGAAAGAAACACGTATAAACTTTCTGTCTCTTTTACTGCAGATATAATCCCACTGTCATATGAATATAGACAGAAGAATGTAAATAATCTGCTGGTCCTTGATAAGAGCCTCTTCCAAAAGGTGAAGTGAGGGAAAGAAGAGGCAGGGATCTGAAGACCTAATGACAATTGGATCATTGTCCTTCCCAATTCTGATGATTACCTGATTAATGTCAGTAGCATGACTCCCATTCTTAAATAGATTGTTATAATACATGCATCACCTTTGTTGGCCTATGTATTCATCCCCTACAAAAAAAAAAAAAACCACAACAAAACAACCCACAGATGCAATGTAATTACATGACCACTTTTCTGCATAAGAAAGGAAAGGCTCAGTGTAGAGTGGAGAAGTTTAGAAATAGACAAGAACCAGGGTGACATAGCAGACCCCATCATACTGAAATATTGTATCTTGGCCACTACACACAATTAAAATTAAAACTATAAATTACGTTTATTACCTGTAGAGAGTCCAGTTTGGTCAACCATATGCATCTGAGTAGTTGTAGCAGGCTTACTTGAGCCATTTATGTGCATTATGATGACAAGTGGAAAGAAAGGTGTCAAAACCAGATCCATTAAATATAAGTAAATCTTGCCTTAACACCAAAAGATATCAATTCAACTATATAGCACTCCCCATCTACAAATCATTCTCCTTTCTCCCGTAATGTACTGCTGTGTCTCCATAGAGAAAAAGCTACCAGGATTGACATGCCTGTCACTCTCTGCATATGCAACAGCTATGTAGTGGGTAATTTCACATAAGCCCTCTAGGTACCATCAGAACATTAAGACTACTTTCACTTGAGCATGTTTACCACAAGATCTATTTTTTTTCCATCATGATACTGAAATAGGAGTAAAAGGAAATACATGATATAGTGGTCTGTAATATTGACTGTATTGGATTCTAATCCCTTCCAGGCCCCAAAACCCCAACTCCTTGTTGTCAAAGAAAAGAGAATTTCTTTATATTATTCTGAATTCATTCTGGCATGTTCAAGGAGGAATATTTTTTACATAATTTCTCTCTTTATTGTGAGTCAGCAGAGAGACCTATGTCCATTTCAGACAGAGGAAGGAATGTTGCCTGTATATGTGGATGATGATTCAGACACAGCCAGCAGTTTTAGCAGACTTCTTCCCATTCACATAGAAATTAAGAATACTGGAATTAGAAGCTCAATAATATTCCTTCCTGAGAACTGTAGTTTTCTAATTATTCATTCTAGATTGCAAGAGAGGATAGAGAATTTCACAATGAAAAACACGAGCATTGAAGAAAAAAAATCTTTGTCTCAAAAGACTATTTTGATTAATTAATTTATTTCAGTTTAATATGTAAATTATAGCATTTTTACCTTTCTTGTCAGACTCTGTGACATGGGAAAAAAGTACAATTTAGAAGCTATTCTGTAGCATACAGGAATAATTAACTTTATGACAGTATATTTGCAACAGGCATGTGACTCAACCTGGAGTTCTTGAATCCCCTTTCAGTATTATTAGTTATGAGTTACAACTAAAAGTTTCTGACATATTTAATTGACAAACCATTCTCGGGATAAAAGCTTAACTATGACAGTATGAACATTCAGTAGTTTCTGAAATGCTGCTTTAAATTTAGAAATCAAGTTTTCTCATGAAAATACTAGTGAAGTTAGAATTTGTAGGACATGATAGGACATGAGTTTTGATTGAGATGCTACCAGAGGGACTGTAATTGGGGGGACATATAGACACCTGAATTAACTCATTTCCATGAAATCCGCTGCAGTATGAACTATTTAGAGCATCATTACCTGGAGAGACCTATAATGCCTTTTTAGACTCCAGACTGAATCCAGAGTCACTGTGGCTAAATGCCGTTTCAGGATCATGGTGGAAGCATTGTTTGAGGTTCTGAATGAAATGAGATTATACAGTATCTAATGCAGCACTGCTATTGTGTGAGCACTGCAGAAGACTGCCTGGGGCCAAAGGGAAAAACCCAGATGTTGTTCTGCAGCCTTAGCTGACCAGGGCTGACATGGATGTGGTGGGACCTGTGTATTGAGAAGGATTCTTGATATTTGCAAAGCTGTCATAGTGCCTGCTAGTATCTGAATGACTTCCAACACTGCTACTGTCACCATCTGTGAGAATTGAAATTGTGCTGCTTGTTAAAAAAAAAATAAAATTTCAAAGTAAATTCTTTACTGTTGGTGGCTGGAACTAAAGTAAGGGTGAACTTTCAACACCAGCTCTGTTTTCTAGGTGAGAACTATTTTTATTCCCACTGCGAAAGTTTCAGTGGAGAAAAAAGACGAAAAGGCTAGACGAGTAAAGCAAATGGTATAACTAGGACCCTCTTCCAGTGGAGGTGTTTGATGGGCAGTACTTTAAGGATGGTGACAGCAGCTCAGTTTTGGCATCTTTATTTCTTGTGGGAAGCTTCTCACTAACAACCTGGTAACATGCAATTTTACAGGCATGTAAGGTAGGCAGAAGTTATAAAATGTTTAATCAGTCTGACAAATGAATTTATGTTTCCTCAAAGACAAAAATCCAAAACTTTATGATTTGGTGATGGGTTTTCTTTTTTGTTTTTAACTTTTCATCAGTACCAAGAGGCAAGCAGGATTTAAAAGAACTAAAGGTTGTTTGCGCATAAATTCTCTGCAGTCTTTCAACTTTTCAAAATTTCAAAAACGCAGGAGCTCAGTGCAAATAGAAGTAAGGAAAAAATTCTGTCTCTGGAGTGTTCCACAACAGTTACAAACAAAAGAGGAACTTCTGCAGTCACTGATTTCTCTTTTTCATACGCATAAATTCAAATTTAAAACTTCAGCATTTATATCACCTCAGTCTGTAGTTCTATTTCTTCTTCCGTTCTTTGTTTTTATCTAATCCAACATAGTACTGCCTGGGACAAAGAATTATGAGGTGTAATACTCTTGACACTTATCATGACACTTATCATGTCAGTTTAGACTTGTGAATACTACATACATATTAATGATAATTAATAGAACTTTGTTTTTACCTTTAATGTCCAATCACCACGAAGGAAAGTATCTCAATGGTTTCCTTTTTTTCTATGGTGTAGTGTTGCTGATTTAATTCTGCATTTTGATCAAGGAATCAGCATCCTGTTGTGATATTTTACAAATGCATGCTGTAAAAATACATCAACAAAAAGTAGCCTCTGTTGAAGACATATTTTTTTTTACACTTTATCTGATGTATGTTTATTAATTATGATAGACCCCAGATGAAGTAGTTTCCACCAAGTGGAATTTTCATGTTTTAGTTATGTTCCTTGGTATTAGAGTCAGACAGAGATAAAAATAATAATTCTTTTTCTCAGATGTTTTTGTTGATTTGACATTTGTATTTCTTCCAGTTGAAGAAATAGAAGGAAAATACTTGGAACGTGATATTAATGGGATCTTGCACTGTTTTGAGGAAGGACAGTTGGTAATCTCCAGGCCCTGCAATTCCAGGTTCCCAGCAGCCTGCTGTGTGGGCTGCCAACAAGCTGGATGATGTAGCCAGCAAGAACCCAAGTTCTAAAACCTGCCTGGCAGTGACACTCATAGTGGAGCCTGCGTAGGGTCTGTCAGACCGTCTTTGAAATTTAACCATGTCTGTGAAAAGTTCTAAATTGGCCAAATCATCAAATTCCAATGAAACATTATTTGGTAAGGATTTTTCCAACCTGGTCTAAGTAGAAGGAAACTAATCACCACAGCCACTGTTGTGCCTGTTCAAGTTCCCAACTGTAGTTGTTTCCAGTGTTCCAGGTTGAAATGATATGTAGGTCCACAGCTTACTCCTAAAAGCAGGAAATCACTCTTTCCAACAAGGGGAAAAAAAAAGGAGAAAAAAAACCTGCAGCAATGTCCATGGCCAGACTGTTTATTGTTCTATCACCTTATGTCTTTTCTGAGAAATGTTTTGTTGTTTTTTTTTTTTAGTAAAAGAAGTATTTCTTTCTACAGAGTTTATTTCTAAAAGATATTGTGTCCTGATGAAGAGTTTTAAAAAAGGTCATCCAAACTGTGTTGTTCAGGCTGTCTGAAAGAGATTGCTCTTAATTGTATCTTAAACTTAATATTCCCTGGAAGATTAACTGCCTTATAAATGACATTTTGACAGATTATTTTAGCTATGAGGGGATATGTATATGAGCTGAATTTTAAAGTCTGCATTTTGACTCTCAAAGAGAGTGGAAATGAGTAATTTATTTTTCTGATGTTTAGTATGTTATGTCATTTCTGAAATATAGATATTTTAATCTGGGGAATACAAAGGATACTGTAGAACCAGCAGCACTTACAGCTCCACACACAGCCACTCCCTTTGAACTAGGATATCAAAGGAAACTCTCAAAATGCAAAGATAGATTTTAAAAAGCAGTGCATGCCGAATTCTTTAGAAAATGTGCTTGTACATGTCAAAAGACTGATAGGTGCCAGGCAGTTTGTAAATCGCCTTCATTGTAAATGGAGGTTTTTTTGGGAAGCTTGTTTATGGTAGCACTGATGCTATCATGACAAGATCGAAAACAGAAACGTCATCTTGATTAACTGACTGTATTTCCTAGACAGGAACTGATCTATTTCTTTATGTGTTTACTTTCTTGGCTCTTGCATTATAGCTCTGGCCAGGTGAAGAATCCCCATGTAGGAGATAGTCCTTATGCAGTGTGTCTTTCTGCATAGAGAGCAGGGCCTATGTTAATACCTGTGGCTTCAGCTACTCCGTACCTGTTCATGCTGCAAGTCCTTTTACTTGTGTAGAGTCTTGCAAAGGTATCTTGTGCTAGTCTGATCTTTGCAGGTATGACAACACAAAGTGTCTGGCATAGGCCTAGAGAACCTGCTTCTGCTCCAGATCTACAAGAATTAGATAGGAAGAGGAAGCTCAGCAACAGGAGGAAGGTCATTGAAGTGACATTAGTTTCCACAGGTGGGTGATTTGCAGTCTTTCAAGCTCCAGGAAGAGCAGCCCCTTGAATGGACTCAGGGACTTTGTTTTCTGCTACAGGAGTTCAGGTGTAAGGGTTTTACAAACTTTTGTTATGTGTGCTTCAGTGGCACGTTATTTAGAGGAAAACAGAAACTTGTTCTTTTTTGTTTGTTTATTTTATTTTGGCTTCTCTCTACTTGACTCCTGCACATGTGGCACAGTCAAGAAGTTCTTTTGAGAGCCCCTTGCCTTGCAGAATTTCCTGGATATTATCCTGTGCCTGATGTAATAACAGCCAGCTGACTGACAGCAACTACCAGTTCCAGATTATGCATCTGTCTGCTTAGCAATGGCTGAAGCGCGCGCAGCTGGTGTGCATGGGAAGGATTGGTCTGTGACCTAACTATTCTGTAAGAGAAAGAACCAGCCATTGGGATTTGCCCAAGCCTCACTTTATCCATGATGAGCTGTAATACTAACCATTTTTGAGTGAGTCACTACCAAAACCAACTGGGAAATAGGCATTTCAGAGGTGAAGCTGGACGGGCTGGATAGTCTGTGGTATTCTATGGAGTGATTTTTAAATGTTGTATGTGGAGCTGCATGGATGTATTTTGCCAATATTGGTGGTCATCATGAGCTAGCTAGAGGTTTCTTGTCCGTTCTTGAACATGATGGAACATCCATTCAGTATATGTCTGAACAAAAACAATTCTAGAGGGTTAGTGGGTGTCATGACTGTATAGCTTCAGTGCATCTTCCTGACTATTTTAAACTATTGGTCTAGTGTTTATTGCTAACATGGGAGCTGTGAAAACATCTGACATATCTCACAGCCAAAGTACTTACAATGGGAAAGCTCGATCCTATGATCAGCTGGCCCAGCCAAAAACAATGATGGGAGATAGATAATACTGCTGACGCCCAACTGAGTCTTCACTAACAGACCCTTTGAGACCTAAAACATTTCAGATCAAGATTCTGTCATGATAACAACCTGAGTGAAATAGAAAGCTTCCAAAAGTCTCCACATCGTGCAGGGCAGTTGTTTTGTGTAAGCTAAAGACTGATGATGAATGATTGCTTGCCAACGTGATACAAATATCCAGTGAATAAATGTGACTATTTAGCATGCTGTTTTTCCTGGTGAGTAATATTTTTTTTTGAGGGCTCAGGAAATATGTAACGCAAGTAAAAAGGAGTCATAACACTGGAAGGAGATGACCTATTTCCAACACAATCTCTTTTTTGTACAAAAGTCAGATTCAGAGGCACCCATGTGGATTTTGTCACGTGAGCTGACTGTACTTCATGCTTCACTGTTTGTGCTGTATACTGGGGGCGCTGAGGTCCTGCATGGCAGGTAAACTGCATTTGGTTAGGATCATTATGATCTGTAATGGCCTAATTCAGTGTCAGGTTTGCATGCCTTTACTGGCATTTGATATACAGCACTGCAGGCATCTAGGAATGCTTTTCTAGAAAAGAACCCTAGAGTGCATGTTTAATTTCTTTAAGCAACTAATACATGATAATGTTGAGTAAACAAGCCAGTGAGCCAACATGAGAAGGAGGTTACAAGTTGGTCCTTAGCCTGTGTCATGTTGGTAGAGAGCCTTGCCTCAGCCTAAAGATGAACTTTTCAGATTAGAAGGAAAGGAATTGTTAGCAATTACCCAAGGTGCACTGGTTGTCTCTCTCCTGCATTTCAGTATTAGTTTGGCCAGGCTCATAAGCTTTCTTTTTTTCTGAGAAAAAAATTAGGGGCTCTCAGTAAAAATTCTGAGATAAGTGCTGTCTGAAGTTTTGTTAAACCCACTGCTTCAATGAGACATTAGAAGGAAAATATTTTGGTTTTTTGGTTTATTTTGGCTTTTCCTTGCTTGGATCCTTTACAGTACTCTACAGAGGAGTGTGTAGGATGGGAAGTACACCAGGTTTGCAGCCTGTACCATCCTTCAGGCCCAGAGAGTTCCATTAGAAGAGCTATAAATGCATTCTCTGCTGAATGCCTAGCAAATGACAGGGGGAAAAGGGAGGACAAGAAGTGAGACTTTTTTGTAAGCAGAGAATTCATCCATAGCTGGACTCTCACATGAAAACTTCTAGGACAAGACATAAGCTGCAGTGCTTCTGATGATGCGAGCCCATAGTAGAGCTGGGAAATGGGCATTATGCAGGCATTTTTGCAGCTTTTTCTTCCTCTGGAAAGGGAAGGTGGGTCAATGACACTTTGTAAGACCTGTTGATGAAGGTTCATTTTTTAATGAGACTCTTCTAAAAGTGGCTTTCAATTTTCTTACTTGGTTTTATAGATTTTAAAAGTGTATTGAGTATGTTTATAATATTAAAATAGCTGAGGATAGAATCAAGGGAGAATCTTACTACAGTAGTCACTACCAGTGCAGGCAAGTGATAACGTTTGAATTCCCTGTTGCAAAACTGCCTTTGTGCTCTTGCCATGTGGCTTAGACCCATGCTTGGACATGACCTATTACTTTGGGTTCAAATACATATGAAAAATAGCAGGCATCCTAAGCACTGAAAGAGATTCTCATCATTCTATGAATGGCTCACTTTATGTAAATATCTATATGCAGCTTTGTTTTGTTTATTTTGTGGATTAAACCTCAGTCTTAATCTGGTATCCATTTTGGCTTTGAGGAGGCATCCATGCCAGTCTACTGAAGGCATAGACAAGAAATGAAAAGGCAGTTTTTGTAGTCATTCCAACATTACAGGAAGAGAACACTTAAAACTAGCCACATGTGGTACTCATGCATAGAAACTGAGACTCTGTGTACTTGGCAGTGTGGAAATGAATAGAAAGAGAAATTGAACCTAAAAGATGACAACTAAGACCATAATTATGAAATGCAAGCTCTATGAGTAAACTTTTGCTAGAAAAGCTGTAATGCAATCAGTCACATATTGTGAGACAAACCCACACATAAACAAGAAAAGTCTTTTTATTGTCCCTAAATCATATGTAAAGCTGAGAAATAATGAATTTGAATAACTGCTCCCAGATCATACCAAATTAATTTGAGTGTTAACTTAGTTTTTTCTAAAAGCAAATTAAGGGCCTTATAAACAAGACTGTCCTTCCACTCAAATAGAATTTAATAGAAAAATCATAATAGCCAAAAATAGCCAGCTCTTAAAAGACTTACAGATATACTATTTCAAGTTTCAACAAATCTGAATTGATGTTTAAGATTTGCAACTAAACTGCCAAAACTCTCCAGCTGCCACAAAAACTTTCTTGATGGAAATGTCAGTATGGCTTTCCTAAGTCCCAGACACAGGCTGAATTTCATGGGAGTCTTAGACAAGTGCTTCATCTTTCAACCTTCATACTCCTCCTCCTTACCAGTGTCAGTAATATTGGCAATTAGTTTGTACTGCACAGTGAATTGCAGTAATTTCTTCATTTTTTCATTATTGTCAACTATGTAAGATAATGAGAAGTCATGCAAATGGACAAACACAACTGTAAAGCATAACTGAAAATATTCTTGGATGTACAACTGAAATTATTTTTTTCCACAGACATTAAAATCCCTCTGCAGCACATACAGTGTCTCCTGTATGGCCAAGCTCAGAGTCATCATTGCTCTAGAATCACTTCTGACAGGCAGAATAAAGGATTGCAGTCAGCCTCAAAAGTATATCTTTCCAGCTCTCTTGCTGTTGGTTTTATTTTGTTAGCAATCCAGTTCTAAATTGTAGTTTTATCTTTCATTTCTCTGTGTGTTCAAACTGAACTAAAGCTGTAGCTTCTTGCCTGGAGCTTCTGGCTCCAGTGAGGTAGAGCGGTCCACAATAAAATTCATTTTAGATACACGTATAAAATAGTGTCCTCTGAACTGACTGCGACCACTCAGGAGTGAGACCTTGGTGCTCTGATAGACAGCAAAACATCAGTTCAGTGCTTAGTAGCAGTTTAGCAATCTGTCATGGTTTGGGCTGGACTGGCCACTGAGATGAATGTTAGGCCCTTTTAAGAATGGAAAAACTGGAAAACATCATTATGCATAGTTCATTCACAATGTGAATGATGTGTGCAGTTCTAGTCTCCCTGTCTGAAAAAGATTATATTAGAACTTGAGAAGGCACAGAGAAGAGAAGCAGGGATGACCAGAGATGCAGAGCAGCTTGCATGGGAAAAGTGATTGAGATTAGGGCTCCTCCACCCTCAGAAAGGGTACAAAAGAGGTCTGTGAAATTGTGAACATCATAATTCCCTGCAGTGTGAAAACTGAGGGCCAACAGCTGAAGCTGGTAGGAGCCTAGTTCAAATAAAAAGTAGGTAATTCACCTGAAGGACAGAAATTTTCATAAATGAATGGTTGTCCTACAGAATGCTATAGGACACTGCAGATATAAGAAATATACACAGGTTCAAGGGAAGACTGGACACATATTTGAAACAGAAGGCCCCCAGAGTTTCTGAGCAGATTAAATCATAACAAGGTCAGAAAATCTGCTAAGTTAAAAGCAGCTGCAGGGTGGAAGAGAATGAGGAGAGGAAATAGCCTCTATACTTACTCTACTGTGATTTCTTACATGTCCAGTTATGACTACACAATATTTGATTAGCCAGATAATTGGTTTGAATCAGTATAATCACTTGTATATTTATGTTCTAACAAGGGCCTAACTGTTGGTGTGACCCAGAAACGAACACTGAGGCTCTAATTTCTGTAAGATCCCTTTTTTTTCTACAGAAAAAATGCATTATTGGGCTTTACAGCGGTGGGATCTACAGTGTGTATGAAGTTGATCAGAGTTATTTTTACCCCTCATCATAGGCTTTCCAGAGTCTGAAGAGTCAGTTAGGAGTGTATACTTTCATGCCTGTATCTTCACAAATGTGTGATAAAATGCTGAATTAAGCTGGTGCTACAACAGAGAGTGAGCTGTGACGAGGAGTGAATTCTGCATTGTGTTTCATTGTGTCAGAATCAGAAACCACACGAAGCCCTGATATTCTAATTTCACTTGCTTTGCACACATTCTAAAAGGCCCTATGAATGTTTAGAGCATCCTTTTGTGTATGAAAATATGAAAAGTTAAGTATTACTAGAAACATATTTTCATCTAGTTGTGAACTGAATATTCTTCCTGGCAATGAAATCAATATCTAAAATTATCATTTGGAGAGAGGGAGAAATGGGTTCCATATGAGGATAATTATGCGGTCGTCTTCTCTTGAAGTAATACAGAAATCACTACCCTGATGAAAGAGTCAGGAATAACTTGTTTATCTAGTATTTATTTAGGCATTTATTTGGGCATCACAATGCTAAAACAGGTCAGAAGGAATCTGACCCAGATATTTTATGTCTTGATTATTGGTTATGAAAGTGAAAAGTAACTTTTAGCTAAGACAAGCTTACCGTAAATCCTACTAACTTGTTTTTTGAGGCATCACCTCTTATGGTGAAAAGATTGTTCTGTGTCTGCACTCAATTCAGTCCTTGGTTTCTTTAGTGAAATATCCAGAATGGGTGCCAAATGTGGCAGAGGTTTTGGTGGTGTGGATTCCTGTCCATGAGATCACCAGCTCGTTAACCAACCATGACTTGGTAATGACCACTTGGTAAGTGACCTACACTGGATTTGAACTGGTGACCTTAATGTGGAAGACTCTGAATGCCAATTCTAATCTCGGGAGGATTTAATTTCTGTTTTTTTATTCTAAAATAGACTCTGTTCAACCTCAGACTTCTTCCTCAGGCAATGTTGTGACAATAGCCTTTTCTCTTTTACCTTTAACTGCTCTGTATCTTTCACAGCCCTAAACTGATAATTTTCATTATTGCATTCAGAAATAATCTTAATTTACCTTCTAATAGAATATTAGAAAACTTTATTTTTCGGCTAATGTTTATGGGAACAACAAGAAAGAATTTTAACAGCTATACTCAGTACCCTTGAGAAAACATGCTACACACTGGAGCATGGGAACAGCCTTAAGTTCCTTGCTTCAGCAAAAGCCTAAGTCAACAAGCCTTGTGCCTGAGGAACTACCACAGGACTGACACAAATATTTTGATGTTTCTGGTTACAGAAGTACATGAAAAGGAGAAAGAGACAAAAATCATTCCAAATTTCAGAATAGTTAGCCGGAGCCTGTTTATGTAGCATTTTTTAAAAAATAACTATTCTGTAAGATTAAGTTGTGTAGCCCTAATTGAACCCAAATGTGTATCAGATATACTGATTTAAAGCCCACAATGGTCCAGTTATTTGGAAACACATTTTAAAAGACGATATTGACTCTGAGTGTTTTTTCAAGTAGTATTTATGTATTGATTGCAATTATCAACCCTTGACTGAAATCTTCTATTTTCATAATCAAAGTAAAAAAATGAAGGTGGAAACTAAAACGTTAGTGTATTCAGTATTCATGAACTTTCTTAAACTGACATTATTGCTCAAGGCATGAGCTTTTATAGTTATTTGACCCTTATTTTTTATTGGCACAATATTCACAATTTTATCTTAGAAAATCTTGGACTTTGTAAACCCTTTTTTTCAGAGGGGAAAGAGGAAATATGTGTGTAACTTGGGTGCAAAGTTTAAATGAATATTATCAACAAAGGGCATACAAAGTTGGTGAGGGTCTGGAGAATGTCATATGAGGAGAGGCTGAGGGAGCTTGGGTTTTTCAGTCTAGAGAAAAGGAGGCTGAGGGGAGACCTTACTCTCTACAACTGCCTGAAAGGAGGTTGTAGAGAGATGGGGGTTGGTCTCTTCTCCCAAGTCACAGGCAACAGGACAAGAGGAAATGGCCTTAAGTTGCACCAGAGGAGGTTCAGGTTGGATATTAGAAAACATTTCTTCACTGAAAGGGTTATCAAGCATTGGAATGGGCTGCCCAGGGAAGTGGTTGAGGCACCATCCCTGGAGATATTCAAAAGACGGGTTGACATGGTGCTCAGGAATATGGCTTAGTGATGGTTGTTTTTTGGCTTTGGGGTTTTTTTGGTTGATTGATTGTTTGTTTTTTTTTTTGTCAGAGCTAGGCTCATGGTTGGACTAGATGATCTTAAAGATCCCTGCCAACCTAGGTGGTTCTGTGATTCTGTAAAATTATGAATAATTAGATCCCATGAATCTCAGTTGATAGATATTCTTGAGAGTTTTCCTTCTTCTATGCATTACTGATTCCTGGCTTGGGGGGGGGGGCAGGAATTTTACAATGAAATCCTTCTCTTTTGGTGCATAGCTTATATGTCCAGGCATAAAATTTAGAAAGATAAGTGAACAACCCTTCTGTGAAACATAGAACTTGATCAGACTGAATGCAGTAAATCAGTGCTGCTTCTTCAAGTAATGATACAGAATAACTCAATATAAAATTGTGAACATAAACAAATCAAAACAAAACAAAAAAGGCAATGAGTTCTTTTCTTCTCAAATATCTGCCAATTTGTTAAATATATTACGGAGCTAGACATACAGCCCTTCTCCTGTAAATTATAACATGGATACTGTGACTTCTCAAAGATTCCAATATTGCCATATTTTGTTACTGAAATTTCTCCATCTCTTTGATCAAAATGGCCAGTCTTCAACATCTGGTCAAATACTTAACATATTTTGTATAACATAACCAGGAAAATACATTTTTAATTACAGATCCATTAATCCATTACAGTTAAGAAGGAAAAATAATCAAAAGTTTCATCTGAAGTCAAGCTGGCTGACTGATGAAGTCAGATAGGAAATGAACAAAGATGCATATTATATTGTGTATTTGTATATACTATACAAAACTGAGATCTGGTTTGGAAGACTGTTGTCCCTGACTTGCAAGACTGAGCAAATCTGGCAAGGGCATGGACATATGCTGAGTTCTGTTTTCCAGTGTAAAGTCTAGGCATTTTTCCTACAAACCAAAATGTCTGTTTTATGAGGTCTGTGTTATGCTTTCAAAAACATTTTTCTACCATACATCTGCTATACAGCCTTAATCCAAGTGTGTTATACTCTTCATAGGAAAGCAGATTGAAATTCTTATTTCAAGATATTTTGAACTAAAAAGGGCTGTTCTTTTTCACTTTTTTTCCCCCAGTAAAATGTTAAATTTTTAAAGGAAAGTTTTTTCTTTCTTAATTTAATTACCTGAACAGATAATGGCCCTTCCCTCCAAAAACATTGTCTCTGCCTTTCTCTGAAAAGGAGAACTTTTAAGAGAAATTTAAAAACTATGGAATTTTTATGATAAATTAAGAAAAACAAAAGCTTTGACCTTTCTTTCCAAGGTTCTCATTTAAATGCTCACTATTTTATGACCTGCTTCAATGTGGCAATTTCTGTTTAATTTTGATTGGATCTAGTTACTTTCAGAATAATCAGAGAAACTTCATGTGTAGATTCACTGGACACAAGAAACATCACTTTCATCCATGAGATTGTAGGGTTTCCTTCCCAAGGGTGCTGAAAATTTTGAGAAAACACTTTATTTTGCTTACAGTTTACTCAGTATTTTCCTCATATTTTTTTCATTATAAAATGCAAGTTTTGATAACTCTGGAATGTAGAAAAGGGCCTTGAAATATTGTCTTCTGAGGGATGAAATGTTTATAGTGTCTTATTTCTATGCAAAATGCAAGATGCAAATATGATTCATTCCATGCTAAAGTTTTGAACTCTTTTTACAGCCATATGACAGCCAGTTGATAGCAGTTTAAGGGGCTCACTGAGGAGCAAAGCTGGCCAAGTCTCTTTTAAGCTGATAGCCTAATTTACAGTAAACCAAGCAAGCCCCATGGAAAGCACAGGAGCCTGCCAATTAATAGCTGAACAGCAGTAACAGCTATAAATTCGATCTCATACTGCTATCAAACATGTCATTATCTCAAATCCTTTGAGCGCCATGTTGGGTACCAAAGAAGACTGTCGGCAACTAGGACCACACAGCTGCTCACTCACTCCCCTGACTGTAAAAAGATTGGGGATATTCTATTGAAAATGTAGTACACATAAAGTAGATGTAATGCTGCTCTAAGCAGCTGTACAGGTTTTCTGCAGTCCCTGATCTTTTCAGGGAAGACAACACTTCTGCTGTGAGTCACAGCTCATATATTTTTCATTTCAGTTCTTTAAAGACAGGAGTAGTCCATGGGATGATCATGTGTATAAAATTACTCCAAGGCTAGTTCTGAATGTGGGAAGTGCTTTTGGATTCTTTTGAATGAAAAGCATTACAACTTGTAAACGCAAAACAGTGATATGTAGGTTGTTGTGTGTACTGGCAGGCCAGGGAGATGTCGTCTCAAAGTAGCCAGTAGCAGAGGGTTATACCTGGAAGCCTTTCTGCTACAGGTCTTACTCATTTCCAGCTTTTCTCAGACCTCAGCCTTTCTCTTGATGCAGTGTGTGGGCAAATCAGTTGGTCTTTGATCCAAAGTTCTTCATAGCTGAGGAAAACCTTTCCTGTGACTTGAGTGAGGATGTATGGAAGGTGTATGAACATGAACAATTTGATTTCTACTGCATGTGTTTGAAGTATTTATAAAGTTATGGTATGGTAACTAGGCTGTTCTTGATGTGGGCTAAGTAGCTCTTCTATCTGTTGTAGTGCCATACTTTGTCCTGTGGTTTGGATGTGATCTTTTACTTTACTTTGTGATGAGAATTTGCTGTGACTTCCTTATCAGGTTCAGGTTCTTCAATACGATGTTGCTGCTGGACAGGAGGAGGGAAGAGACCCCTTGAGACACGGGAACCGGTTGCCCACAGAGATAGTAGATGCCCCTTCCTTGGAAGTGTTTAAGGCCAGGTTTGATGGGGCCTGTAGTAACCTGGTCTAGTGGAAGGTGTCCATGCCCATGGCAGAGGAGTCAGAACTACGTGACCTCTAAGATCCCTTCCAGCCCAAACCATTCTGTGATTTTATGATTGCCTTGCATTCAGTTGGATAGCGGAAGAAAATTTCCAGAGACCTCTTTATAATTGCAAGCAAACAAAGGGAGAAATTCCTTTATTACTTGATCTCTGTGAATAGTGACATTACTCTGATGACTATAAGGCTAAACAAAATGGGATTTCTCTTAACCCTTTCCCATTATATACTCACAAGATATTACACTAATTAGTATCTGCTGACAATTGTGTGCAGTATAATTTTATGTAACACTTTTCTAAACAGACTGTTTCTTTCCTAGGATGTAAAACAAATTAATCATACAAATTTGCTGTATGTCACTTAACTTCCATGTTACATCTGTTTAAACACATATGCCTATTTTGTCAGAGATTTTTATATAAAAGCTTTTAATGTCCACACAGACTTCTAGAATATCTAATTACATTCTCAAAAAATGGGAGGAAGGCGACTTATTGAAAAGAAAATATTTGAAGTAGTGGAGACTTATTCTTCAAGCACTAGTGGTCTCCAAGTATTTTTGGCAAGACATTTCTCTTTTAAGGACCAGTGCTAATGCACAAAGGTTCAGAAGCTTAGGGATGTAACTTTTCCTCTCACAGTGGTATATCGTTAACAATCTGCAGCATTATTGATCCAGGGACCCTCTTACTGTGGGCTGTGGGGAAACACGCTCCCCTAAGATCAACTTTTTATGTTTGATTTTCCCTGACAGTTTTTTCTAAACTGTCCCGGTTTGAGGTAAAACCGAACCGATTTTGTGTTCTGTAATTTTGCATTTTGGTTAGGTCTCCTCTAGCTCTCTGAAATTAACAGCATATTGGAGAGAAAACTGCTCGTTCTCAGGATGATAAGGCCAATGTTTGG
>JAOQGH010000023.1:26338923-26432538 GCA_025769975.1 Gallinago jamesoni
CAACTGGAGTATTCCATCCCATCTGCCCCATGCTCAGTATAAAAGCTGAGGGATCAAGGGCCAGCCCTTCTTCTCCATCCCTTTTTCTTCTCCCCGGCCCTCTTCTCCTGCTCCTCTGGCATCTACCAAGATGGCCGATGTCCGAAGAGGACCCTGTCTGTTCGACTGCCTTTGATCCCGATCTGTGTGTGCCTGACTCCAGAGCTGGAATCCAATTCCTATCCGTTGCTGAGTCCAGTCTGGGACTCCCCCAGTGCCTGCTGGTGATGGGACTGATATCCTGGGAGCTTGATATGGTTTTGTATATATTGTATCTCTTTCGTTATTTTTCTTCTTTTTTATTTTAATAGTAATTCTTCATTAAAGTAGTTTAGTTCATTCTAAACTGCTCTCTCTCTCTCTCTCTCTCTCTCTTTATCTCTTCCTCTCTTCTCATTTGGGGGAGGGGAGAAGGGACATCTGTCGGTCCAGTTGCAGTGATTTTGGCTGAAACCACGACATAAACCTTCAGTAGTATATAAGAGCTAATTTCAAACTAATCTTCGTTTATTTTCAGTGATTGGAGATTGTGGGGTTTAGAGTTATTTCTTTTGTGAAAACCCCATACAGCTATAGAGAAGAGTAAGCCACGTTAGGGATTTTGCAGCCTTGATCCATCTTTTTTATGCGTGAGGAAAAAGAATAGCATCAGGCAGAGAGATGCGTCCCTCAAAAGGCTCCATGACTTGAAAGCTGATGCTTCCTGAAGGGAGCTTTGTCATCTCCCTTTCCACCCACCCATTTTCCTCTTCTCCTCACACGTGGAGTCATTACCACATTCAACAGCATTTGGCTCAGTGGTCAGGTAGTGTTGGCACACAGTTTTATGTGGGGCCTCATTGTGTAAAGGAACCTACTGTCTAATTTTGCTGATGAGAGAGTCCTGCTTTTTCTCCTCTCACTGGTGTTATCGACGATGGCTCAGTCCAAGTTAGGACTTTGATTGGGCCACACAGTCACAGCTACAAGATCTGCTTTTCTTCAGGTATAAAAGGAAGAGAAAAGGATTGGAACTGGTCCTCACATAATAACTCACTAGGAGGCTCAGAATACAAAGTGACAAATGTGGCTTCTGTGTAATGACTTGCAGGACAAGACTCTACGGAGGCTCATTTGAAGATGGTATACGTTAGAGCAGCCCTATTATTGTTGCAAGCTGTGTTTATGGCTGAGATCCAAGCTGAGAGTCAGCAAAAGTAGATGAAAGCAAACAGCACTGTTTCCTCTATGCCTCTTGCACTAATGAACTCTGTTATCTTTATGAAATTGTTTCTCACCTACAGCTTGCAAACGCAATAATAATTTGGTGCTTTTAGCTCTTGCATATTCTTTAGCATACTGTTCCCAGGCCGATTCAAAATCACCACAGCATAAAAAGATTTTTCTCAACAGCATTTTTATACTGTTGATTTGAAATACTTTGAAAACCATTAGATTGTTACCGGGACATTTCCATAAAAATAAGCAGCAAGCCAAAGAATCTGAGATTCATATATTACAGGATATGGTCTTCTCACACCCTCCGCCTACTCATTTGGAAGTGTCTCATGGTTTTCCTGCATCATTTGACACATCTGCAGTCATTTAATTGTTCTAGCCTTTCAGACTATATTGTGAAACAATTGCTTACAGGACTCATTAAAAGAAAATATAACAAAAAATTCCCATGCGTTGTACCTCCTCCACAGTAACAAAAGCCTTGGAAACTTGCAGGGTATCCAAAAAGTTATTATTTTTTTTAACAGAACATTTTGACCTGTGTTAGAGTAGGCAGCCAGTATGCATCATGAGTATTTGGGCAATATTTCTCTATGTCTAAACAAGTCATGAGTGGAATGGGAGTGTTATACATTGCATGGGATTTTTTTAATTGTTATTTGTTTATTACAGTTTTGGCCCTGACTCAGAAAGGTACTTAACCACTTTTTTATGTCAACCCTCAAGTAGAAAAGCTTTTTCTTACGTCCTGTTGAAATTAGTGGAAACTAAACATATGCTTAGAGGTAGAGCATTAGCTTGAAACTTTTTGCTGACTGGGATATTCTCTCACACTAGTCTTTGGAAGTTGACCTGGCAAGAGATGTTATTGGAGTGCATCTGTTTATCTCAATTAGTATTGTGTCATACAGAAGAAAACACATTGCCAGATGCCTGAAATTCCACTGTTCCCTATTTCACTCCTTAGCAGAGAGGAGAACTCCCTGCATCTCCAGCTGAGGTACTAAACATCTGGCAGATCTCTAAATTCCCATCTGACTCAAGGTCACAGAATAAAACTCTTGATATTGATGCTGGACTAGGCTTCTGCAATGTAATGGCTGTATCTAGTTGCAATTGTTTAGAATTAGTTGCAAAAAATGGTGTTTAACAGTTTCTGTTGAAACATTCATTATTGGAGACATAAATGTGGATCATTGACTGATGAGAGGTTATCTGGGGAGTGCCACAAGGAATATATAAAAATGCTGCTTAGGTTTTGAGGGAGGGATCATATCTGAATCAATCCAGAACTAAATTATCCACTGACAAATCTAGGTCATGAGAATCTTTTGGATGGAATTTGGTAGTGAGGCTGAGTGTGTCAGGCAGATCAGATGCCTTAATGTGAAAATGGCTTGGCAATAGGAACATATAAACTAAACATTCTTTGCTTTCTTCTGTCTTTTTATGGGGCTCGAAACACCTATTTTTTCAGAGGTGAAATGTTTTATTTTCTCTGAGGCAAAGTTTTGGAAATATTAAAGTTTTGGAAAGACTAGAAAAATTTTATCACATCCATAAAAGTATTTTACACTGACTTTAAAACAGGTTACATAAAACCAGAATCTATCGTATGGTACCTGAAGCAGAGCTAGATGTGTGGTTTTCTTAGCTTAATTAGTAGGCTCAGGTGATGAACAAACTTCTTCAAGAGGATTTTACCATATTTAAGACAGATATGTAAAATGTATTGTGCTGCTTCTCAGAGTATCAAGTGAGTCCCCGTTTATTCCAATTTGTCCATACTTTTATGCCACGTTCATCATTACATTTGACTGCCTGGAGACTTCAGTCTTCTCTGGTTCAGCTTTTCAGGCACACAAATATAGTAGAGATCAGCTTTCATTAAAGCTCAGGCTCTCAGGCTTCAAGATCACTTGCAGAGGTATTGTAAGCTCTGCCTTGAAAGCTGGGGATCTCAAATGCTGGCCCTGTTGCTCAGGACTAGGGCCTTCCCCTCAAAACAGCGGACACAGGTGGTGTACGTCCTGGGTCAGGTGCCATGAAATCCTATGAGAGGTGTCCTTCTGTTTTTTCCTTCTCCATCCTTAATCACTTTCTCCTTATTTCTACCATGATTTCTCCCACCTCTGATCTCTGACCGTACACTGGTTTTGGCAAACGCCTCATCAGCTTTAAGTGAAACATAGTAGGTTCCACGAGTGATCATTTCCAATATAACTTCATTTCATCAGAAGATCATTTACTTTCTCTGGATTCAACCCTTGCCCTAATGACTCGGAAACACAATAACCTGTAGCAGATTTTTTTGGGACAGCCCATTGCCAAAGGTGTTTAGCAAGTGTGCATTACCTGGGGAGAAACAAGGAAAATCATAATTTAGCAAACATGGGGATAAGTTTTGTGATGAATGTGAGCACTTGAAGGGAAGCAGAAACAGTACAGTGACTTCGTAAATCCCTCCCCAAAGGTTAGTGGTGTTTAATAAAACAGGTGCCTCTCTTTGCATCTACTGTTACACTCTATGCCTTATCAACTGTACCCAGTATTTCACTATTTTCATTGGAAGGCCTAATTCGGAGTTCAGACTGCACAGGGGAATAGTGTGTGCAACACAGATTTTTATCATGCTTCCCGTCTCAGCTGGCTTTCCAACAGAAAGGTGATGTAAGCACTCTGAGGAGCAATTTGGTTATATTTAGAAAACAGATTCTTCTATAGGTTTTCTCTCATATTGGTTTGTTTTTATTTGTGTCTTTGCATAGAGACAGCATTAAACATGCTGTGTGTAACTTCAGACACATCATGAACTTTTGTCAGTTATAATAGATTTAAGAGTACATATGTGTGTACAGGCATGTGTGTGTACATATATGCCAAGTATGATCAACATAGAAGAGCATGTATGTGTTTTCAATCTTAACAGAAAAGTTTCAGAAGAAGATAAAAGCTAGTGCAGGGCTACATATGTCTTTATTAATAATTGTTTTTTAAATTAAACACCAATTTCATGCTGTCTTCCAGTAGTAATTGAATTGAATTGAGTGCATCTAAAATACCAAGGTTTAGCAAAATCCAGTGGTCTAGACTGGGCATCTTTGGCAAAGAGAATCCCAGATGTAAGTGTATTACAGCAAGTCATTTTACTGGAGCCTGATACACAGTGTGTGCACACAGTGCATCAAATTTAACAGTGGATATGCAGTTTGCATCGTCTCTTTTTTCCTCTTAGCCAGTTTTTCCAGCTAATGGAAAGAGAATGTCATTGGCTTCCTCTTTATTTCACCCTCATTCCATCAGGCCCAAACTCTGAGTTGGATAACTCCCAATAGGATCAGTACACATATGGTCAAAGCATATCACTTAAGTAATGCTTCTGAATCAGCATATGCATTTGCAAAATACATTTTTACTCTTAAATTTCTGTGTGAGATCAATTCATTGTTCAGCTTACATTTCTCTGTGAACAAATATATATGTCTGTGTGCACACATACACATGCAAACCTCATGAGATTCAACAGGCCAAGTGCAAAGTCCTGCACGTGGGTTGGGGCAATCCCAAACACAAATACAGACTGAGCAGAGGATGTATTGACAGTAGCTCTGAGGAGAAGAACTTGGGGGTGTTGGTGGATGAGAAGCTCAGTGAGTCATCAATGTGCACTTGCAGCCCACCACATCCTGGGCTGCATCAAAAGCACTGTGGCCAGCAGGTCCAGGGACGTGATTCTATCCCTCTACTCCACTCTCATGAGACCCCACCTGGAGTACTGTGTCCAGCTCTGGGACCCCCAGCATAAGAAGGACACAGACCTATAGGAGCAGGTCCAGAGGAGGGCCACAAATGATCTGAGCACCTCTTCTATGAAGACAGGCTGGAGAGTTGAGGTTGTTCAGCCTGGAGAAGAGAAGGCTCTGGGGAAACCTTACAGCAGCCTCCCAGTACCTAAAGGAGAGATGGACCTACAAGAGAGATGGGGAAGGACTCTTTATGAGGGAGTGTAGCAATAGGATGAGGGGTAATGGTTTTTAAACTGAAAGAGGGAAGTTTTAGATAAGATATTAGAAAGAAATTCTTTACTGTGAGGATGGTAAGACACTGGAACTTGTTGCCCAGGGAAGTTATGGATGCCCCATCCCTGGAAGTGTTTGAGGCCAGGCTGGATGGGGCTTTGAGTAACCTGGTCTAGCGGAAGGTGTCCCTGTTCATGGAACTAGGTGATCTTTCAACTCTAGCCATTCTGTAAGTCTATGTACACATATAAGTAAACATATTTTCTCTATCTTAATAGACCTCCAGAAGGTGGTGCTTTCAGCTCTATGTATGTGAGCTGCAAAGAGACATTTACTTCTATATATACAATGGCAGGAAGTGGGATGTACCAGCTCACATCTGTTAGCCGTTAAACAGTGAAATAGTAACAACAACAATAATAAAATACTATTTTAGCCAGGTCAACAAGAACAGACATCAGACATAGAAAGCTGAAGGTGAGTTAAAAGAAGGGCCCCCACCAGCTGATTTCTTTAAAGGCAAAATACTATGTAATCTTTCCTAGTTTTCTGTTGTGCAAATTCCGCCTTCTTGGATCATCATAATATGCCATCAGAATGAGTGGGTTTGAGGATTTCCTGTTGAAAACTATAGCTGCATTCATTCCTGCAGCAGTGTTCTGAGATGAACAAGTGTGGACCTCAGAGATTTTTGGATTCAGAAAAGAAACAGTTTTCTTACACTTATTCCCACTTACCTTCTGCACTTCATTTTTTTTTCCCCAAGAAGCTGCTGAACAATCGTAAAATGGATTAATTAGAAATGCATGCCATTTTTCAATAGATACTACCTGAGCGGTTATCAAGAGTTGTAGGATTTGTTTTAATACTTCTTGTGTGATGTATTGCATCACTAGAGAGAACAAGAGGACTGACTTTCACTGAAATCTGATCAAGTTGATGAGAATAAAAGGGGTTTCAGAAGATCGTGCCCCAGGACATTGCTTTGAGTAATAAAGCAATCTATTATTAGATTTAAAGAGAGATTGCTCTTTTTGCTGATAAGCATGCTAGTTGTTACCAGATAGCAGCTGCCATTGCGGAACACTCTGGCAAGCTGAAGGAACATCATGATTAATTGGAGAACTGGTATTCACAAAAAATGGCTGGCTGCCAATGGACTGCAAAAGTAAATAGCATCAATTAAGTCAGCATAGCTAATTTTGTCCTGAGCTTGTAATTACACTCTATGCACAATGACCTCTTTATTAAAATAATAGAATACTGTAGTTACTATAAGCATAGAACTGTTGAGTATTATTCAAGCAATGTCTTGATGATATAGTAGAAGAAAATATATGCACTGACTTTTACCCACTTTGGTCACTTTGGCAGGTATCTGTTCCTACTTGAGTTCTCTATTTTTACTATTTCTGCTTCATCAATCTGTTTGTGTGTAAATAAAAAAGTCGAGCACTTGGTGGAGCATTTATAAACATCGATGTGCAAATATTTGGTACAAGTTTGGACCTTAGTTTTAGGCTGCTCATTTCATTTTTCAAAGCCCCAATGTGTTTCTCAAGGCTGAAGTCAGAGATCATGTGGTGGTGATTCAATGATCACGTGGTGTTGGTCATGGCTCACCAAGAGGACAGCACCGAGCTTGGCCTCTCAAGTCAAGCATTCATGTTCCTGTGTTCACAGGGACAGGACAAAGGGTTTCCAGGACAAACTGTTCCGGGCTTTGAGGACCTATTGGTGCAAGCGAACTGTCAGGAAAGAGTTTGTACCAACCTTTGGTATTTCAGTAGATATCGTAGGGCTCAGTGACTCAAAGGCCCCTGTACAGTGGGTTGCGCTCACTCCCATTTGGCAGGGATGGTAAGGGAAATGGATATATGTAGCCTTAACTGCTGGGCTCAAATATAATGTTGTGTTGGCTGATCCCTGAGGAAATAGCAAAATGACCCCAATGACAATATCATTCCAGGTGAGAAGGGAGTGGTCTTTGCGTGTTTACATAATGTCAGGTAGTAACCACGCAGACATGTACATTCAGTGTTTTAACTGTCTTGTGGAGAAAGTCAACAAATTATCTGAATCCTGGCCAGACTTCAGCAGTTCAGAGGTTTGGTTCAGAAAGAGCTGCAGTCACTGATCCAAAGTTTATAAAAGCTCTCCAATTTTCTGAGACTGTAAAACTGGGCTGGAGCAGCATTTTTCTTGTAGCTTTCAGCACTTCTGTTTCCCATCCTAGCTGGACAGTGGAATCGAAAAAACACTTCTTCAGAAATTCCAAGAGCTTAAGAACATTTGGTCCCAGTCTGGTTCTAAAAATGAGTAAAGATCTGGGAGGCTGTCTGGTGGGGTCATATCTAACCTACCTAGTCTGTCCCATTTTGTCTGCACTGCCTTCATACTGAGTGTTATTTTTGTACCTGGAGTCTGGTCCAGACACTTAGCATGCACCCCAACAAACCAGCTCGTATTTTCCCAGCTGTGTAGAAGTTCCTATAGATCTTGATTCAGATTCTGTTTATTTTTTTGATAGTTAGCACTGTAATCTGGTAAAGAAAGAGCCCAACAGTTTGACAGCTGCAGTATTACAATGTCAACGGGGAGTCTAAAATTTCAGAATGCTCCTAATGCCTTGGTGTTTCAGATAGGAAAATGCTGGTTTTAATATCGCATGACTGAGGCATGGGCTAGTCAAGTCATGGGAATAAAATAAATTTCAGCTCCTGCTGTTAACTCTTTCACAACACTGCTTTGGGATTATGCTGTAAGGACTAATTCATCCTTTTTCCTCCTGCCTGGAAAATGCTTGGTTTCATGCTTTGTGCATGCCAACAATGACCATTATAAGGACAACAGCCTAAGCCCTACTGGTTCAGCTGAAAGAGAATTTGTTGTGTTTGAAAACATAATTTCTATTTTGTCACCAGAACTTTCCTTTATCCGTGATTAAATAACTAAAGCAATACCCTTCAAGAAATCTAAGCATAATTCATATTTTTGTAGTACTGAGAACCCTTTAAGTTGAAGTGTTCAAATGCAGTGTTCCTTTAATAGGGTATATTTCCTGGTGATGGACACAAAGTCAGGTTAGGCAATGAATTGTGAATGGCAGTTGCTGCTTACTCATGTCAAAAACTCGCATGGGGCTTAGCAGAGATACGTTTTGTAGAGTGAAACTGGGGTTTGCATTGTGTTAAATAAATATTCTAGTTTAAGCTTTATTTTGTATTAGCAGAGAAAGTTAAAATAGTAGCTAATTAATAAAAATAATGTAGAATTTTCCTCCCTCATCACAAGATAATTTTACCAATTACAGGTTATTTGGACCCTGAAAGTAGGAGATATTTGGATTAATATTGTGTTTGGACTTATAATGGCCTACCAAAGAGATTAATTTGATCCTTAGTGGATATAATTTGCCTCTCTTGTTTTTATTCCATATTGCATTTTACTCTGGTTTCAACCTTTGCATATGCTTGGTTAAAAAAGTTAGTATAATAGTGAGGCTAAGAGACTCAACAAGACTTTCCACTAAAAATATTATGCATACGTGCTACATGTGCAAGTCCACATTAAAAGAACATTATTAAGCTTCTTGAGGCAAGTAATTTGAGGCAAGTAATTATGAAAGTGAAGTTTGAGACTGCATGTACAATTTCAGTTTGGGTCATGCATTTGCATTTTAATCATATAGGTAGGTTTTAAGCCACAAGCCCCTTGCATTTTTCAGTGCACAAGATACATCTGCTCTTAGGATGCACCAGAGCCGTGAAGTCAAGAAGGGTAGTGCCTTTGGATTTGGATTCAAAGATTATTTTATCATCTGTATCAAATAAGGCAGAGGACAACTCTGGTCTCTGCCCACATCTCTTCCAGAATTCTGGTGAGATGACACTAAGCAGGTCACTAAAATCAGACTTGAAAAAACATGATTGAGAATTTTACATTTCTCTTTCCTGGACCCCGTGTTCAGAGGTGCAGCAGAAGGCAATAGGACCTGTGCTTTGGACATATAAGAATCATGAAAACTTAAGTCCCAGGTGCCACAACTGAAAAAAAAAAAAAAAAAGAAATTGCTACCATTATTTCAGCTGCAAAATGGAAACTACTGTGGAGATAATTAATACATATGAAACACTCGGATACCATTTACTGAATATGACATAAAAAGTCTTGAGGAAATTAAGGCTATCTTGATAACACCTTTTGAATAAGGTTTAGCGTGTGAAGGCCATGATCACACACTGAAGAATAAGTCAAAACAGCCAAGGGAATGTTGATTTTTGTAAGGACTTAATTTCTAATCACAAAATGAGGCAAGGTCCCACTCAAAAAAGGCCCAAAACCTCAACCCTGAATGTGCAATCATCATATTATATATTCATGGGGGAACCAAAATAAGGTCAAGTATATTGTCATTTTTGACTTTCTGAGTGTTTGACTTGGCAACTTTAACACTTTTCATGTGTCACTGAGAGAAAAGTGTTGTAAATTCATGGTCAGTCTCTTTTTTTATTACTATTTTAACTTCTCAATGTCAAGAAATAACTCAGTGCATCCCAGCTTCACTCTTTAAAAGAAATACTAAAATTAGTATTTTAGATGTGGTTTTGTATTTAGTGAAGAATGTGAATTTGACATAGAACAACATTAGTTCTTTTCAGGGAAAGTTTGGTGCTAGCAACTTTCAGAACTAATTATTTTTTCTCATCTGAGGCTGAGTAAAAATGAGCTGCATTTAGAAAACTGCTCATCTTCTTCTGTGAAGATAGCAGCACTGTTTCTTTAATTTTTAAAACAACTTTGGACAGTTGGTCAGGAAGGAATGGGAGTAGGGAGAAATCCAGGGAAAAGCTCTTCTTACTGTAGAGGGTGAGAAACAGACCACCTCTATGGGAAGTGCTGTTTTCCTCATACCAGCGATGTTTCTTGCTCTGTGTTGAAAGATAATGTTTCTTTCTTGATTCTTGACCGTTGTCATATGCTACTGTCAAGGGAGCAAGAAGGAGGAAATAAGGCAAAGAAAAAAGAAAAGACTTGTCTATGCGAAGGGCATAACAACTTTAACAGAGCTCGCAGAAGAAACCCACACACGTCCCCATGCGCCAATTGCCCTGAAACAGCCAGCACGGTTACACCACGCACAATATCCTGCTGGGCCTCCAGCCAGAGCTCAGTCCCCCTCAGAAAGGACAAAGAGATCTTCAAATTGCCACTCAGTTATCCAAATTACCTGCTTTTCCTCATAAACCAATGCCATTGTTCTCTTCTACAGGTTCTTACACTGAGTTGCCAAGTAAGGGAACATCTGCTGAGGTTAAATAAAGGGAATGTTGTTACAGAAGTATTTAGACTCTACTCAAAATGCTGAAGGTGGCAAGGGCTCTAGATTTTAGTTATCATATTGCATTTTTTTTCTCCTCGGGAAATTGTTTTCACACAAGAAACTTGCAGGATCAGGCCATTGTCCACAAAGACCTGCTGCAGCCTGACAGCCTACTGCACAGCCATTCATTTTTTGGTGAGAAGGCCGTTACCTTGGCACAGTTTTACTCAGCCAAGGCAAGGTGTAGGACTGTTTCAGATATGCTGCACACTAGGTCAGCACGGGGCTCTGCAGTTTTCCCAAAGGAAAGATAAACTTCTAAAACTGTCAGCTGTGTTTATTTCAGACCAAAGCACTGGAGATACCAGGGTCTGAGAGGAAAAAAAAGGAGGGTGAGAGAGACTAGAGAGTAATTTTCCTAATTCTGCAATGGGCATTTGATGAATTTTATTGATTTTCTGTGACTTTCTCTGTTCCTTTTCTTCTTCATATATTTAGCATCCTAGTTTGGGAATAAGGAATAATAGATGTAGGGTGTTTTCCACCACTTTGAGGGAAACGTTAACAGGAGTATATCAGAAAGATGGAGAAATGTGTCCCTCTGGCCTTTCAGTGGTTGTATCTCTGACTGTGTTTTTGTGCAAGAAACAAATATATATTACACTATTATATTGGGAGTAACTGGATAAAACTGCTCCACAGTGTCTCAGAAACTTTTTTTAGCTTGAAAAAAACCCCATCAGACTTTGAAGAAATTTTCTTTTCTTGTGAGTTTAGGATCATGCAGTTCATTTTAGGAGAATTGCAGTAAGGAAAAGGGATACTCATTTCGTTCACTCTTTTCTATGGTCTTTAAATAGAAAAAATGAAGTGGCAGAGATGCAGCGTTGATGTCTTTGTTGAAGTCTCTGCTGAGAAGGGTCTCTAAAGGTTGTTTGATCATCTCTTTGACTGTTCAAAGAAAATTTCAAAACTTACTGTTGCAAATTCTTCTCTACTAGAAAGCTAAACTAGGAAAATAAAAATTGTTCATGGTCAGCATAGGCTTGATCCAGTAAGAAACCAAGTCTCATAGATAATGGATGCCAGGTCTGTGTGAATAGTCCAAATATCATACAAAACCAGATTACAGTTGAAATCAGGCTGATAGTGGTGACAGCAAGCAGGTAAATGTTTCAGAGTCTTCATACTTGTTTGCAGTGGTTTCATCACCTCCGTAACACTTAGACTGTGTTTCTCTGTAGCCATTTCTATTATGTACTCCATTCGTTCATCAGTTTTGTTTCCTTGTTCTGGCTGCTTCAGGCACCAGGTTTATTTTTGGTGGTTGTTTAAGCTGATGAAGAATATAACCTTGGATGAACAGAGTGTTTCAGATTTGTCTCTCAGTATTGCCTGTTTTTCTTGACTAGGAAAGCCTGGGGTAAACACTACACATACTAGTAGTGAAATGCAGTACAGATTGCCTCTTCAACAACTCACACAGTCTATTTTGTTACAGAAAAAATAAATACATTGGGCAGACAACAAAATTGCTTACAGCAACGAGTGGGAGTTTACAAACTGAAGAGCTTTGATTCCTGTGTCCTCTAGTTGCACTAAATACCAAAAGATAATATCACAGCATAGCATAAATGAAAACACTGAAGGCAACTCATGTGTTTGTTTATTACTGTTTTGTTTAAATTTCTGGATACACATGTTCCACTCTGGATGCTTGTACAGTTGCATAAATATGTTTTTTCCCGGGTAGGTTTCTTTTTTATTTTTTTTGGAGCCACAAATTATAATGTTTATCATGCTGATGAAGCAATGGTTGGGGGGACAAATATGACATTAAAAGTAGACTTGGATTTCCCAATCATCTGAAGCATGGCTTTTAAGCCCATGCAGCAATGTTGATTTGTGGGTGGTTAATTTTCTTGGCCATTGTTTTTCTACTGTATGATGTTGTGAGGTTATTTCTAGGCAAAATGAAATATACAGTTATACATAGTAAGAGAATTGTATAGTAGAAAATGTTCTTGGCACACACACACTACTCAGAATGAGTACATAACGTGCGCTTCAATAGACTAGCTGTTTTTTGTTTGTTTTTCCATTGGCAAGCCAAGAAATAAAACACAATCCATTTTGAACTTAATTTTTCCATTTATTTTTTTTTTAAGATTAAGATACAAAATCTTATTTTCCTTTGGACCCATTTCCAAGACTCTGAACCAAAAGCTTACTTAAGTGATATTTCCATCACTCTACAGATGTTACTTATTCACTTTTCAACCCAGTTTAAAAACCTTAAAAGATCCAGATATTTGAGAAAACAAAAAATTATTTCCTTATGGCAGTATTGTGTTCAGGTTTTGATCCTGATATAAATATAAAGGTGAAATTCACCAGGGAACAGAGGCCAGCCGAAAGGCATCCATAAACACTATGTTTTGCAACGTTTACATGGGGAAATAGCTTGGTACCTCCTTTGTCGCTTCAGGTTTGCATTACCTGTAGCTGAGACAGTATGTGGTTAGAGAGAGCAGAGAGAGTTGGGTTGGACTCAATGCCTGAGGGTTGGATTCAAAGCTAATTGAAAGAGAAAGGAGCTTTTCCTTTTATTTCATTGGTCTTTGGACAAGCCTCAGATTATCTGGCTCTAACTCATTTGCTCAACAGGGACAGAGACTGTGGATGCTGTTCCAATACATGAACTGGAGCTGCTGATTCAGAAGAGCTACAACTTACTCCCAGGTTGTTTTTTCTTCAGGAAATCAGATTATTTGAAGTTTTTGAGGTTGAAACTAAAATCACGCACGTCAAGTGAAAGACAGAATTAAAGCATTTCTGGTACAACAAAACTTAATTTGCAGGGCTTTTTAAACATTCTCGAGCTAGCGAGGAGTTGTGGCACAGTGTCCTGTACTATGAGATCATTTCCCATCATTCTAGGAATATATTCTTTTATTATTCTGGCTTGAAATGGAAATACTGGGAGATGGATAGAAGCAGGATTTGGTCTATGATTTCTAGGTACAAAAAAAGTCACTTCTTGGAAGAGGTGACTAATAATTTTCTTTATAAAAAAGGAGGGAATAAGTAAAGAATACAAGTGGCTTGAGCAATTTGCATGTTGAACACCGTATATTTTCTTCCCTTTTTATCCTCACATATGTAACAGAGCGGACATCCTCTTTTGCCTTGGAATTTTGCATTTATTCTTCCTTCTAGGTGATTTATTTAAAAACGATTTGCATAACTTTCCATCAGGCACTAAGTGTGTTTGGCACAGGTGGGGATGGAGTCAGACTAGGGTCAAAACTTGATCTTTGGGATTCATGTCCTAAACTGGAAAAAAATAGTTAATAAATTGCAGCAAATAGATTGGCTTTATGATTTCTGTCTGCTGTTGCTCAGGCTGTCAAATGTTCCTAGAAACAGCAGTTAAGCAAACTGGTAAAAAAAGGGGCTTAAAAGAAAAGAAGCAGCAAGTTGAACAAGGTCGGCAATCCAGAGTGGACAGCTAAGAAAAAAAGTCACTGCATTCACATGTATTCTGTGTAGAAAGCAAGATGTGGAAAATCGTCAGTTTTCTAACCAGATTGTGCTAGTAATTTTGTAATTCCAGGGTTCTTTTCCTCCTCCATCCCGTTCCCAGCAGGGCTTCAAAATTAGCTGTAATTTTCATGGTTCAGTTATTAGAGTATGAAATGCATAAGATTTGGCGGGTACCAACAATGAACCCTAAAATTAAGCATTTAGTACTGAAATGTCTATATTAGCCTACATAAATGTGCCTATATTTTTGTTGGATGGGTTCAAGAGAGCTAAATAGGCTGGGAAAACCTGAAGTCTCCTAAAACTAACTAGGTGAGGGGAACGGAAAGCAGTTATTTGAATCAAGTGGTGGTTGGGGAGTGGGGAGAGCAATAAGGGGAAAACTGAGCAAGATGCTGGAGAGATGCCGTAATAGAATTGGAATATGGTGTTAATATCAGAGGGTTAAGAGATGGAACTGCTTATTCTCTCTCTATACTCTCTGTTTGTTTGCTTTGTGCTGCATTATCTTGCATTCATATTTTCTGGACATACTTCACTTTTTTTTTTTTTCCTTTCCTTTTCTCACCAATTATCACAATTGACCCACTGTACGCACTCTATTTCTGTACATCTTACAACAGTTTTTGGACCCATATAGAACCTGGATATTGCTCTATATGTTACAGCAGAGGACTTTCACTTGTGCTGAAGGCCATAACTATTCAGATGAACTATTTACAACACTTGTTTTAAATTTCAGGTGCGTGCTTAGGTCCCACAAGGAGCCCTAAGGTATTTACTGGCAGACAAGAATACTATTAAAGGTTGTGTTACTATAGGTGGAAGTGAGTGGCTGCCTACATAAACGCCTCCAGCAGTCCTCATTCTGGAAACCCCTTTGGGCTGGTGGTTCTGTCCCTATTATTGTGGTATTCTGACCAAGAACAATTCTATGAGATAATGTCATATGCAAGATATGCAGTAACTTGTATTTCTGTTTGCCACAAACATTGTTTCCTAGTCCTTTTCTATTTAAACTTATACTCTCTTTAGTGAGACATTCAGCTTCCCTCCAGAGTGCTCACAGATATTTCTGCTTGAAAGGGACTTCCCTTCATCCACACTTTGTTCATTACCTCATGTCTCTTTCCTTCTTTCTTTTGTCTTCTTCAGGGGCTTACCCAAAACAGAAAGAACTCCTCCTCTGTACCATGCTTGCTGTTTTCCTTCCCATACTCATTATCTCTGATCTCTTCTGGGAATATTCACTTGTTTTGCCTACAGAGTGTTGTCCTACCTGGTGCTTCAAATTTACTTTTCATTTCCCATATCTTCAGCATTGTCAGCTGATATAATTTACTGCAGCTGTATCTTTGTGGGTGTACATTTTCCAGAATATCAGACAGGGTCCTGTCTGCTTCCCTTTTACAGAGCCAAAAAGGCTGCATCCTACTGACGAAGGCAGCTTGGTTACACAGAGGCTGCAACAGAAGAAGTTCCATATGCTGCTTGCAAATGACCCAACGAAGCTGATAAGGGTATGGAGAATTGTAGTAGAAATGTTAAAATTAGTATTGTAGGAGAGCAAATGGATAAGTCCAGTTGCAGAAACAGCAGAATGAGTAAACAACTGGAGAAGCGTTATAAGAATGGCATGTGCTGTTGGCAGCTTGATTAGCAGGTCATCAGGATCCTAGCACACACGTGTGTGCATCTTTTCAAGTCACCCAGATTGGAAGATGAAGTAAAGTGAGTTAATCCTAATGACTCAGAGAGGTGGAACAGGATGAAGAGATAAATCACTGTTGTCCCCTAAAGGCTGCAAAAAACCACATCCAAAACCAGCACAGGCTCACCAGCTGAGGAAGAAGAGAAGACATGAGGAGGACTTGATAGTTGACAGGTCCTGTGTGTCACTGCCCAGAAGTCTGGACAGGACACCTGGATATGAGCATATGGATGCCTGCATGCTGGGCAGACCATCCTTGTACAACAAGCCTTAAAGCTTGTGAGCAGGGATGGGGTATGTGAGGATGCGACGGATACCAGTTTTACTTTAAAATAATATCCCCCTTCTCCTACAAGTTCTTGCATGATTTGCTGCATTTTTGCATACTTTTTTTCCTGCAAGTGGGGCAACTTTTCCATCGCAGGGATGGCAGGAAACTGAGGTTCCCCTGGGACAGCCATGGTCCTAACTGAGAAGTGGCAGGAGGAAAAAAAAAGGCAATATCAAGTAGTCCTCTAGCATGCACACAGGGCAGAGACAGTGCCAGTCATCACATGAAAGGCATGGGGGCCCAACACCTTATTCATCAGGCCACCTGCTTCACCGTACAATCAAGCTGGGGCCTAAACCTTAGCACTGGCATCCAGGACTCTGGTGTTGCTCCCTCTGTGCTGCTAGAATGCTTTCCCACTCTTGGAAGTAAAAGGAAAAGGCTCTTTTCTAATTAATGCTACTGACGCCAGCTAGGGGACACTGCCATGCTTTTATCATTTTCTGCATAAAGCAGGAGGAAGCCACTGGTATTCTGCTTAGAGAGAGAAGTGTGTCCCTCCTTGACAGATGACTATTTAATGCTGGAACATACAGTACTTGGCACAAGTTGCACCCCATTTATCCTTAGGTGAGCTGATTTGCAAGGTGTTACTTGGTGATCAGAAGTCTTAGCAAATTATGTTCTTTCATAAAGCAAAATTGGAAGTGCTTAAAAACCTGACTATCGTTCCCCATTTCCATTTGAGGTAATGGCCATATAGTCTCCTCTTAAGTGACAGATTCCGGATGATTTGCCATGTTTTCTAATTAGATGAGAGATTTGATGATGTCTAAGTGATTTAGACGCAGAAGAGTGCTCGCAAACACAATAACATGTTCCTGAGAGAATCTAAAGGAACTGGGGGCGTACAGACACCAAGGTATGGAGGTTGCCTCTTTACTAAAGGAGTTAAAGGCTATAGATAGATATATGGGTGCTTCCAAAACCATAAGTATATTGAGCAAGGAACCCTTAGTAGGACTACAGCAGTTTATAGTCAGCCCATAAAACCCCCCTGAGCTCTTCAGTTTTAATTCAAGGGTAAAGAGAATTGTTTATGTCTACTCTGAAACCACAAACTGGAGTCCTCTTTTGAGGCAAATGCTCTAACATGGAAAGACCAGCATTTTAGTTGGAGCTCTGATTCTGAAGTGGAGTATTACTTTAGCTGTAGGTGGTTTGTAGAAATAACTTGTATTTTATGTCCAAGGCCAGAGCAATCCTAAATTGCAATTTTTACTTCAAGAACATGTGTAATTGGCATTTCACAAATCTGTAAACTTACACAAAGCAGATCTCTTACAAAATGCCTGTCAAAAATTAACTCACTTTAATGGCATATTTAGAGGTTAGTTAAAGTTTAAGTCCCATTAATAGACATTAGTGAGACACAAATGTCATGATACTTCCAAGGCCACTTCGTTGTTGGAACAGAATTACTAGTAACAACTGGGAACGAGATGGCCTGGCTGTCTTCTGTATTCATCTCATGCTTCCTTCATTTCCACTGTCCCATAGCACATTGTATGTGAGTTCAAACCTGCAAACACTTTTACCCAATTAGCAGCCCCTCAGTCAATGGTCTCATTCAGCTGTCTCAATTAATGTCGGTTTTTACCAGGTCCCTTTGCCATTTGGATTCAATAGAATATTTATGTAGGTGAGAGCCAGTGATGGGGGACTAGCAGGACTCCTGTGGGCGATGTTCCATGTTATGCCTTTGTAATGGATTTCTTTAAGCATTTGCTTCTCAGAAATATCCTCTCTCACTTTTCATTTAAACTACTATTCTCAGTTAACAATTCTGCTTCATTTAAAGCTAATGCCCAGTTAGTGCTATTTTATAGGGTGTTTGCTTTGTAAATGGAGAGCTGGTAAATCAGTGTACTAATTTCTGTTGACGCCCCAGTGTTTCATTTTGTTTTTGTCAGATGATTATCTGTTATGTACACAAGAGTGTAGTTTCGTACTTGTCATTTGTTTCTCTCAGTTACAAGATCTTTGTTACACTTCTGTCTCAGGGCTACTTGCATACAGACATCTGACTGCAGCAAGCTTACAATTATTATTTTGTAAGTCTAAAAGGTAAGAAATTGCAAAAGGGGAAGAACATTTTAAATATAACTCTGCATTAAGTGTGGTTACTGAGTCATTGTTTCAGTTTTATGCAGCACATATTTCTGGCTAGTGTAAAATGCACTAAGAACCAAATTTAAAAACCATCTGCACCTCCTGTTTCCCTCTAAGACGTTATTTATGTTTTTGGCTTTGTACCCTGAGCTAAATACAGAATGTGTAAAGACTGTTAATTAACCCTTTGAGACATGAGTTTCCCATCAATGTGTGGAACAGGAACATGTTTTTAATTAGGTAGTAAAACTCCCAAGATTTATAGTCATTCAAAATTTGCTCCATAATGAAACCAAAGGGAGTACATGTTAAATGAATTAGAAGAAAAAGAAAAAAAAAAGGGGGAGGGGGAAGACTCTGTGTTTAAGTAAACCTAAATTTGTGTCACACTTCCACCCAAGACAGGGAATTCAAATTTAAGGCCAGTGGTGCACTATTAAAACAAAATATCTTAATGAACGTAATTAGGGTTAGATACATTTTTTTTTTCACTTGAAGACTCTTAGACTTTGGCCTTTCTCTTTTCTCTAACATGTTTTTGCAAGATCTGTTCATGCCCTTAGGAATTCTCCAGGATGCCCAGTATTCTCCTGATATGATGGATCAAACAGTCGATTAAAGAAGGAGCTTGGTGTAAAGCTGAGCTCTGCTCAAGTCCAGCAAAATGTTTGAACACTTGTCTAACATAAAGCAAGTGAATAGTCTTGTTGAAACCCATGGAATTAGTTGCATAACTGAAGTTAGCCGCACACTTAAATACATTAGTGAATTGTGGCTCAAAGAAACACTCTGGCTGTTTAATGATAAAATGGGGCATTGGTCTTGTAATGTGCCATAGCCTGCCATAACCCAAACCCAACAGAATATTTCAGTGGGGATGCAATCTTACCTGTGGTATTATTTCAATCCTTAGTTAAACTTTATAGAGATTTTAATATTGATACATGTAATAAAACATGCTATAAATAAAAAATTACCAAAGCACAGGGCTTGTGTTCTTCTCCTGCTGTATTTTCTACTCAAGTCATTTCAATTTTAAATCAGAAATTCCAGAAATGCCTAATTTAAGCAAAGGTCTTAAGGGTCTGGAAAATATCATGTTTTAAATAAAAGCTTGTTTAATTTACACAAGCACAAGGGAGGAAAAGCAATTCAAACTGGGAAACCTGTTTGTTTTTCTTTGTGCATGTTTAACTTAAAATTAAACACAATATAGTTCTCTTTTTCTTTCTTCCTTTCTTTTTTATTTTGAAGGATTTTGATGAAATTCTTTATGCTCCTATATCATATCTTTGAGTCAGTCTAAGTGAATTTTTGTGGACAAGTGGTAAAACACTAAAAATAGTACTTCAAAGTAAATGTCTCTAGACCAGCTGAAAAGAGCTTCAGCTGTGTAACTGTTGGTCCAGAGAAGCTCCATGGGTTTTCTGTTTGGTAGAGTGCCATGAATAATTTTTACTTTTCCCTGGAGAAAACTTCCTCCTCCCTTGCCATGTCCTTTGTAATGACGCTGGTCAGAAGCAGGGTCTGATCCTGCTGGCTTCGTAGGAAAACAGAGCCACTGCTTAGACAGGGCTTGCAGTCCAGAGCCTGTTAAAACTAACTGAACAAACCCTGAAATTCAACAACGTGGCTTGACTGTAATCTTGTTCCCAGCGCAGTTATTTGCACCGATGCTAACTGGGTATAAATTGATGATATTCATATTTTGTTTAACCTTGTATTTCATTCAGGAGCTGGTGTAAATGAGCACCCAAGTTGAAAAGCAATGGCTAATCAGGTTCATAGGGTAGGCAAGGAATATCTTTGGAGGATTATTTCTTCATGAGATTCAGGGTACAGGTTCAAATACACATATAAATGGGCATGAGGTACCATGGCTTTCAAAAGTAGCAACCTGCATTCTGCCACAAAGTTTACCACAAAGCCACCCAGAGAGCCACACTGACACGATGGACACTGGTAGGGGCTAAGGAGCTGGGGACAGGGACAGGGGCAGGCCACCATCACTGTTCACTGAAGAGCTGGCATAAACTAACTGTTAGTGAAACACCAGCTTTAGAGGTGTAAGCACTGGTTGACCACAGAAGTACAACTTGGAAAAATTAAAATCTTAAAACTCAAATTGTAATTTAGACTATGTGTAGTAAACACATTTTTAATGCTTTCATATTAAAAGATACTATTGCTTATACTTTTATGTTACATAAGATCTCCACATGTTTGGCAGCAAAGTGAACATATAGCTCTGTACGTGCCCACTTGAGACCTTCAGATCTCTCAGGATGTTGTTCTGCACATCACCTGGGATGTTCAAGTGCCTGAGAACTAAAGGCAAAGCGTACTCTAGCACTGAAAGACCTCTGTACTGGGGTTATGAATAAATACATGAGCAACAGGAGGGAAATTGGGATAATACATCTCTTATATCAAGGTCATTGCCTGGTGTGATAGCTTCTTCATTTCAGTGCTTCCTTCTGCTCTGCTTTCTGGCTCCCTACCTTCTCCTATACTTCAGGGTGCTGTGATGAGAGAGCAGATCTGGTGACTCACTTCTGTTGTTTTCCCTTTTGGCTGCTCTTTGGCCTGATGCTCAGGCTTGCAATCCCATTACCCTCATCTGGTTTTTCTCTAATCCCTTGACTAACTGATTCAGTTTGCTAACACAGAAGAAAAGTATTTGGTGGTTGTTTTTTTTCCTGAGTTAGTGTTCTTTTAATTTAATGTCCTGGGTCCTTTCTCAGAATAACTGGATGAACATACAGTCATTAGGACTCCTAAGACATGTACTAGTAGGAGTAAGAATTTTAAATCATCTTAACATACTTTTTAGTAACTATTGTACCAATGGTTGTTACTTCAGTATCTTCTGTGTTGCAGGTATTTCAATTCTGGGTTTAAATTGCAAAACTTTTAGCTAATGTGATCCTTTACGAGGAAAACCTGAATTTGGTTTGTATAAGTAATTAAGCATTTAAAACACCTGAGCTGCCTCCTCCAATGTCTTTTACCTTGCATAGTCATTCACACCTGCTTGAAGTGAGCACAAAGTGGGTGCAAAATGCTACCTCATTAACTGGTAATGTTTCACAAATGTGCAAATGACTATACAAGCTGCAAAGCTGTGTAAAAATCAGGCTTCTTATCTTAGTTGATTGGGGAGAAGCTATTGCACTTTTTAGAAGAGGTCTTGCAGGCTACTCCTCTTTCTTCATATTCAAGTGCTTGAGCGCTTCTAGGGAGGTGAAGGTCAACGGGGAAAAGGGAGAGAAGGTAGGATGTACCTATAGGGCTTGTATGCTGTTCTATATTCACGTCAAATACCCAGCGTTGCTGAAAAAGCTACAGTACAGCAAAGGGATTTATAAATCAGGATCCTTCAAGTGGTATCTACCCGTTATGTTTGTTTGTATGTTAAAAGCGTAACGTCTCATGCTTATTGTTGTGGTATAATGGGAAAAGGGGTGTAGTACATCTATTTGCTAAAACCCATTGATTGGTCTCTCCTGTCCTTGTTATCTCTGACACTGGAAAATCAGAAGTGGCTGCACAATTGAAATCTGACTGTTTGTGGCTTTCAGATCCTGGAAATAAATAAGCAAAGCAAATAATGTGCTGGGGGTTTTTTGTCTGTTTGTTTTTTGTTGAGAAAGCTGGTATCAACACACAAATGTGTAATCTCGTTTTTGTTGTGTCTTTTGGGTGTGCAACTGGCCCAAAACTTTTTGCTTAGAGCGTAAGTTGACTACAACAGTACACTGCTGTGGCTGGTTGGCCTCTGCGGGCAATGTACTGTTCTGACTTTATCCTCTGCTTCCCCTATCTTGTTATGTTGCCTCTGTTCTTATACATTTTATGTCTGTTATGTTCACAGACTATACTACTAACATAAACTGTTTCCTCATACTACCTTTCAATGTGAGAGGATCAAAGCATTCTGATATAATTCAAATATTATTTGTGGAAATACAAGGAGAGAGTATTTCTATACTCTATCACAATAAAAAATTTCCTACAGAAGTTATGTAGAAAAACCTTGAGTAAAAGGCTCATCTTTGAACAATGTTGGTTAATGTTATGTATCTTGGTAAAGAATAAGTCTCTTGGATAATAGGGACTTAAGAGAATAGTTAAACACTGGAGTAGTTTCTTAGAAATGCAGTGAAATTCCTGTCCTTGGAGGCTAGGTAATAAAAACTTTACTGGTACTTACTAGTCTGATGTAACTCTTAAGCTGGCTGTGCTTTGACTGAGAGCTTGAAGCAAATAAACAGAAATCTGCCCCAGTCTCAGTTATTTTGTGTTTCTGTGTTTTCTGAGATGTACTCTACATCCTCAGCCTGCCCTTTCAAGTCATAGCTAATCTTTTGGCTCAGAGGAGTACAGCCTATAAGCCTGGCAGTGATGATTTTTTAGTGAGATGTTAAATGACCTCGACCGGTGACTGGTGCTCCAACAAGTAGCTGGTTTATTTTGGTGGTGTTGTCATACAAGAGGCTGAGAACTAGATGCAATGAGCAGGGAGACCTGTATGTAATTCTGAAGTTAGATTATTACACGCATGTGAGCGGCCTACTGACTTCTTCCCCAGCCAGCCTAAATCTGTGAAAATCCTCACCCCACCTGCCACTCTTATTGCTTGATAGATGTGTATCCACCTACAGAAGAGATCTAGCCCTGAAAATTCTTTATCCCAAACAGTGTTATTTTGTGCAGGATAGGTAATTATATAGTATTTCTTTAACTCTATGAAAGGAATAAATCACTTCTATTGGGTACGCTTGAAGAATATTTCTTGTGGAGAAAGCAAAGCTGATATGTGGTATTTCTTGTAGCATTTGAATCAGTAGGCTGTTTGAAACACTATTTGTAAAGTAAATGAATTATTATAATGATATATCAGACAACATGTCATTCACTACATTTTTTTGTGTATTTTACATCTGTGCCTATACTGTAACAGAAAAATAACACAAAATAGAAATTAGAATTCCAGTGCAGTGCTCACAGGCAGTTGAGCTACTTGATATGTAGAAGCGTCTAAGAACCAAGTGTGGGCTGTGCTTCCCATAGAGCTCCAAGATAAACTACATGCTGTGTAGAGTTTATTCATTCATTATAGTGGTGCGCAGAAAGGCTAAGCCTACACCAGGAGACCCAACAGGTCTTGCTCGTAGCCTTGAGCACTCTTCTGCAGGTGCCCCATACTATTATCATTGTTAGCATGTTTCCTGGCATGATTTTGATCTACGCCAACTGGCAGTCTCCTAGGAAGTTCTTGGGCAAGCTCCAAGGAACAGCACAGGCCAGGGGCAATACCCAGCAGACAGTGAGACACGGGCATGCATTTAGGGTGGGAGGAGAGTTTAGCTATATTGAAGGTGAACTGGGTCCTGCCACTCGCCCCTGTGGCCTTCAGCGCTCTTGAGGCTCCTTCGGTAGAATAGACAAAACACTTTGGATTTTGTTCTGTAAAAACATGTTATATTTGAAAGCTGTCCAGCGTGAACTAAATTTTCCTATCAGTTGTCCTCATCTCCTTTGAGGCTGGCTCTGTACTAGGGATGTCTGCCAGCATAGCTCTGTCAGCCTGCATACAAATAGGTGTAATTCCTGACCAGCACAGCAACCCCAGCTGAACTGTCTGATAGAGACACAGCTGCCCTGTCAAATTATTCTTTAATGCTGTAGCTGGTTTAATTTTATCAAAACAACAAACAGCTCTATAAGTTGTATCTGTACTAGACTTGAGTGCCATGTTGCTGTATCGGCAGGGCTGCAGCTCAGGATGCAGCCTTAGGTAGAGCAGGATCCAAAGATTAAAGTGATAAACTGGCCTACAAGGTATTTGCAGGTGAGCTGTTACCCACTGTCCAGCCCCTGGGAGATCCTACAAGCAAATATTCATTACCCTTGCAAGCTCTCTGTGTAGCTTTTTGCATGCTTATTTCTCCCATGCAAGCAGGAGCATGTTGTATATTGACTCAATTGCTGGAGTGAAACTCTGTTTGAACTTTTTTCCAATCCAAATGTGAAAACATAGCTAAGTGAAAACATCGTTCTCTGTCTAAAGGAAAAGCAGCTGCAGTTATGCAATATTTTTTTCCAATGTCACGCCAAAAAGGTCTGCAAAGACCTGTGTGGGAGAGGAACTGTAAAGTTTCTCATTTAATTCATTAATAGGAACCATTTTTGTTGGTGGCTGGTACACCGCTGAAAACTGGCAGAGCAAATTTATTTTTGCACTCTGTGGACCAAACTCAGCTCTGGGATACGGAGACTGAAATTCCACTGACGACTATAGGAATGGTGCCCATTTGTAGAAGTATTTTTACTCTAACCATAGGAGAACGAGAAATAGTGGTATTGCGCAAACCTTATCAGAAGGCAGGAATATCTTGCTTAAGACTGAAAGTCAGCGTCTCCTTTGTTGAAGTCAATTCATTAAAACACTCTTTGCCAGACCCCGTAACAAATTTTCTTCATTCCCTATGACACAAAAGACTGAGCAGGAAGGTGAGGGCTGATGAGGTTATTGCACCATCTGATTTTTGTGCACCTACTCTATGGTGCCAGCCACTAGCCTGTTGATCTTTGGTTATAAAAGTGGGTGCTCAGACTGGGTTTTAAAGCTGAAAAATCAGTGACCCTGCTGTAGTAATACCCAGAGGGTAGAAAGTATGGAAATGTGTACTTGATTTGATAAGGTGTGTCAAAGATGTATTGTTTGTAGTGGTCTGTGACTATGAGAGGAGGTGCTAGCAATGATTCATGGTTTATTTATCCTTCTCTACTCCTGAAGTCCCATAATCACTAATTTTTATAGCGTTACACATGACTCTTTTTTTCCTGAAATAACCTCTGTAGACCAGATAGCTGTCTGAAACTTGAAGGAAGTTTTGCATCCTCACATGAACTGCTTAACTACATCATACCTTACAGTAGAAGTATTGTATTTGTAGTTCATCAGTATTCAAAAGGAGGTTAGGGAAGAAACTGGATTTTGGAGAAGAGAAGCTTCTATTGATCAGTCTTGAGCTGACAGTGGGACTAAAAATGCTCTGTTGTGAATTAGTGCATGCCTTGTTTCAAGCAGTGACCCTCTAGTGAAAGAAAATATTTTATCTCCCATGTTATTTCGCCCTTGAATAACACCCCCTGTTCCCTAAATCCCATAAGAAAGAGACTCAGTGAGATGACACCAGTGTAGCCTTTCACAACTGGAAGAGTTTTCCTATACTAGGAAAATCTTTTGCTGCCCCTGTGGACAGATTTTAGATCCCATAATGCATTCAGAGCACTGCCTGTTAAAACTGCAAGGCAGCATCAATACCAATGGGGTAACAGGCTTTGTTTTTCTCTCGAGTGCCTTCCTTGGATGTATATGCCTTGGTTTCCTCTATGAGGCTGGATCTCAGGAGGGGCTTCGGGAGGAGATCAACTTGATCTGTGTCTGCATTGCCACCCCTCCCACGCTTTTGCAGGATCAGTTGTAAACATAAGTAGCCTTGCCTTGGAAGGAAGGGAGTGGGGAAAGTAATATGACGTGAATGGGATGCAGTACGTGTAGTTTGGAGGTGTGGGGCTGAGGGAGGCTGTGACAACTGACTGAGATGTAAGCCAGTCATTTCACTGCTAGCATGTAGTAGCAAAAAAAAAAAAATAGGAAAAAAAAAAATGAGACTAGTGTAGCTGCAAGTGCTTGTCTTAGGACTTCTTGGCAGGTATAGGAGGAAGCACATTTATGAAAGCAAGGTATTCTGAGATAAGCAAGAACAATGTGTTAGCCCATGTCATGAAGTACACATCTCATTTTTATTTCCGCAGATTCTGGAATATTTGGATCTGATTTTTCTTTCTCGCCAAGCTTTTGTCTTTAATATTTTGGATTTATGAAATGATGGCAGAGAGAGCCAGCTCTGAATGTGCAGGCTGGCTAAGCTGCTGGATGAAGGAGTGGCATATAATTCGGTAACAGAAACATTGTACTAGAGTTTCTTTTGCGTTTGTTTCAGAGGAAGCATCATCGTGGACAAAGATCTTGTGGGCAGGACTTCTCATTTTGTTAAGGCTGTCTGCCCTTTATATGTCTCTTCACCTCTGGATGGCAGCACTATTGAGGTATCTTTGTCTAGAAATAATGGATGACAGGAGAGATTAGAAAGCTATTTCTGTTAATTGTTGGAATTCATTCGTATGGCAGCAAAGTGAAAAGCTATTAGTAATTTTCCTTTCACATGGATTTTCTTTAAGGATTAAGTTCCCTCCTTTGAGTATGGATGAAGAATGGTGCAAAAACAAAGTAAAATATTAAGGTTTCTATATAATTTGCTTAACCTCACTACTTTTGTAGTTTCAAGTGACTGATGAATAATTATGCAGATCATAGAGCTAAATTGTAGATCATTATGCTTACTAGATGTATATAATGTATATATAAAATGCAGATTCCTAAATAGGTTCTTTACATCTGCAGTGTGATAGAACAGAATAAATGTAAACATAAAGTATGCTTCTTGAGTCTATGAAAATAAACAGAACCTGGAGAGACCTCAAAAGACTTGTACAGATGAAAATGCAGATGAACTTGGACCTTACTGTGCCCACTCTTTTATCACTCTGCTTTTCTTTGACATAAGCCAAAAATAACACAACATTTTCAATGAGTCTGAAAGCAGAAATTTTTGCTGGAGTTATGATTCATTTATAGCCATCGTTTGGTGGCAGGAAAAGCTGTCTGTGAGCCACATGCTAACCGAGTTGGTTTTCCATACATATGTTCATACGTTCCCTATATAAAGGTGCATTTTGTGTGGAGAGTGTGTGCACATGCTTGAACCTATAATAACTGACATAATACTTGCTTTGGCAGTGGACAGAGGCAGGATAATAGAATGATACTTTAGGCCTGCTTTTATTCCAAGTGTCTGATTATTAGAGTAGACCTAGTGCTATCTATCTACTACTATTTATCTACTACTAAGTATTGGGACGCACAGGAACTATGGAATGGATTCTTAGAATCATAGAATTGTCTAGGTTGGAAGGGACCTTTAAGATCATCTAATCCAACCATCAACTGAACTTTGATTTTTAAAAAAAAAAAAACAAAAAAAAAAACAACAAACAAACAAAAAAACCCAACAACCATACAAAAGAACCCCCCACATCACTAAGCTATGTCTCTAAGCACTATGTCAGCCTGTCTTTTGAAAACGTCCAGGGATGGTGCCTCAACCACTTCCCTGGGCAACCCATTCCAATGCTTAACAACCCTTTCAGTGTAAAAATGTTTCCTAATATCCAACCTGAACTTGCCTGGTGCAACTTGAGGCCATTTCCTCCTGTCCTAATATCTGTAACTTGGGAGAAGAGACAACCCCTGCCTCGCTCCAACCTCCTTTCAGGCAGTTGTAGAGAGTGATAAGGTCTCTCTCCCCTCAGCCTCCTTTTCTCTCAGCTGAACAATCCCAGCTCCGTCAGTCTTTCCCCATATTCCTCAGATTCTTGTTGCTTTCACCTACAATTAGTAGCCCTAAGAGGAACTCCACTTGCAAAGTCCTAAGGGAGAAATGCACTGCAGAATTGTTGCTAATAGCAGCACTTATATCAAGCCAATGAGCGCAAAGATTATAAGGCAGGACCAAGACAGAAATAATGACATAAAGTGTCATCTTTGTTTCCCAGACCAAGATCCCCAGCTGTGCTCTGTTTGCACAGACTACTAAAAGTGCCCACGGTAGGAAGATACAGCCTGGGTTAGAATATCAGTCAATATGCACAGACATTTTTAATCCAGTCATTTTATTTAATCATTGTACTTATAGGTGAAAATTAACTTAATTTGGCCAGGTGAAAAATGTCTGAGAAGCATGAAGCTTGAGAGAAGGGAAAACAAGCTTGAAGACTGGAGTACTAACTAGAAGTCATTTTCTGTGGCTCGGTCTTTACAGCTGGACTGCATTTCCTATAATGTACTATGTCTGTAGGATTTCCATCATCCACTACTTAAGATTCAGCTAAAGGGAAGACTGCAGAGGTCACAGGAGGTGATATCTAGTATAGAGCCAGCCCATGGAGGCGAACAGAAAGAGACATCCAAGCTATAGTTTTCCATGAATCATTGTGGCATCTCAGTCAGGGGCAAATTATTGCTGAACTGACCCTAAATTGTTGCTTCTTGACAGCTGAAATATCTTGAGTTGGATTCACCTAAAACGGCAAATGTTGCTAAAATTTTCCTGGTGTACAGTCAAAAATATAGTATTTCCTGTAAGTAATAGTATTTAAATGGAAAACTGTTTCTCAGGTAATGTTACTTTCCACCTATTTTATCTAGTTCTTCCTGCATGGCATACTTCAATTGCTGGATATTATTTTAACTGATAAAAAGGTTATGTAAATAATGCAAAGAAATTATCAAAAGGGGTTAAGGAGATTTTTTTTTTAATTGGTTGTACCATTCTAACCTTTTTTAAATCTTCTCTAACGTTCTCCCCACATGGTATGAACTGTTTGCTTGGATATATTTTTAGCATGATAGGCATGCTGATAAAGGCATTAACACTAATATGTATGCTTACAAGCTTGCTGGTTTTTTTTTTTCCTCCGGATGTCTTTGCTATGCTGTCTGTAGGCCAAACTATGTATCACATATTTACAATATTGAGCACTTACTAAAGAAATACTTAGAAGATTTAGTGAGGTTGCTCATGTAAGTAACTACCATGAAGGGCTGGGGGACAGTGAGGAAATAGCACTGAGAACTACTTTCCTGTTTGTTTGGGGGTTTTTAGGGTTTTTTCTTCTATTACCTGAAAGACAGATGCAAATCCTTGTTTTCAACCTTGAAGGGTGAAGTAGATTCCTTGAGCCAAAGCACACTTTTTCTTTTTTACATGTCCCAAGTTGATTAAGTCTCTTGTTGCTCTATTTTTAGGGAGGTTACAAAACGAGGGTTTTCTTGGAATTTAATTATTTTATTTTTAAGACCACCTCTGGCATCAAGTCTCTGCTTTAAAAAGGTTCAATTGTTATTGTTTGGCAAACCTCAAACAGGTCTGTTTGGACCAAAATAGGTTTTTTTTTAATAAGGAAATGAGCTGAGGTAAGATGAATATAACTAAGTTTGTGTATAAAAATAGAGCTATTGTTGGTCTATGTCTGGATAGTACTTTCATTTTGGCACTTAATCTCTGGCCAGTTTTTGATGGTTCACGTATTTGGACAACCCCAGGCTGAAAAAGATCTAGATCCCAGCTTCCTACTTCCCAGGCTAATGCTCCAGCCACCCAGTTATTACATTAAACATGGCCATTTAAAAGGGTAACCTCTGCTTGAGACTTTGAAAAAAAAGGCAGAGTCTTCTGTGAAGAGGTGTCTCAGGCTGCTGATCTCAGGGAAAAATATCCTCACTGCAGCAATGAGTGAAGGGCAGAAGCCCCGGGAGGGGTAAATATCTGGGGCAATGCCTCACATTCAGCATTTTATCTTGGGCGGTTTCAAGTAGCTGCATGCTGAGCACGCTTATGTCAGTTGTGTCTCCTTGTTCAAAGGCTGCTTTAGCCTCTATACTGAGGCTCCTAACTCTCATTAACTGTATAGAAATGTGAGACACTTCCAGCCTCTGGATGCCACAGGGAGGTAGGCAGTATGCCATTTTATTTTAATTGCATCTGGCTATAAATGACATTGGAACATGCACTCAACTGATTTGTGTTCTTCATTTCCAAAAAAATCCCAGCCACGATGAAGCATTTGCAGGTCAATCTCATAATTTGACAGAGAAGATATTAAACTGGAACAATTTTAACCAGTGTCTTTAATTTTCTGTCTTAAATAATTTATTTCTAAAACTTCTCTTTGGAATCTGAAGATTTCTTTACAAATGTATCTTTCTATAATGACCAACATTTTCACATAGAAGGCAAGAGAAAGGAAAAAAGAAAGGTGGTCCTTCTTAAAATGTACCTGTTTTATTAGTAACATGTAAATCAAGGGGCTGATATTAGTTTTAGAGCCTTCAAAAAAGGCTCAATGGATTTTATCCATTACTGCCCATGGCCCTGATTCAACTTTTATAGAAGTCAATAGGTGTCCTGGCTGTTTCCTCCCATAGATGCTTGGATCAGGCCCAAGACAAACAAGAATAGCCATGGGGAGATGCTACAAACAGTAAAATTGAGGGAAAAAAAAAAAAAAGCTGAGCAGCATCTGGCGGGTGCAAGTAGAAATGCCCTACATGAGTACACCGTAAACTTTAAACAATGTTTTTGTGCATGCTATTTGTTTAAAGACTATTACGCTTCCTGGGTTTTCAAACTGAAATTCTTAGAGTGGGGATAAGGTTAAATAGCTCACCCACAACTGTTTCTTCCCTCTGCTGAGCAGCAGTTTGCAAGTGAAGCCCGGCTGCTAATGACGCAGGTACTGAGGAAGGGGTGGTAACGGCCATGCCACCTGCTGGGATGTCACCTCCCGCCTGTCCCCCGCTGCCACCAAAACCGTGCTCCTGGTCAGGAGCAGGGTTCAGGGGCTCTGGCCTCACTGCTGCCGTCACTCTTCCTTGGGGCATCAGGCAAGACGCCCTCAGGAGGCGGGGGAAAAAAAAAGTCAGCCAGTTTCTTTAAGGGGGGCTCTCTATGAGGGGCCCTCATCCCATAAGCAAGCTTGCACAAAAGGGCTCAGAAAGGAGGGTGACCTCCTCATCTGTAGTGATGGCCAAAAAAATAAAAGAGAACTAGCCCTGAGGCAGTCCCTCAGGGGTGCGAAGTGATCCTCCCCACGGCCTCGCTGTGGTTTATTTATAGATAGCCTTATTTGTTTGTATTGTCAAGAAGCAATAATTCCTAGATTATTTCTTAAGTGTCTAGTGAATAAAGATCAAATGCTGCCAAGTGTACACATGACAGATAAATGAGAGTATAACACCGGAATCCTCCTTTGTCATGGAAATTGTGTTGGTTTCCTGTTAAGAAAATGAAAAGCAGATGTTAAAAAACATAGCCAGTTCTGTGCGTACTCATGTTGCATTGGGATGGCTTGGATTATAAAATGGTGAATACTCAGGGGAAGGAGGGTGGTTTTAATTTTACTTTAAAAAAAAAATATGTAAAAAAGAAATAGAGCTGCCATTCAGATATTACTGGTAAACTAGAATATATTACCTTCAGCTAGTTGATGTGATAAGAAATACTAATGAGGAGCCTCTCTAGGTGAGAGTGTCACAGCAATACAGCAAATGCTGGGCTTTCCTAGCTTTTCTGTCTTATAGTGAGTACTTTTTGTCATGAACTTCAAGAACTTGGGTGGGTCAAAGCCCCCCCCATTCCTTTCCCCCCTCCTCCTCCCTCCATCCTGACTTGCAGTCCTTCTAGCTGGCAGCTGATCTTGGCTATCCCTCATCAGCTTCTTGAAAAACGAATCTGTCCTGACTTGCCTTCGAATGTCGCTTCAAGGTGGAAGGCAGGGAGAGAGAAGGGATTAAGGAGGGGAAGGCACATTGCTGCTTTCAGGGTGTTTCTGCCATGGAAAGGTTCCTACCAAACGAGAGAAAACAGCTTTGAGTGAGGTTTATTCAGACCCTGTCCTGTCCCCACCTGCTGTAGGAGTGTTGTGTGTATGGAGGAGAGAGCAAAAGAGCAGAGGGGATTAAGTGATGGGGAGGGTGTTCTGGAAAAAGGCAGTGTGAAAATATGTGATTATTTATAACACTGCTTGTTCAGGTAGTTCCCCAAAGCATGCGTGTCTCTTCTCTGAGGGTATGAAACTATGTGAGATTTAGGATGTGCCAACTGTGGTGGAAAAGGCCTGATATCCCCCACCTCCCCCCTTATTTTTCATATGACTCTCCTGATTCTTAGTTGGTCTGCATGCCTTTTAATGACCTGTTGCTGCAGTGCTGCTTCCTGTTTGTACAGTATGTTGACATATTGGAAGTTTGAAAGACTGCCCTGTCTTCCCTGTTATTGATATCAAATATATATACATACGTATATGCATATATACAGGCTCGTAACAGGAAACGGGCAGGGTTGAAGCAGGCTTCAGCTTTAGCTATGGGAGAAATCCTCCAGGTAGGGAGAAGCAGCTCCCCAGGAGAATGCCTCCAGGGATGTCTCCCCCAGAGATGGTGAGGGTGATTAGGGATGGGCAGGGAACCACAGCAAGACCAGGAGAGAGGAAGCCAGCGCTTTCCCCCAGTGTCCCACCAGTCCTTCAGGAGCATCAGTGCTGCTCTGCTTTCGAAGTAACACTGGGTCTAGCTGTGCTGTTCCAGGCTGTACTGCCTAGATTTACCTTGGCCATTGCTTTGTGACTACTCCTAGTCCCTGTTATGCAAGGGAAATGTGTATTGCAGCCAGTTGCTGAGGAGTCCCAGGGAAGGCACGCATGCACGCTCGCTGTAGAACTTAATCTGGTATTTCTTTTTATGCAGCTAAATGTATTAGGACTGAATGTTCCTGAGATAAGGCGGGGGATGTAAAATACTGTCATATTTCACAAGAATAATCAACATTTTCAAGGATTTCCAGAAGTTGAAAATACTAATTTTTTTTTATTTGACAAATTGTCAGCTGTTGTTTTTGTGTTTCTTTAATTGTCCTCTATCTTTGCCTTCTTATTTTTTCATTTGCATTTTTTTCTTCCTCTGTAGTTAACAAGTAGTTGCAAGGGTGTGTGTATGTATATGAATGTTTTATACATATAAAAATATTAAATTGACAATCTGGCTACACTCTCAGTGGATTCTAAGAGCAGAAGGCAGACAGCTTACTTGCTCTAATAGCTTTGCTGAAGTTGCTTAAGTTCATAGGAAGATAGTATGGATTCAGTATATAGGTGAGAGACAGATTTTAACACCACTTGCAGCCAACTTTGCTATGAACTACGTTTGCACTTACTCTGGGAAATCTATTTCTCCCTGTATACACACAAACGTGTAACCTTAGCATGCGCTTCCTTTTGATTCTGCTGCTTCTCTTCCTCACTTGTTGAATGTCTTCAATCCATGTGGTGAGGACAGACACGCTCTACGCTCCTGGATGCAATTAAAAGGTCACATCCTTTTGCAGTTGTTGCTATTCCACTTACAACCTCAGGATTGCAGGAGAGAGCAAGTCTTGAAATGTTCAGGGACTTATTTTTTGGTTGAGTATCCAGCAATATTTATCTGAATCATCTGATGTAAAACTGTATTGGACAAAAAAAATCCCTTTGGAGTATATTTCCTCATTAGAGTTACATTCGGAAAAGAAATATTTCATATTTTGCTTTCGGACTTTGTTTCCACATCCATCCTGGGTGGAAATTAGACAAAAGAGATGTATGGAAATGCATAAGTTATTACTTATGCTATCTGGTGACTAAAGTGAAATTATATTGATGACATATGGACTAAATGACCAAAGCACCCAAAATGGTTCAGGGAATTAGACCTTTTTTTTCGTTTTTTTAAACTGTAGATGGCATCAGAAGAAGCCCTTGGTGACAGTTGCTTCAGAGAAGTAGACTGGAGAGGTTCAGAACTTATTCTTACACCTTAATGAGCATGTGTCATTTCAAGTCATATTTAATGTACTTTTAGACAGCAAAATGCAATTATCCCCTCTGCTGATCCCAACTTTGTGCTGTGTCTGTAACTTACCAGAGCATTTGAACTCTGAGGACATCCATTTGGCAAACTTCATGACTCTGAAATTCTTTGAGAGGTGGATTGTTTATTTTTTTGTTTGCTGATGGTTCAATTCACAGACAAAATCACAAACTGCAGCCATGAGTCTTTGGACACGGGACAAAGAGATGGGTTTCCCAATGGGCTCTCACCAGTGGTGCTCCTTGGTGAGTTGAAAGGTTCATTAGTGAGGAGCTCAGCCTCCCTTCCAGGGAGCTGATGGCTGTTTGGCCTTTCCTTCGTTGATTTAACAGTGAGTTGTATTGCTGAGTTCAAGTAGGGAAGATTATAAAAGTGAATATTCCCCATATATGGCATTCTATCAGATTTATATATGACTAGAATATTTTTAGCACCCACTAACATCTTGCTTTTTTTTTTTTTTAAAGTGTTGCTGTAGGAATGTTTACCTATGGAAAAATTACTTGTATTAGAGGAACATTTTGCTTCTGATTAAAAAAAGTTACTAGCAAAAATCTTTTCGTTTTCTTTTTTTTTTTATCAAAGAAAACAACAGAAGTAAACTCCCTTTATTTTTTACAGTAGAAAGACTGGAAACATTCTTAAAACATCAAAAACAATAATAAACTTTTTAGGAGGAGGCTGGGTTAAACCGAAATTTAAAAGGCTTCCCATGAGTTTTAAGCAGTTCTTGTAAAAACGTGTTTTGTCTGGCCCCATCCCGGTCCTCAGGAGGACTCGGGTCCCCGGGCAGTTGGGCTGGGGAACGGGACCCTCCCGCACCAGCCCGGGGCTGCAAACAGGGTCTTCCGCCCTGACCAGCCCAACGCCCGTGGGGGGTTTGAAGCTCAAGCAAACGCCAACAGTCGCCGGTCGCCGCTTGTTTTCAGAGCCTGCCACTAAATTCCTTGACAAGAAGGTGGCGCTGGCACTCTGAGATTGGGATTTCTTGCAGTGGATGGATGGCTTTGCGTCCGCAGGGGTACCTTTTAAGCAATTTCTACAGGCTGCACCAAGTGGAAAAAACAACTTCCCTGCAGCTGTTTTAAGTTGTTTGGTGTGCTTTGGTTGGGGTTTTTTGTTCCGATTTTTTTTTTTTTTTTTAACGCTTGACACTTGGAAATCCTGCTCCCCTGCAAAGAGGGTCTGATCTTCTGTGAAATGCAGCCTCAACTAGTTCACTTCTTACACCACCTTCACCCGCACTAACCAGTTTTAGAAACATTTTTGGTTACAATGGGCTTCTTTGTAAGGAGAGTGGGTGGCTTTGGAGGTGACCTCAGCCGGCAGTGGTTCATTTCAGTAGGGTGGAGGAAACGGTGCCATGGAAGAGGACCCCCTGTTACAGTGTTAGCACAGGGTTTTCATAGTTTTGCTGACTTAAGAACTCAGGGTGTAATTTTAAACTCTCTGTTCCCAAAGCCTTTTTTTTTTTTTTTTGTGCCCACCTCATGTTTGCTTGTGTTTTAAGTCCATGTGTTGGGTACAATTTTATCAAGGTGAGAGGTCCCCTCTTCTCCAGGCTGCCTGTAAGTGATGGATGTTAATGAGAGTGGAATGCATTCGCTTTAACCTTGAACTTCAAGGCATAAAAATTCACTGTCCTTTTCTCTCCCAACACCTTAATTTTGGTGTTTAACCGGTTATTTTTGATAGTACCAACCATATGCATTGCAGGGAAAATGATTGTTGTTATTTTCAGTATTCTTTAGTTGTGTGTGCATGGTGTATACATAAAATACATGCTCCAGCTTGCAAGGTGCTTGTGTGCCAAGTATTTCGTCTTCTGAGACTGCATACTTTGCCACATGCTGACTATAATTTTCGTGCACATTAAAATAAGTATAGGATATGAAAGGGTTAAGTATTGTCACTGGCTGTGCAAATGGCTTGTGTGTTCATAGCTGTATTTTTTTCCTAGAGACATTTTATTTTCATAATGTAACTGTAGACTTAAAATCCAAGTTCTTAAATCCTATGGTTTTTATAGAGGGAATAATTAAATCATAAAATACTATTTTAATCACAAATTTATCTGTATTAATTTCTCTTTTAAGTCAGTGGGGGAAGTATGGGAGAGCTGAGGAGAAGGCAGCATGTATGAACTCAAGGCTACATTTGGCAATTTGGTCGAGCATTTCCTGCCAGTACAATGGTTACCCCAGTATGCAATTTGTGCAAAATGGGTAGATGATTTTCTTCATAAGCATTAAGTACAAAGGGTACTCCATGATGCCATCTAATTGCTTAATCGCCAAGGAGTTCTTCAGGCATTTATTTAATGCTAATTGCACGTGTAAATGTTCTTAATTTACAGCGTGTGAAAGTTGCAATGAATGCACACAACAGAGGATGTCAAAGTGACACTTCATGGAAAGATGCAGTTAAGGCAGTGTTAAGTTACTCCTAAATAGGATTAATCATTTATTAAAGCTCAAAGCTCATCAGAGCACAGGAACAAGTGTATGATGACTTGTTATTGTTCAAAAGTAACTTGTGGAGGGGAGTCACACACATCTACATTTTCTATGATATAACATGGTACATTGCAGTAAACGATGAACTTAAAGAGGTGAACGATTCAGCACAAGGCAAAGAACTTGGCCTGGCAACCGTTGCACAAAGCCTGCTTGGGCTGTTAATTAGTGCTTGCATTGTAATAGAGCTGTGGAGTCCCAGGCACTGTACAGAGCTGTGGTTGGGGGGTGGGGGAGGCGTGTGGGGTGTGTGTCCCTGCTCTAGAGCTCGTATGCTTCGGTCCACGAGATATGACAACGAGGCCAGGGCACAGTACATCCATAAAGGTTTCAGGACAGCTGAGTGTTGTTATTTGGAAAGGAACCTGTGGGCCTGTTGCCTAGTGCCCTGTCAGCTATTTCCCACCAGCGGAGTCAGAACTTTGATCCTCTCTGTAATCTTGAATGTCACTGTAGACACGCACACAGGAACGCAAATAACACCTGGCACCTGAGCTCTCAGGAAAAAAAAACTCCCAAGTCCTCAGCTCTCTCTGTTTGTGCTGGCTTTCACAGGGCAAAGCAGCTCAGAAAATCATACAATAAAGAAAATTATACTTTTTGTGACATGATTATATGCTCTAGAAGCATAATTGCCCATGAGCCCTACTTTGTGGTGCACACTGCTCAGGCAGACAGAAGTAGCTTCATAGGGAGTGGGGGCAAAAGGATGTTCTATGGTATCAACAGGAGCAGAGTTCAGGAAGCCCATGTTCAGTCAGGCTGCCTGCCTAACTCAAACACAACCCTAAGTCACACACCTTTACCCCGTGTGAGATGTGTCAGCTCTAGGACTCTTCTGGTTCTTCAGTGGATGCTGATACTTATACCTGCATCTTAGTTCTTTCGGAAAGGCAATAATTCCCACAGGGGCTAGAATGTGATAATTCATGTGGAAAGGCAATCCTGCTAGAATTTGTCAGAATGAATGGGAAAGATGATGGCTTGCACGTGAACTTCCTTGTCCGTCTGTGAGACACCTTGAGCTCTTTCTAGCTACAGTAATAATACTGATTGAATACCACCTGTTCAGAGACTGGGGACCTAAAATGTTCATTCTCTTTGTTCTGAAAATTAGATGGGTATATTAATGCATTTACATGCACTTCGTGAATGTATCTGAATCTCACGTAGTTTCATGCGTTCAAGTTTAGTCTTGATTATCCTTGGATCCATAAGGAATAGCATGTGATTGTCTCTTCTCTAGCTGTGCAGGGCTCTGAAGGCTTTAATTTCAGGCACAACAGAAAAAGTTTGTCTGCTTTGCCACAGACTTTCATGGTAAAGACCAGAGCCACAAAAAGGTCTAAGCGTTGTGTCACAGTGCCTAGGTATTTCCTACATACTAGAATCCGTAACATAAAATTTGATGCCTTTGGCGCGGATGGAATTATACGTGGTAGAATGGGATTTGACAACATTGAAGTACAGGGGAAGGTGTCATCTACAGTTTGTAGCAAGCCATGCTGAAAAGAGGCATCTGTTTCAAATTTAGCCCCGCTTCTGTACTTAGAACAGACATTAAAGTGTGTTCTTCAGGCGTGTTAAAGAAGGAGCATGTAAAAAGGGACAGAAGAAGAGCTAATAATAGCTGAATGCCAAAACCAGAAATTAATTTGTATGTGAAATCTGGTCCAGGATTCAAGCCAGGTCTTTTGTTAGGCTAACTGGCTTCACCCATCCCCATGTGAAACTGCTGAAGAGAGCTGGAGGAAGTTTATACATGATGAGGAAAACCTAACTTCTCCTGCATATATCCTGGGCCCTTTGTGATTAATGGAAAGAATCCATTAATTCAAGTATATGGTTTTGGTCTCTAGGGGAAAAAGTGATTAAAACCCACCTTCTACTCATGTAGTTTAATTTCCTCTGTTTTTCTCAGATGAGACCAAAAATTGGAAAGGGGTATGGATGGCCCAAACAGTTTAGTTTAAAATAAAACAGAACAGCCACAAATCTCTGCCTTCCCTTTATGCTGAGCTGCACTGAGAGGCTTTGGTGCTCTTTGAAGGGTTGGTTTGTCTCCTCGCTCGCTGCTTGCTTTTTGGCAGGAGTGGTGTGTACTGAGCTTGCTGTTATCCACAGCTTCCAGAGTGAGGAGATTGTGGAAGGAGAAGACCACATCTCACATAGTGTGCTCTGCAGTCTGTGCCAAGGAAGCCCCGTAGGTGTGAAATGCCAGACAAGGGCACAAGCCTACACCTCCGGTGAGGCAGGACCTCAAAGTGGAAGGAGAACATGGTGCATTGGTGGAGCTGGCTGCCCATGGAAGGCTACAGTGGGTCTCTGCAGGAGAAATCTGCTGCTGTGGGAGAAAAATAAAAGGCCAGTACTTTGGATGTCTTCGTGCTGGGACAGCTAAGAAGGAACAACTCTGCTGTTGCCAGCAGGCAGTGTGGCACTAGGACACATTTAGATAATGTCCATTTGGGTGCTGGGTTTAAAGTAAGTTGTACCTGAACTCTAACGGATACCAAATTTTCCCTTTTCTTTTGAAAGTTTAGCTGTTTGAGCTGACAAAACTCATGCTGTCTCGTTGCACAGCAGAGGTGTGTACGAGCAGCATTTGTTCCCGCATGTGGTCTGGAAAGACATGTGACCCATCAGTGAGAAGCTGGGAGGTACAGTGGCATTCCTGGAGGGAGTGGAGCTTGTCCTCCTGCCGGGGTGCTACTGAGCACGTTGGAGGGGATAACAGAGACCAGAGGAGAGCCATGGTGCAGACCTACCCATCTCTGACGTGGAGACAGCAGTGAGGAATAAGGAGCAGGCAGTTTTCGGAGAAGATGGGAGGACACGGCAGGGACTGACCACTGCTGCTATTCTCAGAATAACTGGGCTACGTCTAACAAAGTGTCAGTGCCTAAGGTCCCTCCTGCATGGACACTGCTGTTGAAGGGAAGAACCATATGTAAAATCTTTCCTTTTCTGTCCTGATCTATTTATTTGGAAGGGGTTGTGCTTAAAGAGTTAGCTTCTTAGATTTTATTTATTTAGTTCTTTTTTAGTTCAAGAGCTTTTCAGTCTCTTTTGGTGAGCAACTGATGAGAGAAAGTGTAGATAGAGCTAGCTCAAAACTGGCTGGCCCAGTGTCTCACCATAAAGTACTGTAAGAGCAAATGTGATATGCCTTTTTGTACCCTCTTTATAAAACCCTTGTGCTCCCAAGTGTGCATTTATGCAAAAATAAGCCTTTTGAAACCAGAAGCCTATAAAAATGAATCCTACAATTAAAATAAAAACTGCCAGTGTAAAAGTAGGACACCCTTAGTAAGGATAAAATCATACCTCCTCTGGGGGTGTTTATAACCTGAATGTTGTTGAGAACCCCAAAAAAAAAAATAATCTGCCATTAGCTATATAAGCAAACTGTCTTTCATGTCATTTGAGTACCTTTTTAAGGACTATTCTTGTTGACTGGACTGGGGTTATGCCTGAGGTAAAATATTATTCAAGATAAGGACTATCCCAACTCATGCCATTAATGGTTTCTAAAATTTCATCATTACAGTGTGTATGCTTATAATTACCCCATTGACACTCTTTAAATGTCCCCAGTAAAATGTGATATAAGCTTTCAAGGTTCCCCACACGAACATCAAAATGGATCTATATTATAAAACTTGTAAAATAGGCAGTTTAAGAGAAGCCTTTACTTAGCATTGATTTTACTGTTGGTGGACAAGATTCTGAAGTGGACCTAGTTTTTCACTGAGACAATTGCTGTGTATTTTCATGGAGTTTTGGTAAGCTAACACTTAAGAGACTGGTTCATTTAAAATAGCTCGGTACCATACAGGTGTGTGCATTTAACCTGGAGGGAAGAGAGACAAGAAGGACAACTACAGTATTTCTCCCCTCCCTTCCCCTCTCCAGTTGCCACTCCTGCTTGCCCAAGAGGAAAAAGCATCGCATTTCAGATCCTAGGAAGTCACACTTGCCCTGTTTGTTCTCCGATATAGGCCTATAAACAGAGACATTCAGTCTGTAAACAAGTCAAGCTTACAAAGTGACTGAAAGATAACAGTCCCCAAGTAACAGTGGGAGAGGAGGGAAGGAGCAGGGGGAGGGATGACAGAGAGGCTGCAATAAAAACAGGAAGGTCTCTGTTGGTCCTCTTGAAGTTAGTGGTTAAAAACATCAAAGCTTGGTGTGTGTTTTTTTCAACCAGACTGCTGTGTCACTTTATAATTCTTCATAAAGCAACCATCCAGCCACTAACATACTGCAACTGTTAGTGTGAGCTGTGCTTTGATTTAAAGGAACTGTATCCAGCTCCAGGCATGTTAAGTGAAGGAATCTCTTGTAGGTTTACTTGGCATGCTGTGTGCCATTGAAGAAACTATAACTTTTCAGAGCTGCTAATTGCAAGCTGTTCAGGATTTTTTCCTTTCATTAAAAAAACAACTCACAAACAAATTGCACTCACTTTCTCTCTTGCCCCTAAAACCCAAATCATTTTCCCAGACTCTGAAGCCTTCAGAATTTCCTTCGTTGAAATTTTAAGTGAAAAACAAGATGGGAATGGAAGGGAAGGAAAAACAACTATACCATATATATCAAAGCAAAAATGTACATATACTCAGCTCAGTTCTAAGAAATATAAATTATTCAACAGCTGCTTCAGCAGAAAGATATTTTTAAAGTTCGAGGCCAGCAGAGTGCATCAGTTCTCTTAGATGGGGGGAAGGTATTTTGTTCTCTGAAAAGAAGAGATTCAGAGAATTGCATGGAGCTCTTGTCTGCCCTTGGAAAAGCAGCCAAATAAAGATAGGTGGGAAGAGAAGCAAAGAAGGGCTGGAGCCTTTAAAGTGGGAAGAGGAGCCGCATTGTTCTGGGAGGGGAATAGCGAGCTTTCATGTAAACAGTGTTATAACCTTCACTCCAGTGCACTGCACAGGCAAACCACTCTGATTTATTATTGCTCAAAAAGCCGACTTACACTGAGCAGCATTTGTTTTTAGCTTTAGCATAGGAAGAAGAGAGCAATAACAATTCTGTAGATAGAGAGAGCAGTCAGACCAAAGCCAGCCTTCGGACTGTACTAGGGCAGCCTAATTGGGGTTGGAGGCTAGCAGTTTTCCTCCAAAGGAGTAGCTGCTGTAAGATTTCCCTTGCAGGGTAAGATACTCTTGCAGGGAGTAGTTGTGTAGGAGGGACTGCTGTGGATGGGAGGAGGAATGGAGGCAAGTGTTCTAGGTGGGGGAGATGGTTGATGCTGATGTGCTCCGTTACCAGATATGATAGGTAAAATTTCATGCCTGAATGATAATTTAAATTTCCTCCAGCTGTGAATCAGGATTTTAGCCTCCATTCTTCACTACTGATCAAAGCTAGCAACCACTCTCAGCTGTGGTGAAGCTGCAGCAGAGATTTTAAATGGAGGTCAACAGTGCAGAGCTCATTCAGGGGACGTAGTTTCTGTGGGCTTCCATGCGCAGGCAGAATTTCAGCAGGCCACCATCCACAAATTGAAACACACCTGCATACTTCTTTCCTCTGGCAAATCTTAATGATGCACGTAGTTAAGTACTTAGATAGATAACTAGTATGATTTCTATAAGATGTTTCTAAAGTGTCTCCTTTTTTTGTTTTGTTTTAATTGCAAACACATCTTTGCATATGCTTCCCCTTAGGGGAAAATTTGTTCTGCCTTGCAGTTTTTAACAACTGAAAAAACAAATAGAAGGCAACTTAAACTTTCAGTTTGCTTCAGGTGAACCTGTATTTCTATATAGTGCTGATACTTACTTCCAAAATATATATTCCTTTTCTTATTATCAACTGTTCATGTATGAAATAATAATTGTACTAAAACTGTACTAAAAAATTTCTGCTCCATATAACATCACTGATAGTAATCAGCTACAATAATGTGAATGCATGTTTTGTCTTTAGCACAGAATAAAACAGAAAACCTGCAAAATTATTAGTTAAAATCACTTATGAGTTGTAATATACTAAAATAAAGAGCTGCAATCATTCTCTGTCCAAACTCACAGCCATATCAGCTTAAATTGAGAGTTTGCTTTTAACTGTTGAGATGTGCCTCAAGTGCTACACAGGCATTTAAAGGTGAATGTGCAAACACCCACCCAGACAAACATGTAAAAAAATTATGTAAATAAATGTAGGTTAAAGAGTGTGCCTTTTTGGGAACCTCAAAAGGCTTAAGTATCGGTTCTTCAAAAAGGTGTATATAATGGCTACCTGCTCCAGACAATAGGTTGGATACAGATCCCCCAAGCATTCCCTTAGAGTCCCTTGCAATCTTCTGCAAAAATAACACAGTCTTAGTTATTTCTCAATTGATGTAGAGGTTTGCTAGTATAATAGAGAGAACTTGTCTCCACTGGTGAGTTCAATGGAAGGAGCTCATTGTGAGAAATCACGGAAACTTCCTGAGTACAAGCCTAATTTCTGAACATGTACATGTAGTTATGTTTTAGAAACTTGCTTAAGCAACGTCAATGCCCAAAGGGGCTGGTGGAAAATGAGAACTGAAGTTGCCTGGCAATTTAAAGGCTTTTTTCCTCCACTGTAGAAGTTTGCTGGCAGTGTGAAAAACTTGAGTGAATAATGAAACAAAGTATTTGCAAGCATCCATCAGATAAAAGCCACAAAATTACTTCAAAGGTATTAGTGCATCTTTTTATTTGCTTTTCATGCACATTCATATGCATGACGTTGTGTTTGGAAGACCATCCATGACAGAAATTCCAGAAAGTTTGCATGAATAAATATGAGCAAATGTTCATCAGATGTTCATACCACAAGTAGCTTGCTCAGTTCTCCTGCCTGCTTTTCAAAGCCTGTTGTTCATTCAGAGCAGACGAAACACAAAATGAATTTGATTATTTGCTTTTTGTTAATAAATGACCAAGTAATGTTTGCAAGGATTCTTTTTTTTTGGACATACACATTCTGAAATATATTAATGGGATATGGTCATAGAAATATTATAAGTAACAAATAAATTGAATTTCATTTAAGTTCCTTCATCAATAAAAAAGGCTGTTTTCTACTGGTAGTTGACACCTGTGTTGGACCACAAGTGAATATTTAAAGTTAATTTGAGTATATTGGATACCTCAGGAATCTGTCATATTTTAGGTAGCTGAAATGAAATAATCCATTTACTTTTTGAATGGCTGCTTGTTGTTTATTTTAATCCTTCTGAGATAGACCAACAGCCATGGAAGTTACCTTCAGGAAGAACTATTAATTGTAGGTGGTACTAAACCTATAGCTATTATGTAGATCTTACACGTTGCAGTTTCTGAAGAAGTGTGGGTGCCATCAAAATAATTGAAATTAATAGGGTCCTTTCTAGTGATTTTAAATCTTCTTTAGTTCGGGCTGCACATATCTTATTGACAGAACATCTCTCTTTTCTCCGTGTGTTGTATATTCAGTTCCTTGTGTCTTTTCCAGGTGAACAGGTGCATTTCGGTGCAGCTGGCAGGGCTGCAGTGCCATGAGGCAAGTTTGCCACCAAGCTTGCTTTGAAATCCCCTGACTTCAACTAAGCTAAGAGTGTGTCAGCACAAGTATGCATGCATCAAACTAATCCATAGAGTATTTGGAAAAGGAGTATGTGGCACATAGGCTGCTGGATAAAAGCAAGATCCCATGTGTGATTATTCAGGAAAAATATTATAGGTGAACAAAAGTTTTTTGGTAATCCAATAAAACTTATTTCTTATTTAAAAACCTGCATCAGCAAGCACCTTTTTCTCTTCTTCATTGCTCTCATATTGAAAATAAATACATATGTTCTTTCTTTTTACTATTTTTATGTGTTTGAAATAATTAAAGTATAATAAATAATAATATTAACTATTAATAATAATAAACTGATGGGTTAGTATGTGGTTCTCTTGTTTGTGAGCCTGAAGTTTCCGAGACGGAATCATCTGTAAGGGAGTGCAAAATACTAACAACAGTGTCACTTCAGAAAGGTGAACTGGTTTCTCAGTGTGTGCAGAGGAGAACAGAGAGGGCTCTATGGCTTGATTTCAGCTCACTTAAAGCCTGGGGCACTGTGGATTTTATATGGCTGGAGCTCAGCAGAACAGAGCTTTGTCTTGATAACTCAAAATGACTAGATCATGCCTGGTAGCTGGTCCTGGAAAGCCGACCCTTGTCACAGGCTGACTACATCAATTTGCAGTAGATTGATGATGTATAGAACTTGGGTGCCCCAGGGGAGGCCCAAGAAAGGCCTGAGAAACATTGTATTGTTAATCCATACCACTCATTAGCTTCTGCTGTGCTGGATTTCAACTAGCTGGCAGGGCTAGGGGAGTTGGAGGGAGAATGTGGCGTTGTCTGGTGTTATTGTTAGTTGCCTTTTGAATGAAAGGATGTTTTAAAATACCTTTTCTCCAAAGTTTAATACATCAAAACTGGCAGGATTCTTTATTTTCCTCTCTAGCCCTCTTGTTAAGTGCCTGGAATTCCTAGATTTTATTTGTGTATTGATTTAGTGCTCTCCCCTTGACAGCCTGAGCTTTATCTCTTCCTGATAACAGTCTCTCTCTATCCTTTCCCAAGTAGTGGCAGGCATATTATATATGCTGTAATCAATTTATGTTTCACTACTATTCGTCAGCTCTTGCACTGCTGATGGAGACTGTAGCCCTGCCTTCACTATTTCTTTATGTACTTTGAGACACGTTGCTTAACCATTTCTTCTCAGCGCTGTGCAAGGTTTTGATTTGAAGGAGGCTGTAGTTTTAAACGTGGTTTCCATCAAACAGTAACATCTTTGTCAAACTTCAACAGAATTAACCTTAACTGCTAAGGAAGTTTTGACTGCTGTCATAAAAATGTTTGATTAGTGTTAATAATTTATTAAATTGGTTTGTCCTGACACTGCCAACATGTTGGAAATCTCTCAACCATTAAAAAATTAACAGAGGCTGTAATACAATGCTTCTTCTGTTCCACATTTTATTTCAAGACCACATTCTTACGAGCCTGGTTCTGTGGTGTTCCAATATGCTCTCATTAGGACTGCATTAAAAGATGAAATATGACAAATATTAAAAAGCGTGGGAATATGGAGTAGAGCATGGCGGGTGTAGTTTTGTGGGCAACTCTGCTGCGATTAAATTTTTGCAAAACAAACCTGGTTTTGCAATATGGGGAAAAAAAATTATTAGGCAAGTATTTAACTGAAACAGGCCCAATGTGTTTGAGTTATTCCTTCAACCTCCTAAAATACATCAGCTTAGTTAGAATTTCTACTAAGATGTGAAAGCTGATATTTGGCCTGCTTATGCTGAAGCATGCCATTCCGTTATATAGGAAACAAAGTCCTATTGGAGAAAAGTATCAATGCCTTGAGAATAGATTGATCAAATTTTTATTTGATCACTTACATCTGCGCTGGAATTGCTGGTGGTAGGGGCTCTCTTATGTTCTACCAGAAACACCTGGTTTGGGTCATGCATACTCAGAAATTGCATGTAACATATTCTGTGTAAAAGGCCACTTAAACAATAACAAGAGTTTGTTTTATTTCCCAGCTGGATGGAAGGTAGTTGAAATGGAGGCTCAGTTTATCCATTGCGAGTTGCTGTTACTATCAGTGAAATTAAGTAAGCAATTACTTTTCCCCTGCCTCTTTAGTACCCCTGTAGGAGCTCTAACGCTGTCTCAAATGTGTAGACTGAGGTTCGCAGGTTGCATCAGTGAAGCACAGAGATGTTGACAAATGAAAGCAAAACTTCCATTTTTTCATCCCAGTCATGAATATATGTTGAGGTTAGTTTCAGTAACTACCTTTGAAATTTAATGCAAGGCTTTTGAGCTTTGACAGTGAGCTGTTCCCTAACTATTCATAAGAGCTGCACTGGTTCCCTCTCAATTCTTCTCTTTTTGGTACCCAAATAAATATGATGGATACATTAGTGAAAGGTGCATTTTATTCTACAAAAGGAAGTAATCTAAGCTATTCACACCTCTGTGTGTCCTAAACGTGACTTTTTAAAATTGAGAACAAATCCATTAAGCAAGATTTCCTCAGTTTCTGTATTTTATCATTACTGATTACTCAGTTGCATGGAGTGCAAATCTGAAATAGTGAGAGGATTGATTTACAGTGAGGTCAATGGTACAACTAGGCCCTTCTTCCACTTAGTTTCCACAGATTTCTCCTTTCTGTTACGTGCAGGATAATTTTATGGAAATCATTACCATAGATCAGTCTTTTTGCAGCTCTCTGAACTTCAGAGAGTCATTCTTAATTAAGTAACAACACTGAAAATGCTAATTTGTTTTAGTGTGTACTATGTCTTGTAAGATGTTGGCAAGAACTGTATAGCAACAGTACATTAATACATAGAAAACAATGTTTCAACATCAGAAAGCAATAATCTCTCAGCTCGATAAATTAGCAAAAGATATGTCAAATATGTAACTGTTTGGAGAATAGACTGAGGGTAAACATTAAAATTGTGGCTCTGGAACAGCCAGGAATAGAGTTACACTTGGTTTTTTACTTTAATTTTTTCCTAATTACTATGTGATGTGAGATCTTTTAACATGAACTTTCAGGTGTCCTTTTTTTTTTTTCTCCTGCTTGACAAAGTTGCCAGAAATCAGACTGTTTCCTCATGGTTCGGGATCCTACATGCTGTTAGGAACATTAGATATTTTGTACCTTGACACATTCATCTCAGTTCTTGACTGGAGTGGGATAAACTAAGACAAGCACTCATTACTGTGTGCTAAGAAATTTCCATCTTGAGAGCACCCATAGCTCCTCCTGACAGCACACTACCTGTAAATTATCTAAGAGTCTTTCCAAATTGTAAACCTAAGATGGTATATTGCCTGCACAGAATCTGAGGAATCTCATATTCCCGGTTAATGCATTCCCATACAATTTTTTTCCACAGTAAAGACAGTTGGAAAATTAAGTCCATAAACCAATTATTTTCAGTTCTAATCTTGTTTCTGTTCTAATGAAACTCCTGACTCGATGTTTATGCAAATGGCGTGAAGTTACATGCCCCTGAATGTGGTCTAATGAGGGTTGGAGGGTGTCTGTTAGTTCATGTTGAAAAAATAAAGGAACTTTTTTCCTCTAGTTTTTCAAACTAATTATTCTCTCTTTTTAATATGGGAATAATCCTTTATATATATATATATATACATATGTATAAATTCTCTTCAATGGTACCATTTTCCTGTCCGCAGCTTTGATGTACTGCAGATACTTACAAAAAGGCTATGTTTTGGGAACAGCGGTCAATAGATATGGTCATGGTCCTAGCTGTTTAATGGTGAATTCAAATACAGTTGTATGAATGAACTGAAATTTAACAGAGGAAGAGAATCTCTGTCCTATTCATAATAAAGCATGCTTTTTATCTCCAATTGTTTTTACCCATGTTGTATCCATGTTTCCATCATTTAAGGACAGTACAGTTAATGAATAAATGGACCACAAATACCTTTGACCCTCTTCTCTGCTTATGTCCTGCGACCTGATGCTTGAATTGATGATGCCTGTTACCTGTATCTCTGGTCTTAATTTCTGTGTGTTTGGTGACTTTGTTTACCCTTCTGTTGCACTGGCTAATTGTCTTGAATCTCTGTGAAATAAGGTATAAGCAAGAGTGCATGGTTTACTCTTTTCACTGCCTTTCCTGAACAGCTACAAAATCATGTTCTTTTGACACTTTTGACCAACCACAATACTAACAAAAGATCCCGTTGCCCAAATATCTGATAGTTCAAAACGGCGTGTTAGAATACTACTTCCTTATAGTTAACTTTGCCCAGCATTGACCTGGAAAATTATTACAGAGGCTGGCATTCACGGTCCTTGACTAAGTTGTGTAATCTCTGAATCTCTGCAACAGAACAAATTCTGACTATAATTCTGTATGTAGCTCTGACACAGTTTCTTCAGTTATTATTATAATATTAATGTTATAAATGTGTATTGTACAGTTATTTAAATTATTTGTATGATACTGGAGTCCAAGAGTACATTGGATTAAAAAAAAAACTAAACAAAACCAAACCCTAGAAGTGCAAATAGAAGATGAATTTTGACTGTAACTCAAAACTAGCTTAATTTCTGACTGTCAGCTTGCTTAAAATGAAAAATAAACAACACGAGGCAGAATGATCCCATACAGAAACTGTGATCCTGCACAAGGCGAAACAAGAGGACGTAAAGTATAGAATGCCTCAACTGGTCATGAGTTGATAAATAAATGGTACTGTAGAACAGAAAAAAAATCAGTAGAAATAGCTGATATAGAAATAATAAATAAATAATGAAAATCAATGTTAGACAAGCACTAAATTCAAAGATAGCTTTGAAAATTGGAACAGCAGGCAAGAAAGACAATGGCACATGAAAATGAGAAAGTCAGGCTGGAAAATGAAGACAAAGGAATGAGGCAACACCAAGTATAGATCTCGTTGTTTGGGACTAGGAACCAAGTTGCACTTAGTGTGCCATGCTTCTAGTTTGTTTCCTAGTGCAATCAGGGTACATATTTCAACCTGTTATAAGTCTAGATTAATATCCCTTCTTATGTCTCCATATCTGTATCTTTCTAGATGTGAATTTAACTGCTTGATCAGTACAGAGCCATCAGACAAGGTCGTGTGAATTAATAATGACGTCTGCATAAATGTCAGTTCCTCAGTCACTCAGGAATTTGACATTTCTAAAAGCAAAGATGGACATTTTGTTACTCATGAAGCCTTTGAGTTGTTTGGGTCAGTCTTTCATGGTTTTGTGTTGTCTTTTGTTTCTACTTGTGCTACCTCAATAGTTAGGAAGTTAACTTGCGTTCAAAAGCCAGGCAGGAAAAATAGAAAAGTAGCTGCTGAGCTATTTCTTATCCATAGATGACCACGTTATCTACAGAATAGTGTCTGTCTTTTAAACTGCAATTCAACTTTTCCTTGTAAACAGGGACAGAAAAGGCCAAGGCAGACAAGGACTACTAATTTTATCCTGTGTCTGCATGAAGACGCGTGTCTCATAGTTGGTGTGGCACAGTCTTGTGTTACAAGAGCACATCACGTGTGGAGTTCAAGAATGAAAGCTGTACCACAAATAGTCACTATTTAGCTATGACTATTTCAGTTGCACTGCTATTGCATGGGCATCTTTAACAGGAAAGAATGAACTTTGTTCCTTTCCAGTAAAGATGTTATCTTTATTAAAAGATCTCTCGGAGCTGTGGTGCACCTGTCCTTTTATATGCAGCTGCGTTTGACCTGTTAGAAATCTCTGTATCATCAGCAAACAATTAGTGTTATTGCCTCTTTTTTTTTTTTTTTATTGCTGTTGGTTTCTTTCTTTTTTCTTTTTATCTTTTTTTCTTTTAAAGACAATATTTTACCACCTTTCCTTCGTCCTGCTTAACTCCTACTCACAAACTGAAAATCACTTCCTGGTGCCCCAGTTAGAGGAAATTTTTTCAGAGATATAACATCAGGCATTTTATGCATTTCTTTCTGGTATAATAAAGATAGGGGAACCTTTCAGCATAATTACTTAACTAGCCAAATATTTATTTTAGATATATTGTAGGTTGAATTGCTGTATGGCACATTAGACAAAGTATATATTGTGAGGGTGGGTGGAATCTGGCGGCTGCCTTCATTCATCTTGACCCCAGGCAGACTTTTATCAAAAAACCACTCCAGGGACATAAGAGTTATCACTCCCATGGGAAACTACAGAAAAATTTTTATTATTGCTCTGGCAGGAGCCTAGTGGAGGGTAGCTTTTCACTGGCACGGCTGTTGACAGTAATGCATCCTGCATCTTTCTGGAGCAGCTGATTGCACTAGAGAGCACTTCTTACAGGATGAAGTCTGTTGCATGCACTGTGGTGGAGGGAGGTGGGGCTGGTTTGTAATACAAATGTTTGTATTACAGCATTGCATTATTTAAAGGAAAACTGTGCTCAGGAGGCAGTGAGATTGCAGCTGCGTCCTCTCTCTTGGTGGAGACTGAGCCCAAGGGACAGGAGTGGGTCTGAGAGCCACCCATGGAGGAAGATTTCTGCAGCTTCCTCCTGTATGCCTGTCTGCAGGCCGCTGGTACCATCAGATTATAAAAAGACTTTTCCGTGATGGAAACTTGAAAACAATGTTGTTATCCTGTATAGGGACCTTGTCCTTTAAGTGGAAGGGCTAGCATGCTGCAAACTTTGGAACACCGTGTATGTCTTAATCTATGGTGATAAAGTATTCTAATTGATCCCTCCTTGTGTTTCAGAGCACTTTGGAAAAAATATCACGCGGTATTTTCTCTCTTGGGTTGGAAGGCCTAAGCAGGAAAAGAGACTCGCTGCATAATTATAGGGCAAGTGGGAGAAACTGGGATGAAACCTGGGTCTCCTGGTCTTTGTGGTAGCATCCCAGCCCAACAAAAGGCATACAGCTGTTCATGTTGGCTTTACTTGCTTAAAATTAAATCAAGTGAATAAGTGAATATTTAAGTACCTTTTTGTATTTATATATTGTCACTGCAGGCATGCCATTGTAGCCCAATTATTAATTCTTCTAAAAGAGAAACATGATATTATTTTACGTATGTGCAAGAGAATTTTCCTCCTCTGGCTGCACATTGAGAAGTGGGTGGGGGGCGGGAAAAGGAGTAACAGGCTGAGGGTGGAAAAATGTATTTTAACAGAAGAAAGATCCTGTGCAGTTATAGTCTCACAGCGAGAAATAAACATTGTAATCATAAACAAATGTAACCTTGAGTACAGAAGACAGTGATTTTATTGTATTGACATATGACGCTTGGGCAACAATGAAGGATTTGTTCTCTTACATTAGTCAGGACATGTCAGGCAGGGCCTTTCTGTGGTCATTGCTTCCAGATAGCATGTGTCAGAACTTGGATTATAAAATGTCTAGGAATGTACAGACAAAGGCACAGAAAAGGCTTGCTTTGAGGTGAAATGGGGGAACCTCTTCACCGGAAGGCCTGAATTTGAATGTTCTCAAGAATGCTGGAAACCAAATCAATATAAAGAAAACTTTCCTTCCATAGTGTGCCTGCTCTGTCATATTTAAATGCTTAGGTTTGCACTCATATTTAAATGCTTAGGTTTGCAAAGTGTTATCTGCATGTGATATCTCGAGGCGTAATAATCCAAAGCCAGCTCTACAGATCTATGCAAACTGTGACCATACAAATTGATGATGTGGATCCACACAAGACCATGCTCTGTCCTCCTGTGTCAGGTTTCTATCAGTGCCACCAGCTTAGACTCCATCAGCTTTCTCGCACAGATCCGATAGGATCATGTTTCTCAACCTGGATCTCAGTAAGAAGTGGGAATTGTTTCTTGTAAAACCAGCTACCCTGGAGGAAGGAGACCTTTATCGTGTGGATGAACACAGTCTGGATGGCACAACTAACTGACAGACAATGCTGCATAAGGATGTGAGAAAAGCCTTGGCTATACAAGAGCTGCCAGCTTTTCGATTAAGCAAAATCAAGAATACATTTGCAAGGCAGTACTTGTTCTTCTTTCTTTCTTTCTTTCTTTCTTTCTTTCTTTCTTTCTTTCTTTCTTTCTTTCTTTCTTTCTTTCTTTCTTTCTTTCTCTTTCTGTTCACCATACAATAGTGTAACTTCCAGGTTTTTGGTAACTCAACTGCATTGTGGTTCTTGCTGTAATAGGACAGAGCTCCTTTCCTGTAGGATTTTCAGTCCTATTGATTTAGAAAGACGAAGAGTGGCAAAAATATGGTATCAATTTCCTTCTTATGGGGGGGGGGGGAGAAATGAGGCAGAGAAGAACAAAATATCTTGACCAAGGTTCTTTAGGGCATTTGTGCAGAACTGGGTATTAGTGCAAGATCTAAGTCTTGTTTGTATGTGCTTTAAGGGTATCTTCCAAGTCTTCATTTGTTTGTTTAGAATCCAAACTAACTTTAACAAAACCCCTGTTTTGTAGAGATCAGATTGCAGATGCTGGATGCAAATGTAACGTGAAGCTCAGATCCTGTTTGTGTTTTCTGTTTGTTCGCTTGTTTTTAGTTCTAACACTAGGAAGCTTTTAGGGATGTTAAAAACAAAAGCAAATAAAAAACTAAATAAAAAAAACACCCAGAGTTATTCTATTCCAGTCAAAGCATAAAGAGAGGGTCTCATATCAGTACAAGGAAAAAAAGAACAAGACCTGCATGTTCTTTCCCTGTTAAGTGTTTCCTGCTCTGAAGGAAACTGTCTTATTTACTGTCTCGTTTGAGACAGTAAAACTAAAGAATGTTTTTGTACATTGACAAGCATACACAACAAATTCTGGGGCAAATCTTCAATCCAGTAATGGTTCTTAATACCCCATGGACATATAGCATATGGACTTTTGAGAGAAACACCTAAAAGGTGACCCTTTATTTGTTGTTGCTGCCGTTAAGATCAAGCCCTGTTTCTTTTTAGAAAATTTTCTGAGAAAGCAGCCATGCAGCAGCTCTCTTTGAGTCAGGAAGTAAATGAGCCTGGAAGGGACCTCTAGAGGCTGCCTGGTCTAACAGCCATGCTTGGAGCAGGTCCAACTTTGAAGTTATATCCAGCTTCAAAGATAACTTGGGCTGCTTAGGGCTGTGTCCAGCCAGGTTTTGAGTATCTTCAAGGATGAAGACTCCTTGGTCTTCTGGGTTCCAGTGTGTGACCACTTGGACAGTGAACAAAAATTTCCTAACATCTAATTGGAATTTCCTTGGCTGCAGCCTCTGTCTATCGCCTCTTTCCTTTCACTCTGCACCTCTAGAAGGTTTGGCTCTGTCTTCTTTAAAAGCGCCTGTTATATAGATGAAGAAAACCATAAGGTATCCCTTCATCTTCTCTTCTGGAGACTGAACAAACCCAGTTCTCTCAGCCTCTTCTCTTATGCTATATACTCCAAATCCCACCAAGTCACCAGACTGGTCGCTTCATTCAAAGCAAAAACTCAAATTAATTTACAACAGATATGTCTTCGGCTTTCAAGACATCAGTGAAGGCCAGACACGTGGGGTAAGTTATTTCCATGTTTGAAGGGAAATGTGTTGGCACAGACACAAGATACCTTGTTGCTAATGTAATTTTTGGCAGGTGTGTTCACTCAGACAAGTTTGTTAGATGCCAAAAGCAAAGCATAGTGTAACTTACATTTCTCACATGTGTCCTCACAAGCAGTCCTGTGTTGCCTTGGCTTTTCTTCTGCCATACAGCAATGCATATCAGAGAAGAAAATGGAGTAAATTATTCAGTAAATAGCAAAAGAAATAATTTCTGAATACTCCTGTAGCTTCTGACTAGAATTTCAATTTAGTTGTATGAATGCCCAATATTATTCCCTATATTCCAAAACATTCAAAAATGTTTGAAAAAATGTACGTATGGTTCAAATTATTTTGCAGAGTGATTCTTCACTGATTTCCTAGATAAAATCAATTCCAGCTTATAAAAATCCTTTCTGGACCTTGTCTGTCACCAGCTGTTATCTCACTTGCTGCATTGTAACCTGTCTTCATTGTAAACAGGGTTTCAAAGACATTGTGAGGACAGATTGAAACAGAGAAAACAAAGTCTAATTGTGTAGAAAGTTTACTTTGGGGTCTTTTAGGTGTTTTTTTCCCCCTCACAGAGTCAAATGGGCCTTTACTTGAATTAATTTAATCGTTGTAGAAAAGTTTTCTTTCTATATGGACTGCTGGGTATCTTGGTTATCTTTATTTAGTCCATGTTTCCATCCAAGGTGAGAATGGGGAAGTGCTTTCTCATGCAATATGCTGACATTACACCTTCTTGGCTGTGGAGGGCTGGAGTCATTTTGTATTCTGTCTATACAGGTGGCCAACAGGCTGTCAATACTGTGTATATATTTGTGTATATATATCTCACTTGCCTGCCTGTTTGCAATTGCCTTTAACACAGTTGCTTAAAATTGCCAGCAGGGAAAAGGATACTGTTGTGTTTCTCTTACTAGTTATCTTATAGTTAAAAAGGCCTTGAATCTATGCTTGCAGTATCATGTCACCTGATTGCTATTTGCACACTTTTTGCCTGTCATACTCCATTGTTCAAATAATTCATTAAATAAGAATGATCTCCGGGTCGAATACTTCAAGGATACTTCAGATACCTGTTCCTCTGTAGGTATGGTTTCAGTGGTGAATCACTGATAGATGTTCTTTAATCAGTTGTGAACATACTTTGTGGTGTTTACACTTAAACTATTTCTTGCACTAATTTTGATAGAGTTTTGTGTGGCGCATCAAAAGTCTTCTTCAAGCTGAAATAGATCTACCACTCTCCTGTTATCTACTGAATCTATTAATCCAACAAAGAAGGAAATTGGACTGACTTTTCTAGTTCTTTTTATCACTGTTTTATTCTAGTAGTTGAAAATTGTTTGCTTAATCATTTGCTCCACAACATTTCTAGGGCTTAAGAGTGGTTTGTGATTTCATCAATCATTCTGTGATTCCTTCCTCCACTTTTCTTTTTATCCCTGTCCTCTGTATATTCTCAAAGGTGATGTCCTATGGTCAAAGACCATTTTGATTAGTTCCTGAAGTAAAGACCAGCTTTCATGAAGCCTTTCTTATTTAGGTATATCTGTCTTGTCCAAATAATCTGTCTTTCTTCTGTTCTCTGGTGACTTTTTTTTTTTTTTTAATATCCACAGAGGAAGAAAAGTCTTTCTTTTAATAAGAAATTACTTTTCTCCAGCTAATTCACAGGTCTAAAATGCAGAGTATCAAACAAGTAAATGTCATTACTCTAAAAATATTGGTACTAACCCCATTTTCAGAAGAACTACTGAAGTGATTTGGATGATAGTTCACAGCAAGTCAAAAGTAAAGGAATCGCACCCAGATGTTTTTGTCACTTTCTTATGATACGCTTCGAATATGAGCAGCAAATCAGAACTTGGCCCTAAATCTTCCTCTCAGCAGCATGTTATTTCCTAAATGAACATCCCATGACCATGCAATATGAAAGTTTCCTTGGTGATGCTGACTCTTCTTGAGATGAAAAAGCCTGAGCAAATTCATGCTGTGGAAACTGCAGTTACTGAATTTGACCAATTGCCCTTTCTGTTCAAGCACCCCTGCAAACAAAATTACCGTCTTAGGCTGTCCTTGGCCTCATTGTGCACAGTTTACAAACCCATCAGCCTTGCAAAGAGATCTAGAAATATAGTATTCTTTATCTTATATTGTGAAAGGGTCCACATGGAAATGCAATGTTAATAGAATATCTTTAGTCTTTGTATATAATTCAGCATTCAAAGTCACAACCACACCTAGAAGCAAGATCAGATAGCTTTCTAATACCTCCTGTACATTTCTGTGGGCAATTGTGTTTGCTTTGTGCATTCTTGTATTTTCATTGTGCATATTTTTATTCTCATCCAGGATTCACCCATCTGAGAGGAACAGATTGAGCGCATACATGCACACTGTCTGCATGCTCTGTCTTACTGTTCAGCCTCTATTTTGTGTCGTGTATTTAAATACTCAGGCCTGTTTTGTGAATGTGCAGCATGATTGGCAGCATAGGTGAATCCAGGGTAAATAAAAACCCACATATTTTATTGTTACCTTGATGGGTTAACCACAAAATTTATCTTCTTTGTAGCGTCACTTTAAACTGGCAATTGAAAAAAGCTTTACAGGGATTCATTTGGTATACAGAAATAAATCTAGGAATGCACAAGCTGGACTTATGGAGCTGTTCTACCTTTTACTGTTTTGTAGTGTTTGTGGGGACATGGGACCAATAGCTATATATGTTCAGATTGAGGGTAAAGAACTGAGAAGATGAAGACTGATTATGAAAAGACTGCTTTGCTTATTGCTAGGAAGGCAGATTAAGATACCTTAATATACAGTTACTAATTATTCTAGGGATGTGTGCATATAGGCTAATGATGTCTAGATAGCATGTATGTGGGAGGGTTTGAAACTCTTCTACAGAGCACATTGTGCTATGATCTTTCTGACATCTGAAAATCTTTAAGGGACCTCACAGATAAGTTAAGGATGTAACTAGCTACATGCTGATCGGCTTCCAAAGTAAAATCTTAGATTATAACATTAGAATGAATGTTCATATTTTAAGGAAGGTCTTCATAACCTGAATATCTGGAAAATGGACAGTAGAGCAGAAAGTAGACATGTTGTGCATGCATTTTAGTGGATGTTTCAGTGCCGTGGGTGCTACATGCATGGCTTATGTAGTACACTTTTACCTCACTGTTATGTGGAATTTTTATATTATGTGTGGATCAATTGAATCTTTAAACTGACTATAACTTTTTCACTCTATGAAAGCAGGCAAAATGTTTGACATAAAGGCTTCTGTATCTTGTGCACCTCCTTTTAGATAACAACTATACTGATTTGCTGACATCAGATGGTTTTCAGAGTGATACCCAAGCATGCAAATAAATTGCATAGCATATCTTTCATGCACATTAGAAGCACAATTTTGCAAATGTGTAACTCAGCATTTGGCAACACCATCTCTGTGCTTGATTGACAGGTTATTTGATTTGTAACAATTCTCAGCCTGGAAGTCCCTCTCAAGCCGAACATACAGATTTAGGCTATCATTCCTGGAGTTCCCAGCTGTGTTTGTGAAGGCTGTGGCCACCACATGTGCACGTGACTACCATTACTCATGTGAGCCATCCCAATTAGATACATACAAGGCTGCAATGCCATACCCTAAACGATCAAAATAGTCCAAATCCTGAATTGTAACTTTCATTCAAGCACACACATAATCCTTTGTGTGCCAAGTAGTGTTTTAATTAGCCATTGAAAGCAGTAAGTGTTAGACTCTGAAACTGATTATGCATCTAAAATTCACTTGGGCTAATTAAATAATTTAGTTTTCATTCATGTTCCATTGGCTGTTTCTCTTCTTTCATTAATTTTAACACACAGAAAACCTCACTAAGATCACCCTCAGTGTAAATGCATGCTCACAGACTGCTTTAATCCCCACAGAGTGTTGGATATTACTTTCAACTCAGACCTAATTAATAGTGTATGTTGTTTATTGAAATCAGAGCTTTTCTGTATATTATAGAACATATAAACAGATACTTGTTGTGTGCTGTCATTTTCAAAATATTGTTCTTGTCCATGTCTGGTGCAATCCTTAATTTTAGAAGGCATCATATTACACTAGAGATTCCTCTGACAGAAAGCAAACTTTAATTTTCTTCTTTTTTCTTTCTAGCATATTTGTACTGGTTTTAAAACTGTGTGTGATTGAAAATTACACTCCAGTTTCCTAATGAGAAGTGTCCTTTTCAAAACTACTAGTGATGCCCTCAGCGAGGGAGATAGGATTTGAATGGGAATTGAGATTAAAGGTCTGTCTAGATCAGGTGTGAGTCCTGGCAATACGGCAGTATTGAGAAGGTGACTGCTACCAATAGCTCAGTTTCTGTCAGTAGTACAAGGATTTCATGACAGCACAAGTCATAAGCACACATTTAAATCCTCTTTGAATTTAAGGTGGAAAAAATCTGTGCTTTGCAGAAGTCCTGCTTTGTAGAAGATTGGCTTGATTGCTTACATTATGAAAATGAAACACTTTATCAAGTGTTTCACTGAACACTAAAACTAAACTGCAATGCAAAAAAACTAAACTAAAATGCAAAAAAGTCAAACAAAAACATCCAAGCAGCAGTAGATAAGTGGTTAAGCTATTTAGAATAGCTGTGATGCAACATCTCATAGTCAGGATGCTACTTGGACATCTAGGCCTGCCAATCACTGGGATTAACGCCTGACTCGGAGAGAAGGCCCATCTGCTTCCCTGGGCCTCAGAGGAGTTATCCTAATGATTGACGTTTTATACCTGGGCTACTGAAGGCATAGGAATGTCAAGACTTTGCTATGGCCAGAATGAGTAGCTGTAACTAGATTTAAAACTCAAGTACCACTTGCTATTCTCAACTCTCTTCAATGGCTGTCCCCTACCGTTTTAAGGTCCTTCAGGTCTGCATTGTTGAAGTGTAGGATCACTTGTCGTGGTGAGGGAGGCTGTTGGATGATTTAATTTTAAATGCAGTTGTGTGGTAAGAGTTTGCTTTTTTTTTTAAAATTTTCCTGACATCTTAGAGACATTTTTGGAATTCAGTCCCTTTAGCACCTCATTTATTTAGTTATTGGGATAGAATTACTTTTGGAAGTCTTATTTCAAATGAATCATTGTTTATTGCTAATATTTAGCAGAGGGAACACTGTTTAGTGGTTTTATGCTTGGTCATTGACGCTGAGTGGACTTGTCTGGAATAATAAAACAGGTTCTGATAAAATGACTGTAGATCCTCCAAGGAATTTGATTTTTGGCCTAAGAATCTTCCAGCCAGGTGGATTTTTAGAAACTGCTTATGGGTAGCCATTGATTATGGAACAGATTTATTTAGGATAGCTGAACACAAGACTTAAGGCTACATAATCTTTTGGATTGTATTTAACAGTATGCAGCTGAGTTTCTGAATGCATAGAGGTTATGTGATTTTTATATGTGAGCAAATGGTACTTCTCTGGACAGTTGTAGTAAACCCAACCCAGATTTCAGCAAGAGTTTCTGCCTTCAAATTGCGCAAGAACTGCTTTTGCTGGAGGTGATTCTACAAATTCCTTTGTTAACTTAAAGACACAGATAACTTAATTTTCAAAAGTATTTTTTGTATTGGAATGCCTCAACATTTGAATGCTCACTTGAACACACCTTTTAAAAATATGAGGATGTGCTATTTTCTGCAAAACTAGGCTCTTTTCTGTTGGTTCATGTCTGTTGGATAAAAATAGAAGTATCTTAGACCACTATTCTAAGCAAGTATATTTTTCTAAGCAGAAAAAATAAGATAGTAAAATAAAAATTACCTGATGCTATTTGAGGTGTGCCTGAAGCAGCATGGACAACTGCTTGAGGGACACCTGGGTTTGCCATTGATCTATGGACCTCAGGCAAGGTGCATCCCCCCTTTGTTCTTCAATTCATAGAACAGAGATAACGCTCAAGGGTGCCTTTGTCACATGCTTTCAGATCTTCTGATGAAAGGAGCTTCACAGAAACAAATAATAACCCTATTCACTGAGAATTTCATATAATGGCAAACTAATTTTCCATGTTAGCGAAAATAAATCGAGGAGTTCTGGAACTAGGAAGCCCAATATGTGCTCTAGGCAAGCCCAGCTCTTCAAGTGAAACTTGTCCTGCAAAACAGACACTTTGTAAGTCTCTGTCCCTAAAAGGATTCTGAATGTCTGATATGTTATCCGCTTATTGTTATTCAGACAGTTCCTGTTCTGGGTTGATTTCCCTTTTTTTTTTTTTTCCCCTTTTTTCCCCCTCTCTTCCTCCCAATCTTGTAAAAACTCAGTCTTTGAACCCTTCATTCCTATCAAATCAGACTGACATTGATCTACAGGATCAGAAGTTGCTATGGCGGTGGGATGGGTGGGCAGAAAGTTGTGTGTAGCGTGACTGTCTAGGTCTCCTATCTTCAGGAAACCAGGGCAAAAGTCATGCCTGCCTTCAATCTATTTGCTTTGAAACCAGAGTATAGATTTGCCAAAACAATATCTCCAAAACAGAAGCTATCCTTATCCCTGGTTCCATGTGGTGTTGAGCTATCCAGAGAAGAAAAAAGAACATATGCTTAGCCTTATAAGGGACTACAGAAAGGAGAGGAATAGTCTGTTTTCCATGTTCATGGTGATGAAGCCAAATCTTTGCAGCAAGAAAGAGGTAAGGTTAGATATTTTATGGGGGAGAAGGAACCTTTCTGATGCAAAAGTTGAATGGATTGTGCAGGGAATAGGTGGAGCCTCTGTCACTGCATGGTTTTAAAAACAGGATTATGCAAATGCCTATCAGGAACGGCATAAGAATACCTAATGACTACACGACCTTCTGAGCTCCCTTTGAACCACCTTTTCTATGATTCTTCTATGAAGTCTAGGTTGCCTTGTGAAACACAGATATACAATGAGCTGAAAGTTTGGCTTGTGTAGAACAAACAAGCTCATAGAAATAAACTGTCCCAAACAAGTCATTTAGTCCTCGGAGGAGGGAGAATCAAAGCCTTTGCAAAAAGCTACAACTTGCTAAATAGCAGCAGGAAGCTAATGCAGTGTGAGACGATGAAGTGTCATCCATATCCTGTCCACGGTTAGAGAGAGATAAGGTATTATCCAGTGGTGAAACTAGCTGCTCTTTGTTCGGAATTTGGATGACAGAACATGGCAAGTGCTGTTGCATCTAAGATCCAGATCCCAGAGCCTTACCCTTACATCCAGTCCTTAATTAATCTCTCCTGGAGTCAGGTGTTAGTTCAGCCACATAATAATTTCCTGAGATACTGACAGAAAACTCTACCAGCTTAGAAGCCGGTAATATCTTAGGGCACTGCTCAGTGGCACGAGAGTTAGCAGCAGAATTTGTGCAGAGTGCTGAACTTTGGCAAAAGAGCATTTCACTGCTGCTGTTTCTGTCTCCCTGTTGATGCTACTATAAACTTTTTGACTTATTTTAATGGATGATTATGAATAACTGTCTAAACTGAAAGTTTAACACGAAATCACAAAATTTGATTCAGAAGAAAATGTTTAACTGAGGAGTATTGCATTTTCTACTAAAAAATAACCATCAAAATGTTTTTATCAGAAAACTGAAAAAAAAAGAGAAAGTTAATGACAATTTATTACACTTTCTGTTTTGCTTTCTAGTCAAACATACTAAATTTACTGAGAAAATCCCCTAATTCTCCAGTCAAGACAAGTACCAAGCTTACAAAAGAATTTTTGCTCTGCAGAAAAACAGCATAAAGAGTTGCTTATGGGGATATAGTAACTTGTCACTTTACACTTAGTGAACCTGGAGGGAAAAGAAACCCCAACAAATCTGCAAATGGTGATGCTTGCAGTCTGCCTTGAACTCGCTTAGTATGACGAACAGTGACACTGCTGTCCTAATGTATTGCTGACAGAGCTGCTGTACTCATTAACCTTTGATGAAACAAGATGTCACTTTGTTCACATCAAATGCTCCTTGATGCCAGTGCTCAGAGACTGTTTTTGTTGCTGATGCAGACATCAGCTATTGTTGTTGAAAACATTGTCTCTCCCAGCGTTTCACTGCCCAGGAGGATTTAGGTGCTGATCATTATCAATCTGCAAACACAATCTGAAGTCGAGACTACATTTTTAGTTTCTGCAGGTTTTAATTATTTATCGTTATTAAACATATTTATTTTTAAGTGTAATTTAGGTATATTTGAACACCTGAAAGTGTTAAATTCTTGATGTGCTGTGGGATGCTGCCATGAACTTGAGGATATATTTGAGTGATCCCATCATCTTTTTTGAGGCTACTGGAACTATTAAAGAAATATTTACAGTATTTAAAACGCTACATAGTAGAAAGCACATTGTAGAGGGAGGAGAGGCATTGAGTTGTGAAGTATTCTGGTCAGCATCATGATTAAGCAGTGGTGTAGCCTGGATCAGAATTTAGATCTCCTAATTCCTGATCTCTAACTATTTATGAGCATTGCCTTCTATTATCAACACCAGGAGCCGATCTCACTGTTCTGTGTACAGCTAATATCATGTTGCCTAGTCAGGTAGCCTGACTGACTATCTCTAATATGGAAATAATGTATACCAAAAAGTGTCATTTTTATTTAGTCTTTACTTTGCATGATAAGTACAATAATTTTGCTATGAGATAAATGAAGGGGGAGCAAGAAGGAAAAGAAAAATTTTGGTTTCCTGGCTGAATGTATACATTTTTAGAAACACTGTGAGATCAGAGGTGCATATTCTCACAGTTGCGTTTGTGTTTGTTATTTTAGTGAACAGGACAATATTTACAGATGACCTTGAAGACATTTTTTCCACTTTATACTCCTCATTATTTTTTCCCTTACATTAGGGGACTTTGCAGGTTTTGCATGTGATTTGTTTGGGGTGCTTTTTGAATTTCTATTTTATTTTTTTTTTCTCAATTAGGTTTGCAATCATTACAGCTGTTATGCAGTTGTAACATCTTGGGAATCAGCTGAAGATAAGAGTAGGGATTCTTCTAATTTGCATTTGTGCAGAGAGGGAGTGTCTGATCAGGGACTGATGCTGGAATTCTAGCTAAAGGCTGAATCACACCTAAGGGGGTCCTGAGCTTTCAAAGCTTGGTGGAATAAAATAGCTCTAGAAGCAATCTGTAAAGAAAAGATTTGAAGGAAGGAAGGTGAAAATCACCTTGAAAACAGAAAGTCGCTTAAAAGTCATAAGAGCCATTTTAGACTCTTGCAGTGAGAGGAGGCAGCAGAGGTGAATCTGAAAGAAAGTGTAAGTAGATGAGATGCAGGCAGAAGTTTTTGCATGGGAAATGTAGGAAATATTATTAGTTTGCTTAACACTGAAGTGCATCTGTCCCTTATTGAGTGATGAAAGCCCAGGAGATTGACCAACCACACTAGAACAGCTTTACAAGATGAGCATGTGAAATTCACAGAATCGCTAACTTACGTGAAATATGACCCTGCTACTAAACAGCAACACAATGGAAAGTGCATCTGAGAACACTCATGGAATATGATCAAGCATAGCTCATACAGAGTCCTTGAAAGGTGGTAGTAAATACACTCATTTAAAGACTTTCACCTGTTGCTTTAAATCATTCATACCCCATGGCATGTCTGCCAGCACTGTGACCCCTGGCACAGAGCGAGGAACATCAAAGAAAGAAGCGAGCAGATCAAGTCTCAGGTAGGCGTTGCACCCTTGTTATTGATAAAAGAAGTGTCAGTAAGTTATAAAACAGGTGGAATTGGAATATTGTAAGCCTGACATGAGTGACCCAACAAATATTAGTAGGATGGTACTATCTGTTAGTGCAGAATCATATAGAAGGCATTTTAAAAGATCATTTAGAATTATTTCTGTTGTCTCAAAGACATGTGTAAATGTGGGCTATGTATTGCTAGCTTGGTTAAAAGCTCCTCTTGACTTTTTTTTTTCTTTGAAGATTTTTTTAATCCAAGAAGGATTTACAGTTTCTGATACTACCTACAATCACCAATGAAAATAAGATTCTTAGTTTACCTTTTATTGATGAGGTTAATTTTTTGAGATGTACCACCATGCCATGTATCTTCTCTGATCTCTGCTGCCAGGCTGCTTATGGTCAAGTATTTACTGTCAGGCTCTGTTTTCTGCTGAAATGGCTGTTTTCTCTGGAAATACACACATGCTACTTCCCTTCTCTAAATGTTCTTCATTTGCTTTTAGGTACAACATGTACAGACTGGTTTTAAAACAGTAGAAATTGCTCTCTGGAAATGAACTGTAGTTAAAATGGAAGACAAGCCTATTTACAATCAGAGCCAACAAGTCTGCAAGCATACGCTCTGGGAATCTAATATCAGGCCAATTTCAGTAATGTTCATTTGTCTATGTACTATATAATCTGTTGCTACTGAACCAGAAAAAGTCTGCTATGAAAGTTTATCACTTTTAATCACTGAATGCTAACATCAAAAAACTTTTTGAACAAGAGTAAAAGGACTTTCACAAATCCTCTTCAGAGAAAACAGTTTGTGGGGTATTTTTCTGAACTAAGGGAAGCTTTAAGAGTTAAACAAATTCATGAAAATGCTAATGACACGAGTCTGATGCTGACCTTAGATATTAATGACTTCAGAGAATATTCTGTGTCATCCTTTTACTGGACCCAAATAAATCTGTGCTTTCATAACAGTAGCTGTGATAGCAAGACCAGAACCATACCCAAGCCCCCACTTTAATGTCTGCCTGCCCTCTATGTTTATACATATTTACATCCTGTCTTCATCACTAATAATGACAAGACCCCTGGTGCATTCCTTCAAGCTTTTCATACATGAACATCCAAAGGGTTAAAACACTGTTGGACAGAGAGTTGGTGTTTGGTGTGGTTTTTTAGTATTCCAGTTGTGATTTTCTTTTAAAGTTGGTATTTTTTTTTTTAAGGTTAATTTTGGTTGGTTGGTGTTTGCTTTTCTGGTAGTAAAGCATTTAAGGGAGAAAGGGAAAAAAAAAAAAAAAAAAGCAGCTTTGTAGTCTTCTCTGAGCAGCCAGAACCTGGCTCTGTCTAAACTTTCGAAAAGTGATTTCAGTGAGTCAGAAATGCTTTCTCTAGTGTTTCTGTGTACTTTCTCCGGGGTTTTGCCATCCAGAGTGTACCGCAGGAGTTCAGATTTCATAGTGCCCTAAAGCTAAGTGTGTTTCTAAGACAAACAGCAGCCTGATGGTTGCACTGAAATGCAACACTGAATAGTTGCACTGACATGAGGAAGCTGGGTGAATGCCAGTGTCATGTGGGCCTGGTGGAGACATGGTGGTCTCTGCTGCAGAGAGAGCAAGGGCATTTTCTGGCAGCAGAAAATGCATCATGTTCACATTCAGTTTCAGAGAGAGTCAGTTATGGTAATCAACGCTTATTTGGGTCACAGGAAGTGATAATGTTTTCTGTAAAGCAAGAAGTAAAAAACCCTGTCTTTTCAAAAAGCCACTGCTACCCAGCCACCTCAAAAAAGGCTTCATACCACTCCTTTGTAAGATGATGTTTAGTGATGTTCAGTGACAGAGGAGACAACATCTTGTTTTGTGCTTGAGAACATTTACCATTTTTAATCAGCATGATTTCGGTCTTTCCCAGGCTAATGTTAGTCAAGAGGTCTTCCTCCTCTTTGAATTTCCTTACCCATTTTAGTTATTCTAGCCTAGCTTGGTGTAAAGAAATCTTCACAGTAAGTAATGGTGTATAGGGGTGTTCAGTGATATCTCTCAGTGGGCGCTGTGGGTGCAGTTCCAGTAGACCTCTGGTTTATGCATATGAAGGTTCGAAGGTTACTCTGCTGTCCTAACAAAGAGAAACATGATCTTGAAATGAACACGATGATAAATATGGAAAGTTAGCTTTTACTATTTTTTTCAGCCAGCTAACAGTAAGGTGTAATTTGTCCATGCCCCTTTCTTCTATTTCAGCTGTGGCTGCTATAGGCACCAAAGAGGACAGGAGGAATGGAGGTAGGCAAGAACATGCATGTAAGGGGAAGGGAAGAAATCAAGTGCCTAAAATGTAGGCAGCTCTACACTAGAGATTTCTCTGAAGTAATCCCAATTTAGACTCTACCTCAACTTTAAGAATTTTAAACGGATCGGTTGTGACTCTGGGACTCAAGCTCAGATCTGAGGGCAGGGATTTGGGCCGCTTTCTGTACTGTAGACAGAGCTGTTGGAAGCTGCCTGGAAGCTGGGAATTTTGCCTACTGCCAAAACTATGTTCGCAAATGCCATCTTGTAGTTTTTCTTCATCTCTTTTCACATCGGTGTTGATTATCATTGATACTGGCTTGGAAAAGGAGATGCTCTCCTATATAGTCCTGCAAGCACCACAGTGTCCAGACATCTCCAGGGGAACCTTTCTTCCTGCCGTGCTCAGCACATTTTCGCAGCGGCTGCTCTTGTAGTGTAGGCAAGTTTCATGGCTTAATGGGTTGGTGCCCACAAACCCAAATTCTTGGCAGGAGTAGCAAGGTTAATTACTTTCCATTAAGGTGAAATCTTGGCTTGCAGAGACTTTTCCTGGTGACTTCAACACGGCTTGGATTTTACTCTCCGAAAACCAGTGACTGTGCAACAAAAAGAATGTGTCCTGCTAATTTGTGAACCTTTGATTTCAGTTGCTGTTGTCCTACTTAGCGCTGTGTGCTAGCTTAGCAATGTCTGGCAGCACTACGCTGATCCTACCCACCTCCTGGCCCTGGATTCACCCGTCCTGTAACTGATAAGCAACGTATTATTTTATTTACTGACTAGCTTAATCTCTAACTATACTGCACTATGTTACTGGACACTTTTGTCTGTTGTAGGAACTTCGTATTTTATTTTGGAAAGTTGGCTAGTAGCAATCTAACCACAAAGGCTAGGAATAGGAATAGCAGCATATGTCTTGTGAAGAGAATGGTTTGACAAAACTGCAACACATCACAGAAATTCTGCACATCTCATATACACAAGGAGGGTTTATTTTTTAAGGCTGTCATTGGTCCTATGTATCTCCACTAAACTACAATAGCTAATTTAAGTTGCCAGTGCATAGCCAGTTATATTCTTTTCTTTTTTTTTTTTTTTTTTGGGAGGGTGGGGTGGTGAGGGACAGGGGAGGAGGGGCAAAATATATATATACATATATTTAGTTTTTTTACTTGTCTTTGAAGGTTTCTGAAGAATATATTTTCCCTCTTTGAATTATCAAAGCCTCTTGACCTCATGGTTAATAACTTTGTTTGAGGGTGCAAAGTTAAGACAACTCAAGTAAATAGTCTCATTGACTTTAAGAACATTGATTATTAACAGCAGTCAAGTGCAAAAGGGTTTTCAGCACTGGCTCTCACTTAAACTTAAAATTCAGCAAAAGTATCCACTGAAATCAACTGGAAAGTTTTCCAGAGTAGGGAGTGAATATAAAACTGAGGAGAGTCTTGAGGACCAGGCCCATGTTAAATAGTTCTACTCCCTGAATGCAAACAGCTGACGGCTTCTGGATAAGCCAAGACAAATGCTTTTTTTCTGAATTCTTTTTTCTTTGATGGCAAAATCTAATTTTTTGCAATTAATATGATAAATGTCACTAAGGCAGCATGGAAATGGAATATATCTGAAATTGATATGTCACTTCAGACTGTAGTTGGTACAGTCCGTTTCTCTTTGTAACATGTATTTAGTTCATATCTAGTCCCAAGCGCTGCTCATCTTATTCCAGTTTTTTTATTTGTAGTATATAGGGACAATTGAGGTACCGTGTTCTTTCCATAAACTTTTTCCTGTCATAGCACAAGGGTGGAAAGAAATTAACATGAGAGGAAAGTGTGCTTCACCAGTGCCAGAAAAATAAAAGTATACAAAGTTAAAGCTTTTAAGTTAAGGAACACAAAGTTAAAAGTTCAAAAATCAACTAACTTTCTCTGAGTTTTATATACCTGGGACCAATTTTCAAGATCAGATTTTTTCCTTGTTTAAAAAGAAAAAAAGTAGAGGAAGCATGGTCTCCACAGATGTCCTTTTAATGCCCGCTTTTATTTTACCTTACTTCTTCCCTGGTCTTTTCACTCCTACTGACAAGCAATCCGAGCCTGTTAATCCTGACCCTTAAACCCTGCTACATTATAATTAACTTTGTGTCTCATGACTCTGATTTTGATGTATTAAATGCATGCCTTGTTATCCACTCAGTACAGAATAAGACATTGGCTTTACGAAGAATGAGATCCAGTGCTTGGGAGAAAGCTTTATTTGTCCATAAAGACAAATAAACCCTATTTCCAGGACTTAAGTGACATTAAAGGTTTGTTGATATTAAGAAATTTAATCTGTTCAAATGCTTAAAAAAAATGCTTTCCAACTAAATTCAGACTTGCACTAAATCAACTGATTTAGACTGTAAGGATTTTCCTCTGGTTTAACTTAATGGAATAAAAAAAAAGTCACCGAAACCATTGTAGTTTTTATCTTGGGATATGAGTCAGCTGGCAGGTAGTCCTTGCATGATCCATTTGTAAGGTGATGATTTTCAACAGAAAAATGATGAGCCTGTTTCTGAAACAGAAAAATTTGAAATCAGTAAAGCTGCTTTCAAGAGAGAAGCTAAGTGATTTGCAGGGTAAGGGAACTTTCATGAACTTTGAATCGAATTCATCAAGTTTAAGACTGGAATTGCTTAGATTCAAAGTCAAAACTGTGAGAAGCAGAGCAGAGAGGGCAGGATCTTACATTTCTTAAGGCATGTGCTTCAGAAACAAACTGTTTCTTCCAAATGAGTCAGCTTATCGTTATTTTCCCAGGTTTTGATGAGAACAAAAAAGAATCAGATATTAAATATCTTATTTCCGTCAGAAATTCCATGTTATCTTTAGAACAGCAGATATCATTTCTTCAGATGAGAAAGGTGCACTTCATTTCACTTTTGCTAAACAAACTTTTGGCTTAATTGGCTGGTTGTCAGGAGAATTAAGTGAAAACGACAGCGCATTGCCAAAGTGCCAGAGACTTGGATTTAAAAACATTTCCACCAGAAATCTGTATTTCAAACCATCAGTCTGAAAGTTTTTCCATGACTTTGGTTAAACTGAAAAGGAGAGAACAGGGCCTAAAATGCAGAAGAGCTCTGCTCATTCACTGGTCAAGTCATAGGAAAAACTGGCTGTATTAATTTATTGCAAAATACTGATGTTTCTTGTCAAATGCACCCCTTCTAAAAGGCTTGATGAGAAAGAGGGACCTCTTGAAAAAACTTGATCCAGCTGTGGATGAGGAAAATTGAGGTTTTTGCTGGTATAATGAGAAGCCTGAGGGTTGGCTGGGGAGAAGAGTAATTAAGTTTATCACTTAATTTCACGAAGGTCCAAAGGCAGCCAGGAATGGAAGTCGGAAGCAAGAGGATGCTGCTGTGGGCCCATGGGAGCAGCCAGCAGCTGAGGCTGGTGTGGGCTGAGCTGCCTGGGCAGGGAAGGAGCTGCTGGGATTGTCTGGCAGCGGGGTCATTAACTTGTGGAATCACCCTTTGCTTAGGCAAATCCAGGGCATGAATTGAAGGAAAATACTAGTGTTAATAATCTTAAAACAAAGGAACAGGTTGAATGGCTGTAGGACAAAAGGGATGGGAAGGTCTCCTTTTTGCTGTCCCCCAGTGACCAGTTTCCCTGCCCCGTCTCACTCACCTCCTTCAGGGTCCTCACTGCAGCCACCTGCCCTTGCTGAATTTGGCCCAGTGGAAGATAGAGAGTTGCCCAGAGCCCCCAAATTTTAGATATTTGAGGGAATCTCTCTGTCTCAAGCCGGTGAATTCTCCTGAGAAAGGAAAATGAAGTTAGTTCTCCTGCTTGTTTATACATCTACAGCTGAGGTCCCTTAAGACAAAGGCTTCAGGCAGTTGGTTCCCTTCAAAAGGAAGGTGAACGCCCATGAGCTAGCTGCTTCAATTTAAATTGAGCTCCATCTAGAAGAACTGTGGCACTTGTAAGCATGATTAGAACTTAAAACTGCTGTCACTTAGCCAGCAAACAATGCACATAACAACCACTTTATTCTTGGCAAAAACAAAGTTCTGTGTTGTTGGTTTGTTTGGGTTTTCTCTTTAACTGTAACCTTATTTAAAAGGAGTAGCCCGTGTGTTAGTGATGTACAGGAATTCTCATGGAAATTTTGAGAATAAATACCAGCTTTGCTAAATTCTCTATTTTAGAAGTGACATGAATGAAGGAGAATGTAGAAGAAAAATTTTGTGTGACATATAGCCTGTACCTCTGAATCTAAAAAAAAATGGAAGCCACTGAACAGTGCATGTGCTGTGGTGATAATGAGCCTTTTTTTGGTTGTTTGTTTGTATGAAATCACAAGAAAACTGATGTTACTTTTTATCTTTTGCCATTTCAAGCTTTTGCCAAAATGCTGGAGATGTAATATGATCCCCCATAATTACATGTTTTGAGATAGAGCATTCCTTGGCTGTTTATATGGATTAAAACTGACTTAAAATGCTAGAAGGCATTCCAGTCATAATGGTAAACTAATTAGCAATTAATACTGTGCTATGGTTTAAGAGTCATTTTTCTGTTATACTTTGCAATTAAAATACAAATATTTCAGTAAGCTACAAATGATTTAACATATTGATTTATCTCAATCTGATAAATTCTTTGGTCTTTACAAACAGAAGAAAAGTGTCATGGAACAGCAATCAAAGAAAAGAATAGTGTTGAGAACAGCACTATGTATAACCTCACTAATTTCACAAAAGTCATTCCTTATTTGCAGACTTGCATTTATCTGTGGCAATAATTGGAAAAAAAAGGGTAGGATCAGATCTTTATTCAGATTTTAATTGCCACTGTAAAAGCTCCACATGAATAAATGGACCAAAAGTTTGTTTTACCTCTCTGTTAAGGTGTTGGAATCCTGGAATGGCTAGACAGACCATAAAACAATGCTTCATAGATTTATGCTTATAAAGATCTATTCTGGCACCATTTTCTCTAATGATAGGTTAATATGTTTAGTTTACATCAGCTGCCAAGAATGAGTACTTCTCTGAACTGTATCCAAACTGAATATGTCTAAGATATAAGACTATTTTTTCCATTTACTTCAGTAGGCTTTGGATCAAGTCCCTATTGAATCTTCAAAGTCAAATTGGAAATCTTGTGTAATCATACCATACCTTATATCCCTTGAGCTGATTCCAGCCCTAGAGCTGGCCTATTTAGAGATTTCCGATAATGTTGAACACAAAGTGAGCCTGGTGTGATTCTTTGAATTTGCTAATGTATCCAAGTAAGTTGTTGATTTCTGAGAACCTAGAGGATGAAATATAATGCTGTGTTTTCACTGGAGGTTTTTTTTTTTTTTTTAGGGTTTCATTCCTTTTATTTAATGGAGTTACCATTCTTTGCTGTTATACTCAAATGACAGAAAAAATCAGGTTTAGGGGCCTGCAACTGTCTGACTCTCAGTACTGATGGTCATTGTGCATCCAATCTGCGTTATTAGTAAAGGTGATCCAACAGGGAGGAGGTAGGCAAGAGCTTTGAAATAAAACCTTTAGAAATATGTGTTTTCCCTATGCTTTGTTTGCAAATTTGACTTTGGAAGACTGGTAGAAATAGATGGAAGAGTAATTTCTTGCCAAGCCCTGGCTGTCAGTTTAAGTTTCAAGTGCCTGTTTGTAAAATATTGTTGGTTAAAGAGCGTAAGCGTTCAAGTAGAAAACTTGCATAGAAAGTATCTTTCTCAGAAATGCCCTCCTGCTTAACAAAATAGTTCTGTCTTTTAAGCATTGGCTTTATGTGTTTCTAACACTTTGGCTGGAGTCCCTGCATGCCAGCCAACCCTCCAAAGAACTCAAAAAGACTTCCTTACAAGGGGAGTCCATCCCTAAGCAGGTCCCAGAAACCCTGCTGAAAACATCCAACATAAGAATTTGGGGTCTGAAGACTTCTGGAAGAAGTCAAAGGAAAGGAGTGAGGTGGGAGAGTGCACAGGTGTTGTCTTCAGAGGTTTAAACTAAATGAACTTTGGGCTTCCAAGAAAAACACACAGGACCTGGGTTATTCCCAGCTAATGTCATGTAAGATATTCCTAATGAAAGGCAAAACTGCTTACAATTAAATCTTTTCCACATTTCATTAAAAGTTTGAAAATGATCCAAATTTTATAAGGAAGTGGAAGAATTACATAATTTTATATTTTTTTTAGCTGGAAATTTGCCAGTTTGGGGTGTCCCGTCATAAACAAGAAAAAAGTACCTCTCTGAAGTAGCTTTTCTCCCCCCATCGCCACTTAGCAGAAAGGAAAACATGAAACCACATCATCAAACGGCAAAGGATTAGCTCATAAATGGGTAACTTTCTCACTGTAGGGCATTCAACCCCTGAGCGTTTTGTAGCAAGCTGTATTTTGCAAGAGGCTTCTGGGGGGTCTGCACAAATCCACAGAGTCATGCCTCAGCCTTCCCCTTCCTTCCCCTTTGCCAAGGAAATGGTATCAGCACCCAGCTCTGCAGGACTTCAGCCACCTTCGTGTCTGCCCCTGCCATATTGCAAAGCCCAGGACCTCTTGTTGCTTGTGGGGGCAAACTGCTGGGGGAAAAAGTGCTCTAATTGCCACATTAATTCATTGGTGGCTGTGTTGTCACTGCTGAAGTTTCAGAAGTGCTGTGGCCAACTGCAGAGCAGCCCCAGTGTTGCTCCACAGGTGAAGGAGGTTCCTGCATACAAACTTCTCTCTACCTCCAGCCAAGCGACAACTTTTGGGGCAGGGATTCAATGTAATTCAGAGAGAAATACCAGCCGAGCTCAATTGCTTCAGTGGGTCGTGTACTGGCTTGGAAGTAAGGAAGTCTTTCTTTCTTCAGCCTCCTTGTTTCTGTGTGTGCTGAAAAGAATTTTCATCTAGGACTCTGTCTTATTTACTCACGTATTAAAAGCTCAGATCTCAGAGGTATTTTGACATTGTTAGGCAGTCATGTTTAAGGATACTGGAGTTCCTTGAGGCAAGGATTGTACTTGCATCTTACTGCAGGCTGTTTCTATGTGGTGCAGTGTAGAGCTGTGTAGATAAACTAAGCTTTTCCCAGGGAGCTGGCTTTCAGGCCAGAAGCTGCTTGTCTGTGTTAGTGCATACTGTCTCTCAGAACGTCTGGTTAGGCCAAAGAGTGTGCCAAAACCATGCCTACACCTCTCCCAGTCTGCTTGAATGTCTTTTGCAGCATGGCACTGTGCCATACAGACCTCCAAGCAGAAGGCCTTATCCAGTAAGTCCCGTATATAGTCTAAATGGTAGTTGTGTCTTACAAGTAATAAAAATGTCTTGGTAGGATACACTTGCAGTGAAACACTAGAAATTCTGTCGTGGGTCCGTAACAGGTAAGGGAATACTTTCCATTCAAGTTCTTAAACTTAATTAAGACACACTAAAAGTTAAATTGACACAAACATGCCTTTACCGTGCCTGTCAGTCTGAGGTAGTGTGGCTCCAATTTCTAACCTGGATTTAAACTTTTGTCCTCAATTAGGTTATTTAATTTGCTTCATTTAAACACTTCAGGAAAATGAAAAGCAGGTGTGTCCATTATTGAGCACCTATTGTTATGCTTTCTTTTCTATTTTGAATTATAGTAATGGCATTTTAAGTAATGAACCAGTGCCTCTTTGTTTTCAGCAAAGTCAAATGTACACCAGAGGACTGGAATGAAGTTGATTCTCCTAGAGCTTACTGTCATAATAGATAAAGCTCTTCCATAAACGGGGGAGCAAAAGGAAAGGCAGGTCCAAACCATTATTTATCATCAGTGTGTCGTAGTGGTGCTTGTAATTTCCTGTGGCTACTATGACTATTAGAAAAAAAAATTTCCTGGTATAAAGGAGCAGAAGTAGAGGCTCTGGCCTCAGAGATACTATCCCAGATAAAACTGAACTCCTCTCACAAAGTTACAGAGCTCTCATAGTGAACTGCAGAGACTGCGCAAAATGTAAGGAAAGCTGTTGCATTGCTTGGCTGAATACTAATTTATTTCCCAGTTCAGCCAGAATGCTGAGCCTATTGGCATTCTATGTGTTAGTCTTTTTTGAAGGTCAGTGGTTAATCACTAGCTGCTAAAACAAAAGCTTATGGATTTGAGATAATCAAAGAAACAGACGTGTAAATTGTTTTTAAATCTTTCAGAGTTTGAAATTACCATGTTTGCATCATAATACAGTCATCATAATCAAAACTGGAGGTACCTTATGATTAAAGAAAAAGGAGATTAATGTGTTTGAAACACAAGAACTCAGGGCTTGTTTTGGGGAGCCTTAACAAAGCGCTAACTGGTCCCAGTACTGGGATCAGCAAGGAGTGTCCTGTTACCAAGTAAGGAAGGAGTTCCTGGAATAGCCTTTTTTGAATTTTTTTTTTTTTTCCAGGAGGAGAGCAAACACTCACACTCTAGGAAGTGTTTTCTGGGAATTCTTGCAGGCTGAGGAGTTCTTAATCATGCCAAAGATTTGGATAATAATGACTTTTAAGGTTGATTTTCCACTGGCAGTGGGTAAATTTAATAGAGATCAGTAGTTTCATTCACTTTGTTAAAGGATGTTTATCAAAACCTTACCCAAAATTCTGTGAGAGAAAAATCTTCTGAGCTTAGACACTTGGAAAACTGTTGCTTAAGCTGCAGGAAATCAGGTGCGATCATTTCATTACCAACCAGTTTGATTACTGGCTATCTCTTTGTTATTTAAGGGAAAACCTGCCAGAAGATTTACCAAATGTAGCACTAAATGTTGATCTCAGTTCCATGATATAATTTACTCCGCTGATTTCAACTGAAGCATGGCAAAACTGGGGCCATCACTTCTTTGAGGGAGCACAACTAACACCATTGCAGAGGCTTTTAGGGACAGGGGGTAGCACTTGGAACTGATGAAATTCTACTTGCCTTACTAACATCACAGTCATGGTATTAAAATGGTGGTTTTCTCAGCCTGCTGTGGTTTGAAACACTAGCTTTTATTTCGCAGAAGTTGACCTTGATCATGCAAGACAATGAGCAGTGGCACCGTGGAAAAGTCCCAGAATACAATTCTGTTGAAAAGAAGCAAAACAAAATCCGATCCACTGGTAACCTTAGAAGGTATTTAATCTAGCAGGAGAGACAATGGCTTTAACAGCAATGTTTAAAAACTTCTACCCATATACCAGTCCTGAAGAGTTTCAAGCACAAATAAGAACTCGGAATATTAAATTCCCAAATAACTTCTTCTTCCCCTTCCCCCTTGAAATGCCTTACCTTATAAGACACGAGCTTCACCTATAGATAAATACTGAGTGTGGTTGGGCTAAGAGGCTTCCATTCTTCCAGACTAGATTCATATTTGCACACGTTTTGCATATACCACACGCATGAATAAACACCAGGAAGGCTGTGCAAATGCCACGTTTCTGTTCTGCTCCTTCAATCACATTCCACGCTTCTGAAAGCTGCTGGGCTGGTGAGCAAGAAAGGCAATACAGTTCTGTTCTATAATGGCAGTTCAAACATTTTTTTCCCCACCCTGTCTCATTAATATGGGTGAATGAAAAGGGGAACTCTTATACAGCTGATAGTCTCATTCTTATGCCTGTGCTGTCATCAGCACACAGTGCCAGTGTGTGGGCAATGTTATTTTGAGGAGGGGGGGAATGGGGTAGCTTGCTTGTTCCCTCTGTCTGTGCGTGCACAAACAACTGACAAACCAGCACTCTGAGGCTCTGATTTAGCAAAGCCTCCTAAGTGTGTGCTCCAGCCTGCCCATGCTGGTGAGGCTGTTAAGAACGTGCTTAACTGTAATCAGATGTTCAAATTCAAAAGGATTTAAACATCTGCTTCTCATTAAGTGCATGCTTAAGAGCTTTGCTGAATCAGGGCCTTAGCCATTAGGAAATAAACAGAGACCACCAACTTATTTTACATATACTCTTGAAGAGTGTTCGGGTAGATGGTAATGACTTTCAGTCAGTCCTGACCAAAGCTGGCTTTGAACTGCTGACCTAGAGGTGAAAGGCTTGTATCCTATTACCGATCCCTGGGGCAAACCAGTCTTACTTGTTTTTAAATATTAATGAATTAAGTCAAGTCATAATGTAGCCCCATTGATTGCCTTTTGCCCGTATTTTTCCTGTGTCAGTATCAGTAACTGATTCTGCTTTAGAAAATCTTTGGGAATCAGCGCCGCCCACATTTCTCTGGTTTAAATCACTTGCATTGTAAGCAGAGTCTTAATAACTGAAAAGGTTAGTTTCTAAAAATATTTAGAAATGGACCTTTCCACGAATGTTAATAGTAACCATTCATCAAGGAAAACATACTTAAGTAGGATCTAATGAATTATTTAGGTATCTATTCTCCTTCCAATATGCAGACATAACTCTCACTGACACTAATAGGAGATTCATATGCATGCCAGGAGCAGGGAAAATCCTTGGAGAGTATTTAGACAATATTCCTTGAAGGACTGGAAGAGGAGGGGGAAGGGAAATCATTGATGTAAACATGAATTTGTCATTTTTCCACAGAGGATATGTGTATTTTTATTTTAAAAAGACAGTGGGGACCATTAACTAGCAAATATTTAAAATTCCATTTGCATCTCTAAAGGCAGAGCTTAGATGAAGGCCACACACAGACCTCCAGTTGAAAGTGGAGGCACACACACCAATATGAAGAAAAGCAAATGCTCCTGGTAAGTGCTCTTTTGAAAACTGTGGGTTTATTCTTGGGTATTTGATTTTTGGGAACCTTTATTTCCTACAAGAGGAGGCTTATTGAACCACAAGGTTTATCTGAAATTTGAGGGATGTTTCTTTATCATTTGGTATCGGATGTACATTGGTCAGTTGTTGTGAAGGCCCATTTCTGATATTATTTCCTCAGCTGCTGAGTGACCTATGCACGGTGGCATCCCATGAACATAGGACCTAGAACAGATCAACAGACCAGGCACATCTGGTGCCTAGGCAGTGGCACAACTGCAAATGTAGAAGAGATTCAGGTGGTATGGCAAGAGATGCAGATAATTTCATTTTTGTTTCAGTCTTTTTAAGCCTTCCCAGCATCTCGGAGAGCCATCCCTGTGTACTGCTGTATCAGAGGAAATTTAGTCTGCTTTGGTAGAAATAGCTATCAAAAAATTATGGTACATCAAAAGGATGTACTCCATTCCCTGCCTCTGCTGCTTTTCCTCTCTGGAGCTACCCTGCTCTATGCTGCTCAGCCCGGGGTCTCCAACTGTGTCAGATATGGGTCCAAAACCCCTCAAACTTAGTTTCACCACTGTCCTCTGTTTATAAAACTGATTATTTGGTAGCAGGGAGGAGCAGCTCTCTAAATAAGGTCTCCTGGGGTTTTTGTTGGTTTGTTTTTACTTGCTTTTCCCCAAGGATGTGTTCTGTCATGGGCTGAGCAGGGACTGAGAAGGAGGGGATGAAGGGCTCTGCTTTTGCTGGAGCTTTGGAGTGCATCTTGCAGTTTCTGCATTTTTGGAACTGAAGTCCTCTGCCCTACCGTGTATTTCGGGTGCTTGGTGTATTCAACTCCTTCCTGTGAGTTGCGTTGCAGGCTGGTTAATTCAGTTTACAGGAGGAACTGGGATGCCCTCGGTAAATGCTTCTGGCAAACAGCAGCAGGTCATCTGCAACCTTGAGAAAGTTATTGTGGCCTTTTCTCCTGCTGCACACCTGGCAGGAGGGCAACACACCGGGAATCATCACCCTGAGCTTTTCCTGCTTTTTCCTGGCTCTGCAAGGAGCCTGGCCCTTGCTAATCATAGGGGTTGTGTGTAACACGAGGAGGTGCACAACTTCCAGACAGAAAAAAACAGCTTTAAGTTGGTACTATTTCTTTACTGTAAACACTTTCCATCAATTCTGGAAAACCACAAAATAACGATAATGCAAAGTTACTAGAAAGCAAAACTTATTAGAAATTGTGTCCTGATACAAAAAATAAGTCACAGCAAGCCAATGAATCTTTTAGGAGAAACAAAATGTAGAAAAACTAAGCGAATTTCCAGTAAAATATAAATTTGATTATTAAAACATTTTAATTAATCAAAAATCGAATTGGCAATTCACAAAAAGTCATCTTGAAAATTTATTATCTTATCTTGACAGCATGTCATTTGCAGTGTGGAAAATTACTCGAGCTAGAGCAGAGGGTAAGGACTCACCCTTCGGCATGTAAATATTTCTAGGAATTCAAGTTTTTTAGCCTTCAGAGACTGCAGTTTATTTTAGCGTAACTGATTTTCCAAAAACATTTAAAATGTTTATAAATTCCTCTACCAGCCATTTTATCAGATTTTATATACTGCTGAAGATATTTACCACTTTCTCCAATGTTGGATTTTTCAGGTTGACATAAAAGAACATGAAGGAAATATCATCTCTTTAAAAACGGTCTTTTTAATAAAGACCGAAAAGCCTTTTTATGAGATTTTAGTTTGGTTGTGCTGGATCACTAGATTCAGGTTTGGGTTGTGATATATTTTCTTTAACTGACATGTCTTTTCACTGTAGTTCAGAGAAAAATGAGCAAGCCCATGTGAGGGGGGGAAAAAATCACAAATCAAGGATAGTAAAACTGGTTTTATATCTTTTTATGGAAAACAAACATTCCTGAGTAAGCTGATATTTTTGTTGAAGTGTTTTAGCTTTTAGTTTTAAAAAAAAAAAGTCTCTCTTCTCCACTCGAACCAATCCATTTTGCTTTTGTTTTACATGGTCCTTTGTATAAGCAGGTGTTTATCCACATGCATTGTCTGCTCCCAATTTCAGCCTTTATGGTACTTTGCTCTACAAAAAAAACAATGTTGCAGAGTAACTAAGCTGGAGACTCAGAACACTTCAGCTTGCTGTGCAGTTATGTCCTGCTCTTCCCTTGGAGTGACAGCTCTAAAACAGAGGCAAATGCAGGAGGAAATACTGACATTTCTAAGTGCTGAGGGAGCATTTTAACTGGATTGAACTGTTTGGTGTCTCTAAAACTCCTTCTTCGGGCAGAGATACAACAGTGTCAGGTAGGATAGCACATTAGCCCACTCATTTTCATCTAATGAATAGGAGACATAAGTTTAGCTGTTAGCGAAGGTAATTTATAATGAAAATGGGTTGCTCTTTCAGGGTTTAGGGTCAACATCAACCTAGGTCAACGCCTACTTACATGCATTAATATTGATGCCCTTTAACTAAGTGAAAAAACATTATATTACAAAGAAATATGGAAAAGGGACAGAGCTAATTAATTTCAGTCAACGCAGATCAAAAATACCTGTGTATCTTTGCAAGATCCCCTGTCAGAGAGGTGTCTGATGGGGAGGGGATGCTCCACCACCATATCTCTTGCTGCTCCCCAGATCTCATGCCCTTCTCTGCAAGGCGATGTGCTGTCAGCCTGCTGGAGACGGAAGGGGGGTGGTCACCCAAGGCACCCACAAGACTCAGCAAAGCAGTAAGGGCAGGGGATCCTTTTCTGCAGTGCCAAGCTGCTGCTGGGGGAGAGGAGCTGCATGTCCCATTCACTGGCAGGGGCACACTCCCCTCGGCAGCCACATAGTTTGCTTATTTGCAGGGAGAATCTGAATGTATATCACTGAATGTGGTCTGAGAAGGGCTTTTTCAGGGTGAGGGATTTACCCAAACCTGTTTTCTAGATGGAGTTTTCAATGGTTTGGTCTATGTTTCCTTAACAAAGATACACGCTGGGATTAAAGGATCTTGAGCTAACCTCCCCAGCTTATTTAAAATGCACTCTTTGTAAAATACACATCAAAGTCATGAACTCTCTTTCACTCTGGGTGGCATGGAGGGTGAAGAAATGTTATAAACAAAGTAATACAGGGTAAATTATAATCTAAGAGGCCATCTTTTTTTTCCTATAGAAGGCAGTTGAACCAAAAATGCACTCCCTAGCTGCAGAACAGTGCTAAGGAGGATAATGTCTTATTATTATCATTGCTTTATTGCTATGCTGCTTCAAATCAGTATTTTGTACCCTTCTGGGAAAACAGATTGGACATAAATATACTTTATATGCGGCTGAGGTTTGCTGAGCACTGCTATTGTCTTCAGTGAGAGGAAGTTGCAGGTGGCTCACAGGTTGGCAAGTATGCTGTGTTTAACACTGCTCAGCTTCTGTAGTTTGGCCTTTGGGGCCAGGGATTCACTAACACCTATTTACCTTATGGCAGTTCCCAAGACACTCCCTTAAATACCAGCCGCTGGTTGCGCTTTCCTACACTTGTCAAATAACAGATTTGGAGCAAATTGTGTAGAATTACAAGTGGCACAAATGCAATGCATAATTATCTACCTAGCTACCAGAAGGCAATGATAATTATGTTTTTATTTTAAATCACACAGTGGAGATAGCTACATTTCTTGTAGTTGTAGTGTTGCTATGACCATAATAACACTTTAGGCTTCTCGTTCAGTAATGTGGTTTAACCTTTTTTATTTTATTTTATTTTTTTTTCCCTGGAGAAAATTATAGCCTAAGAAGCATAAGGCAAGTAAACACCTTACTTACTTACGTTGGCACTTGCATTACAACAGGACACAGAGCAACAAATGCACATACTAGAAAATATATTTGCATATTTGAATCAAAGTCTATGTAAGATGGGAGAAGTTTCAAACTAAGGTGTGGGGAACTAGTCCCATAACAATATCAGAATTTGTGCTTAAATATCCTACGTTATTTGTGCATTAAAAAGTACTTCTTGCTGTGATTTCAAATGGCAATGTTTGCATATTGAGTACTCAGCAGTATTTTAGGGAAAGAACGGGTACAATATGGTAACTGCAGCTGTGAGAGGGAAGGTTGTGAGCTGTCAGTTGGCCCAGCTAGCCCTTATGGCAAAGATGTCAAACTGTGCTGCCTCTCGCCCTTTACACATGTCGCTCTACCTACTGTTGCTGTTTATTTGTTGCGATTTTGGTCAGAGCTTTGGGACCTTCATCCCACCTGCTCCTTTTCTCAGCACATCAGATGTGCTGTTGCATCTGTGGCCATGTAATTCGTTCCTGTCTGTTCGGTGCCGCTCCCCAGTTGTGGGCACGGCTTACCGGCCAAGAAGTCATCGGTGAGAGCAGAAGCCATATGGAATCAAACTCGTGTGTTTTTCTGCTTCGCAACAACATTTAGCCAAAACATTTTCTGCACCCTGATGTTCATATGGCCCTAATGCAGGGATGTGCTGGGGTGGCTGCTAGGGTGGAATTGTCAGAACCCAAAATATTTTTGTTCCCCACCAAATAGCTGACAAAATAGTTGCAGTCCTGGAGAAAGTAATTAAATGAGGAATGAAATTGACCCTCTTTCTGAATGACTGAAGAGGATTGATCATGTGGGTAGGGGGAGCCCCAACCCAAAATATTGTATGTGCCCCCCACCCTGGCACATACACACACAAGATATTCAGAAGGTAAAATTGAGCAACGAAGAGTGTAAGATACTGCTAATTGTGCTGTTTCAGAACCTCAATAGCAAAGTTGCACGTGGGATTATTAAGACTTATTTTCTCCCATGTCATCACCCCTGTTGTGATGTGGTGTTTTGAATTGAGAGGCTGATAATTCCCTGCACCTTACTTGGGTGACCGTATCATCACTATATAATTTTTTATAATTTTTCCATCCATCTCTCCTGTTTGAGGTCTGAATCTTTCCTCTGTGTTAGAAATAGGTTTCCTGTTTACTCTATAACTCTGCCTTGGCGGGGATGTTATACACCCTCATGTAACTCTTTGTAACTCTATAAGGTCACATTTTAATAAGTAAATGCACTCACTCCTTTGCGATCTGTGGGTGATGAACACCTGCGTTAGGAGAGCACCAAATTCTTTCAAGATATTCTTGAATAGACTTGTGAATAGAAGTATCTCCTGCATCTCAAGACATGTGAAAACAATAGTCCCACAGAGTCAAAAGCACTGTATTATGAAATTTAAACGTGTTTTGCTTACATGGGTCTTAGGATAAATCCTTTCTTTCTTTCAGCTGTGAAATCCCTCTTTCAATCCTTCAAATAACCCGTCTGAAAGAAATCATTCCAGCAGAGCCATTACAATTAATTCTATTATGTAAACCCCTAGTTTCAGATTTTCATTAAACTGACAAATGGTTCCTCAGAGTCATTTTCTAAATTACAAAATACATCTTGGATGTTTTAAAAGGCCTGTTATCACACACTGTCCTGTAACATAGCAATATATTAGTGGGATGAAACTTAGTCCTCAACCAGGATTTTTAAGGAGCTATGTTAGGTGCTGATGTCCGTCTGTAGGCATGTAAAAAAAAAAGCCTAGTTTTAAATTTCTTAGGATCCAAGGGAGTTGATTGGTATACAAGATTTTGGGGAAAAAAAGTTTCTATCTTTATCAAGACACTATGAAAATACTAGTGTTTGGAAAAAAAAAAATTGTGGCACAAATTACTAGGTAACATTAATGGCATTAGAAAATAGGATTTATGCCAGTCTTTTCTGGCAGTCCTAAGCAAATCTTCCCCTCCAGTGAAGCTCCTGATTTGTCTAGGCCACTGCTAAGGCAAACTTAGCATCATGGGTCTTGATGGAAGCTCCCAGAAGCGGCAGAGGTGCCGTTATATGGGCAGGCATGGGAATTTAGCTGAACAATCTCCTAAGGAAATCAATAATCAGATCATTTCAAAAGAACCTCTCAACAAAACCTTGGATAAAATGACAGATTACTTACAACATTGGTTTAAAGCATTTATGCTGATAATTAAGAATAACAGACAAAGAGTATTAAGTAAAGGAGAGCAAACATCTAGCCAGTCATTAAAAGAATGGAATTTTTCTAATCCTCTTACAAAGATGGTGTTTTGGGTCAAAGTCCCTTTCTGCATAAAGCAGCCACACCACATTTTTTAAGTGAATGAAGAGCTGAGAGCCACAGCCCAGACCCTCAAAACTACTTTAAACAGACAACTCCCACTGAGAGACAAGCATTTAAATTAATCTAGGGACTTGGGCCCATGAGATGAATAAAGAGAGTTTAATTCACACTGTCTTGCATAGTAAATAATTATGTAGCCAAATTAATTCGATATACCAGAAATTTGCTAATGCTTTATTGGTTGGAAGTCTCCATATTCTGTACCACACATGTTTTATCTCAGGGTTAAGAAATGCTGAGAAGTGCTTTTTATTAGGTTAAACTGACAGATTTTATTTCATACAGAGCCACATTTATAGACAACATCTGGTCTTTACATTTACTCTCTTTTTTGCTCACCAATGATTGTTTGTTCCTGGGAAAGGGTATGTGATTGTTTCTGTCTGCCTCATAAGTAACTTTGAATCTGCAAAATAAAGTAAAACTTACTGTTTTATTTCTTAGGTACTTGTGAATCCCACTCAAGCCTCACGGTCTGCTTGTGCTATTCTGATCATTAGTAAGTGCTCTTAATTGCAGTTGTCTTCCTTTGAGTCCTTTTGACCCCTTGTAGGATCTATGAGTCAGTAAGGTCCAGTAGAAGATCCTTCAATACTAATTTCAAATCTTATCCAATTAGGCACCCTTGGAAGACATTGTTTAATGAGTTGGAAGGACCTCAAATTCTACCTCTAGCCTATCAAATCCAATAACAACTCCCTACCCTGCATAATCAACCTTCCCCTTGGGAATTTCTTCCACACTTGCTTTCACGTCGCCTTGTTCGAAGTCTCTGTCCAAAATGTCTTCATCACCCTGTTTATTGCTTGAGTCTAAAGGGAGAAGTCTTTTATTCTGTAAGGTCTATGAACCTGACTATATCAGCCAGCATAGTGAAGTAACTGAGTAGATGGCACTGTACCTCTTTTTTTCAGTCTCATTTTCTTGCTCTTGCAAACAGCATGTATGAATAGCAAGGTCCAAATACTCCTGTCTTTAAGCTGCATATGAACTGATGGCAAACCTTGTGGGATCCTTATCAAGAGAAATGGAATTGAGCGAGTCCATGGAAATTGAAGTGAGGCTCAATTTACTGGAGTTAGTACAATTAGAATTGTAAAAACACACCACCACCCCAGTTGTATTCAACATTTTTGCAGTAAAATGTTGATGGGTCAATTTTTTTTCTCAATTTTTTCTTCCCTAAAATTAATACTCTGTGTTGAATTAAGGAGTAAACAAGAGGCTGATGCTTTTAGTGTAAGGAATAGGTGAGAAAGGAGTGAGTTGATTTTGATTTTTACACACCACAGTTACTTAGGACTCTTGTGGCCTAAATCCCACCCTGTAACATATTTCATTTCCAGGAAAAGAGAAGGGAAAAGGAGGTTTTGATCTGAATAAAACTACTTTGTGCCGCCACATAACAACACCATTAGAGGACTGTGGCTTTAAATGCTAAACTGCTCTGACAGATGGACTATATTATACCCTATAGGTACATAATTTTTCTTTGTAACTGACTGCCTTTTGGCCCTGAGTTCAGCACAATAATGTATTTAATTCCCCTGCACCCTCAGCCTATTTTCTGAATTAGTTTTTGTATTAAAATAGGAGCTATTCTTAGTTATTTTATTTTGGCCTTTACTTCTCTTCCTCTTTCTTTTATTTAGATACTCACTAATATAATAATGACTTGGGTGATAATTCAGGACTTGGTTAGTGATTCTAAGTTTCCCACTCTACCTCTAGTTTCTGTAGACCAAGTTACAGTACGTCATCAATTACACAGCAGGAGAGCAGACTCAGGCTGCAAATAATAATATGATTCAAGGGCTCTTGAACCTTCTATAATTATTTCTATTAACAGATGACCTGGTGCTTAATTAGCGAGTCATTTAGAATCAGCACATACAGTAAGTTACATTTAACGCAAGATATTCTTTTATTGCTCTAGGCAATCCTGCTTCAGCAGGGGAGTTGGACTAGATAATCTCTATGGTCCCTTCCTATTCTAAAAAAAATTCAGTGAAATTTGGTGAAATCCATGGGACATATTTAATCAGCTGTTGATTGGCAGTTAGTTCTGGGGACGCTGTGGAGAAAATTGTAGTGCACAAAGTGCCACAGCCTTTGAAAACCCAAAGTATATTTTCTCATAAAGCAATACCTTTGCCATAATTACGATCATCTAGCTAGCAGTGGACAGCAGGGAGAAGCCCTGGAAGCTGGTGCTGTTACATACCTACCCGCCTCAGAGGAATGGAGTTTTACAAACACTTTCTGTCACTGTTGGACAGACCTTGCTCCAAGGTCCTTCAGGGTCCTCAGTGACGTGGCTCCTGCCGCTGTTCAAAAAAGATGCAAGGATTAACAAAGTAAATGACCAAAATAATTGCTTAGAGCCCTTAAAAATGTTACTATATCCAGCAGCACTTAGTAAATGCTCAGCATCCTTAGACATCTTAATTTTCTTGTCTCATGAGTTTAACTTTCAGAGGTGTGAAGTTTTAATTTTTTCTCCTTTGAGATGCTAATGAATTATAAAACATAATCTGAGAGTGATTTACCTTAAACTGTCTGTAATTTCCACATTAAAATGTTGTGTTCAGGGTGGGGGGAAAAAAAAATCCACTCTCTGACCTCCCTGCACTAAGCCCCGTAGCACTTGATCATCCTCCGGTAATGTTGCTCTGTGAAAGCCTCTGGAGTCTCAGGGGATTACTGGAGTGTTTTGAGACTCATCAGAAATGTCCCTCTAGCTCAACCATAGTTTATGCTGCACTGTCCTTTAAACATGCTGCTGTCTAGTTACACGGACGGTCAGGTGTGCTGGAAACCCCAAAACAGAGTCACTCCTTATCATCTGGCCCTGGCAGGCAGTAGGCAAAAACCTTCTCTTTGGTAATTTGGGCCTCTGAACTCAGCCAGTGATTAGAAAACTAAATTTTGCCAAGTACTGGAATTAAAATCACAAAGTGATAGAAGCCAAGTCTCTCTAAACTAAGTAAACCTGCCAGAAAGATATGACTTGGAAAACTAGGCTGGAAGCATATGCTGTGCTTTGGTTCTGTTCTGGGTTTTTTGGTTGTTGGTTTTGAGGTTATTTTAACTTTTTTTTTTTTTTTAGTGCAAACAATGCAGATTGTTTATATCAGGCATATATAATACATGTTAACTTTATAGTCTTGTATAAAAAGTTTAGTGTGGTATTGTGGGAATACTTTCACACAAATTTCATCATTGCCAGAATACAACAAAAATAAATCATTTTCTTTAGGTTTGAAGTAATAAATCCAATGTGTATGTGATATACTCGTCCTCCATCTAAACTCAACTTGTGTGCTTGGTTGCCATGTGTTTAGAGATGCTGCTTTGTGACCAGAGATTCACATAGGGGAGTATTTTAAGGCTCTGAGAAGACTGCACAACACAGTTCAGCAAATCTTTACTACTTTATTCAAATTCAAGTTAGGATTTCAAAATGGTTTTGATTAGCTCCTGATGATTTTAAATAGTCTTGCAAATCAGTTAATGTGGTGTAACTATAGAAGAGGCTCAAAGAATCTTAGCTCTTTTGTCGGTTTATATATTGTGTCTTGGTTTGGTCCCTGATTTCAGAGAGACGTGTCTAGGCCAGCAGTCAGAAAACTAGCAGTGTTCAAGCAGTTGAGGATATAGGTTTTAGATCTTGAGGGTCTGGCTAAATGTCCTAAATAATAGGACATATTATGAGATTATAACTTAACCAGACCTGCTTTGAATAATAAGGCCAACAACTTAATCCCTGTATGTAGAGGTACTTGCACTGTAATTGGGGATAAAATGAAGAAATTGTTTTGGATTTGAAATACCTTCTCAGTCAGGTGCAAAACAGAATAGAAAGAAAAAGGAACTATGTCTGTCCAAGCTCCTCTCCCCACAAAAACTCACACACACATTGTGTAGTGTGTCAAGGAGGTCTCTGCTCCAGCGTTGCAGCTTTGCTCGCCTGTGGATTGGTTATTGAATTTTTCCATTTATTTCACTTTATATTGTTTCTCGCCAGGAGGCCACCATTACAGGCCTAACCTGAATACTGGAGTTATGCAAAAGAAAAAAGTCACCCTGATGGGGAATAGATAGTGACAAAGACTTTATTCTCCTGTCCAGACCGTCAGCTGAGAGGGACCTGCTATCAGCAGTAACTGAGCCTTGAATTGCACGTTTTCAGTGCTGCAGGCGGGAGATGGTCTTGAGTTACAAAGCTAAGTCTCACATCAATTAAAGTCTGTGTGCACAGCAGCTGCATTCAGAAAGGTGGAAGAGATTTAATCTTCACCTTTCACCTTGGGTCAAAATACAAGGTTACCAAGACAGACTGTTATTAAAAATGGATTGTTTCTGCCAACTTAATGTTTAAAGTTTGCAGTTATTACAAAAGCACTTTATTACTTGCTCCCTTTGTTAAGGACACTTGCTGTTAAATAGCAAGGAAGTAATAAAAGAGTTGAAAGAAACAAATATTTATGCCAGACTTCCAAAGTCTATACAGTTTCAGTCTTTCTTCTTGATAAAAATTGAAGAATTATTCTCTATGCATCTCATTGGCAAGTAGGTAGAGCATCCTGATTGAGTATAAAGACAGCCTCCCAGGACTGAATGCTGAAGGTGTAGTTAGCTTGAAGGGTTATACAGAGGGAACAAGATTTTATTTTAGTACAAATATTCATGTAAGAAACAAGTCTTATATGAAGCACTAACTTAACTACATCTCTGAAATCATACGTCCAACTACTCTCTGGGCACCTTCCATTGTTTCTCAGAGGAAGCTGAATAAACCCCTAGGGGAACACATTACTAATCTGTGTTCCCAAGATGCACTAAAGGTAAACAGGGTATGATTGATCACATTGGTATCTCACTGCCTTTTAGATGTTGTCTTAGGTTCAAATTTGAGGCCAAACATCTTTGTATTCAAATAAGTAAATTTCTATAGCCTTTGTGTCTCTTTTTGCATCTAAATAAAGAAACTGCCCCAGAGAGATAAATAGAGATATTTCTGTGGTTTTGTACAGCCTATTTTCCAAGATTTGTGGAGAAATATTTAACTGCAAGAATATATATGCACTTTAAAGATGGGGTCAAAACCTGTGTTTCATAAGGGTAAAGGTCTGCTACAGCTAAAGTCAATGGAATCTTTGTCATTGACTTGGAAAGGTATGAATGAACTGCCTGTGAACAGGGGAAACTTACTGTCATTAATTTACAGAAATTTTGTCATTCCAGTTTTACATCATTAACCTCAGGTAGAGTAAAGCTGTCATAACAGAACAGAAAAAGCAAGCTGTACTGGTAGCAACTCTTAGTCTTTAAGGATAATGTTTGGAAAGACAACTCTGCCAAGAAAGTTGAATTCAGGGAAGGAATTTTCATCTAACGAAGGAGTCAAATGCACAATTTGGTGTGTGACTATGCTGGGTTCAGTGGCACTCACACTGTGATTGTGCACCTTTGAAAAAGTGATTCTGACTATGCATTAGTCCTCTGTGCAAAGAGTGTATATTTCATGACATGTTTGCATTGTTTGAGTTATAACTGAATATGACTTTTTAATATATTCCAGATATGTTAAGCAACAACTGAAGAAGTATGTGGAGCATGTTCTAATTTTTTGTTCTAACACACATGAATTTTATTTATAAAGTTGAAACTCTACAGTCCTCACAATAGTTACACTTCTGACATTTAGCATTTTTATTAAAAAACAATGTCTTTATTAAAATTGCAGTAGTATTTTTAATTAACTTTATATTTAAACACTCATCTTAGTCTGTTGAGAGCTTGACTGATACGGAATGAGAGTGATCATCACTTGCACATTACAAAAGGTTTGTTCATTGGTTCCAGGTCTAGAATAAGTAATAGAGGGCTTAGATCCATTGAGTCATGTGATGACTTCCATCCAAAAAAGACAGAAATCTTATGGATATATGGTGTCTAAATGAGGGTTAAAAAAATTAACTTTCATTTTTATCAAAGTGCCTTCCTGAGTCTGCTAAAAGCTTAAAATAGTAGCTCAGAGATGTGTCAACCAACCTCCATCACATCCAATTCAGTGTAAGAATTCTGCAGAAATTTTATAAAAAAAAAGGGCAATAAACCCCCACATTTGAGGAGTCCAAGGGTATAAATAGCAGTGGGCATTACTGTGTCTTTAGGAGAAAGGAGGCATAATACCTGAGGAGGCGGTACTAACTGAGGGGAAAAGCTGACCTATGCTACTTATTTCTTTCAAAAGCAAGGAGCCTCAAGGACTTCCACTGCAGGAATGCCATAGGGGAAAAGCCATGTTGGGCCACAGAAGATTTGATTTCATGGTGTCCGAGAATCCACTGGAGCTTTCATATGCTTCTCCTTTGGAATCAGATGTGCAGGTAAAAGTGTCTGAGACACAAAGAATCCTTCCAGCTACTGCTGTCACAGATCTTCTAACAGCAACTGAAAGGTGTCTTTTTTGCTTTGGCATGAAGTAGAAGAGAATATTTTATTTTCAAAGAATACAAGAAATGAAATGACAAGAATTTTAAATATAGAATATTGAGTCAAAAATAACATACAAAAAACACAGAGATTTTAAAGCCTTAAATATATCTTTTGCTAATCAAAAGTCATCATGTAGTCCTTGTAGATGATGTCCAATTTTTATATAAAGCGTATGGAACAAGCTTTCCCAGTCTGCCATTGACACAATGAGAGGGAAAATGCACGTGTAGTTACTATGCAGTAGTCTCTCTACAGCGGTCTGCAAGTAACAGCATTGAAAATCTAGTATAGAGCAGAAAAAAGAAGGGGAAAAGCAAAAGTAAACCAAAAAAAAAGTGAGAAGAAGGAAGAAGAGGGGGAAAAGGAAAGGGAAAGGGTGAGGGAGAAATTCCCTTGCAGGTTATAACAATATAAAAAAAGCAGTCACATCTTTCCAAAACTCAACTTTCTGCCTACGCCCTGCTGTTGCATTCAGCTCACAAAGCAGAAGGGGAAACCCAGTTCAGAAGACCCAGAATTTTGCAGTGACTTCCACTCAGAAGGCCTCCTGACCTCCCGACTTTGGCACAGCTCTGCTGTACATCTCTCACCATATGCTTCCTCTTGGCTTCACACAGGTACCAGGATCACTTGCATGCAGCCTTGTGTAGGGCTGTTTCCCAAGTCACCTGAAATAATATTGGCAGTATAGAATATAAACACATCACTGTGTACCACCTTATTAAACACAGATGTGGCTCTTGCAAGGGCCTTGTTTTCTAGAGGTGCCTTACCTTCATTTACTTGGGTACCAGTATCCTACAAAGAGATCTCTGTTGTACTGCATTAATGCAGCAGTGGCAAAACCAGCCCCAGCCTCAGGAAGGGGCTGCACAGATAGAGGGCAGACGGTGTTCCTACAGCCCTGACCTCCTCAGGAGTTACGGTCAGAAGGCCAGGTTTGGTTTTGTTTGTTTGTTTGTTTGTGCATAAAGTATGCCTTCCAAAGTGCCAGGCTTTGGAAGGACAGAATACTTTGACAACTTCATCACCAACATCTGAAACACTTTATAAATAACCTTTGAAAATATAACCATCCCTGCCTGTTAATTCACTAATCTAGGAAACCAAGGGTATTGCACAGCAGCATATCAGAACTACTATCAGAAATTCATGTAACTGATGCCAATTTATTTGGTGTTACTTTTTTTTTAAGTGACTTTTCATCTGTGGTTAATGTATAATTTACTTCTGGTAAGCTGCTTGATAAAAGCTGGACACACACCCTCCATTACAATTTTTATACAAATTTGTTGGTTTATAATAGACTTCTAATAGGACTTTTATGCTCCAGGACAGAATTTCTGCCCAAAATAGAGAGCCTTAGAAATAGAAACATGAGTGGTCTTATGTTCAGAAATGTTCCCAGGGCTGAGGGGAACTTAGTCCGAGTCAGACAGATGAAAGCTCTGACTACCAGGCTTTTAACTGGGACTGAATAGGTCTTTCCTGAGTTTTTGTTTTTTGCATAAAACTTCAGAAAACCTTGTTTTTCCCAACAGGGAACAGGAAAAGATTTTGCTTGAAAGCTGAAAATGTTTCATGGTACAGAAACACCAATTCACATCCATGTGTAATCCAGAATTGAGTCTGTCAGTGTAGTCTGAATTTTGTCTTTAATCTCTAAAAGAGAAAGATAGTCCATGAAAATACTGCTGAACTAAAAGCACATAAACAGGCTTAAGATAACACATTCTGATAGAGGGTAAAATGAAATTCTGATGAGTGTATCCCACCAAATCTAAAGCTCAGTGAATTTAGCACGGAGACTTATAGTGCAGTAAAGAGACAATTTCAAAGCTCCGAAATTTTATTTCGCTTTTTATCTAACCCTTATCTGAATTTCTTTCCGGAATTTCTAGTCTGATCTTTGGCATTTTGTTTTCCCAGAAGTATGGCAGAAGAAATCATTTCTTGGCAAAGAACATTCACATCCAGCAGATTTGTCTGGAGAGATCATTTAATTTGATGAACACTTTGTATGTCTCTTACTTGATTCTTGCTTAGTAATAGATCAGCAGAGAGACAAATAATGCTTTGCCTCTCCCCAAGTCCTAGAGAAGTGTGTGCCAACCTTATTCCTTGCTGCACCTGCAAGGCAGCTTCGAGGGCTCTAATCTTTTATAATATCAATGAGACCTTCATTGCCTGGCTGTACTTGGCATGCAGGGCACTGGAGCAGGAGATTGCTATATCACTGTAAAAGCTGGTGTGATGGTGGCATTTTCAGCATATGTCAACAAATTCTGGTAACCCCAAATGCCTCCCTTCAGCTGATACTTAATAAGCCCTACAGTAAGAGATGTACCAATATTGAAAATAAGTTCTATGTATCTTAGCATGGATAAATTGCCAACAGAATGTAAGAAAAGTATGGCATAATTATGAAAAAAGCCATAAGAGCACACACTGGAGGTCCTACCGGCTCCACAAGGAACAATGGGCTTCAAGTGACCCGAGATGGCTTCGTCATTATCTGACCTTTACTCCAATTTTATTCACGGAAAACTTGTTTTCCTTTCTGTGCACTACAAATAATCAGTTACCTAAAACATTAAATAATGAAATTTGAATGTCCTGAGTTAATCACTGGAAAAGTGCTTTATCTGAAAACTCCATGGGGGATCACATTTCAGAACACAAGTGTCCTTGTACAGTATGTGTTTCCTCTTTAGTTCACAGGTTCACTCATGCAGAAATTTAGAGTAATATTGAATTACCGCCTGAAGCCATGCCTGACTATCTTTTTCATTAATTATCTTCCATGGCCTTGGGACAGATTAACTGATAAATATATGAATCCCTGGTGTAGTAACCTTTACCATGTACTTAGAATAACTGATAGGCATGTAATCTCAGAATCTGTGCAAAATCTTTTTTTTTTTCTTCCTATAGATTACTACCATACTCTTGCTATCCAAGTTGCCTGTCCCTGCTGCTCTATTGCCTTTGCTAAAAGATGTAGCTAAACCAAGAACTAGGACTTCTACAACAGACTTTGTCAACAGTTCTAAAGGAGATAGGTATGGCTTTTCAGAAAAAGCATTTGTTTCTTTTTTTCACACATTAGTATTAATGATGGGTGAAACTAAATAATGTCCTGCATTATCTTTTCTGGGCAACAGATGCTTCAGAGTCAAATCAAACAACCATTTTTCTGTTGTTTTGGGTGGGTTTTTTCTTTTTATTTTTTTTTCCTCTAGCAAAATGTCTCAGAAACTTGTCATTCTGGAAGGGCAATCACACTGTCTTTAAAAAAAGCCTACTTTTTGTTGCAGCTGGGGTTTATGTTTCTTTAACCCGCCCTTCAGCAAACTATCTGTTGCAAGTTATTTGACCCGGTTTACCTCCTTCACTGTCCGAAGATTACTCAGGTTTTTAAAATTTATCAATTCACTGAAAAGCACTTCAGATACTTGTTTTGTTTGAGGACAGCTGTTGTCTTTTTTGCTTTAATTGTTTCTTCTGGGTATTCTTACTGCATAATCCAGCTGGTGATCTAGTCAGACAATATTACTGAACAGCAGCCTTGGTGGGGTTCCTTGAAAATTCCCACATGTAATCTCAAAACCTTTGCTTTAGGTCATCATCGCAAGTCGAATCACTTGAGCGCAGCCTGAAGAAATCAAATAAAGCTAGATATCAGTGTTAGAAAACATATATACAGAGTGAAATGAACTAATGTGCTTGTATCCATGTTTCTAAGGCCTTTGCATTGATGTATGCAGTCAATTATTGATAATATGTGATGAGAACATCTATTTACTACAAAATTATCTCAGTGAACAAATCTTTTCACTAATGCCATTGTATGCAGTTTATCTATTCCCATTCACTGGATTGGATCTGAATTGGTTATCTATCTCTTTATCAGTTCCCCTATTTCCATACCCACAGCACACACTCATGTGTGCAGTATCTTTTGGCATGTATAATCAAAAGGATGCTTTGGAAGAGCAAGAAAGACTATGGAAGGCAGCCCAGGTGATGCTAGTGGAGGAAGAGGGAGTGGCAGAACATTTTGTTCCTCTGGTAAAGCAATGCTTGAATGAGTCACAATATTGCATATAAATAGGTCATGATGCAAATATAGATATGGAGCAGAAGATTCCAGAGCAAGATTCATGGATGGGACTAAAAAAAGTTGGGTTTCAAGGATGCGATTTTTTTTTTTTAATACACTTCCTATTGATATATTAAAATTTGGTTTTGAGCTCCCAGCTGTGACGGATTAGATCTAAACCTAAGGTTTGCCTCAGTATTTCCCCTCTTTTCCTACATAATCATATAGTCTCTTTCTTTTACTCCTATATAGTTTAAATAAAGTTTTTATGACTGAAAAAGGGGGGCACTACTTAAGTCCAGTCTTAAATAAATCTGTGGATGGAAAAATATACTGAAAGAATAGGGAAAGACAATTATGCTTTCAAAGCTTTAAATATGAAAGAGAACTCTGGAGAGGCTAGAGCAATCAGAGCCTTTTTGATTTCACAGAATCACAGAATCACAGAATCTTAGTGGTTGGAAGGGACCTTTGAGATCATCGAGTCCAACCACATTAA
>JAOQGH010000023.1:26432638-26470581 GCA_025769975.1 Gallinago jamesoni
CCTGTCTAGATCCCTCTGTAAAGCCTTCTGACCCTCAAGCAGATCAACGCTCCCACCTAGTTTGGTGTCATCCGCAAACTTACTGAGGGTGCAAGAGTGTGATTTGTTAATCTTTGACACTGATGTGGAATTTCCTTCAGCAGAAGATACTTAGAAAATTACTAACAAGGCTATGTATGCTCAAAAAAATATGGGTGTAGCATTGATAGTCTGTAGTTCCTCAGGGTGAAGAGAGCCTTGGCTTGCATGCCCAAGCAAGCAAGTCAGTTTTATAGCAACCCTTACCCTCCTGAGCCTGAGCACTCCTATTGTTAAGCAGCCATATAATTTACGCCTGTAGGACTGCAATTCCTCAGAGTAATTTTTCTTCCATCTGTTCAGCTTGAATGGAGAACATTTGTTAAACAGTGTTTGGAGGGATGTTGGCAGTAAAATGCATGCCCACCCTGGTGTTAGGCTAGTTAACTGGTCTTTCTAGGCATAAAGCTGACATTGTTAGATGTCACAGAGCTTGCATAAGTATAAATATGAGAGCACGTTTTCTTATTTTCTTATAAACTTGAGTATTTTTTCCCATTGTTCTTCTAAAAAGAGTGAAGATAACTAATGAAATACCCACTTAGAATAATTAGAAGTAGTTGAAGACCACCTGTCAATTGTATAAAGTTAGATATAGTCCAGTCTTTGCAGCCTAATATTTTTTTAGATTCAAGAAGCTAGTTCCTTGTAAACATTGAAACTAATTATGTCTCCTTCTCTTCCTCTTCTTCCTTTTTATTTTTTTTCCACTTTTCTTTCTAATGTTAGTTGTTAAAGAAAAGAGTCAACTTGATTTTCAGAGAGCCTGCCAAAAAGCCTCTGGCATTCCCTGGGGGATTGAATTTTACATTCTTCAGCAAACAATGTCTGTCTCCAGAAATGCAAGAGGAAAACACTATTTTTCTTTTTAATCTAATATCAATGTCTAAGCCTAGCCGAGCTCTGATTTTTTTATTTTCAAGCCTGAGGAACATCTTGTGTTGATATTAGTATGTGCCTTTTTAAGCTTCATTTGTTATCTTTAAGCAGCTGCTAAAGTGTAAACAAGTTCTTTTTCTTTTCTGTGTTAAAAAAAGGCTCTTAGCTTATCCAAATCTCTACTGGTATTGTGCTTATTGGGCTACGCCAGCAGCAGTGAAAGAACATTATTGAATGCAGCAAATGTTTGGTTTATTTCAAAGCCGTTCTAAATTATAACTCGTCTACATTTCTTTTCACCCTTCTCTTTTTCCCTATTATAGAAAATTAAATGAGTGGGCCCGGAGATAGCAACATTAGAAGTTTTCTCTGTTTTTTTTCTTTTTTTTTTTTTTCCAAGTATAATAAAGAAGGAATTTCATATTTCTGACAGTGACTTTGCATATAAAACTCCTGTATGTTCTAGAATTTCAAATGTGATTTTGGATGAGCGTTTTAAAGGAGGCCTAGTTTCTCAAAAAAGTAGGAAGTACAAAACATTGTTCCTTTCAAGGTAAATGAAGTTGAAATCTGACCTTTTCTGATTATTTACATACAGAACATATACACATTTCCCTCTCCCTGTGTTACCCCAGCTCTGTGTTTCCCCACCACACCACAAAGACTTTCCAAAGATTAAAAAAAAAAAAAAAAGGTAGAAAAAAATGGGTTTTTAAACACTTTGCATACAAACAGGAGCACAGATGTGTGTATGGGTGTTTAGAGAGGGAGAGCTACAGGTGACTTTCAGAACTGGAACTATTTACCTTCTCCATTAATGTGTGCCCCATCTCCAACAAAATCACTGCCACCAGATATGATTAGGTTACTAAGACCACTCCCTGAAGTTTACAGGGCATATAAATCTTGTAATCCTCTTCAGACTCTCATAGGAAAACTTCACAACTAAGAAAACAATTGTGTTGCCAAATTATTCCATCTAGTTTTCCAGAATGTTTTTTTATTTACTTTGTTTCATTTTAGTTTTTTAAGTTGAGCTCTGCTTGATATACAATTGAAAAGCAATGATATTTGCCTAAAAGTCCATGACACACAAGCAAGGAAATGCACTAAACTATATTTTAGGATGGAACTGCAATTTACACATCTCCTTTAGTTAGCAGCATGTAAAGCGTGGCTCAGAAGTCTTCTAGCAACTTCAGGCCAGCAAGTGGCTTGCTCAGCCTGGCCTTATATAAAGCTGCTAAAGGACAGCACAGAGCTATTGTAAGCAATTTCTGCCCCATCTGGTCAGCAGAGGTTTTTTGGACAGAGGGTGCTTCTGAGCGACTTCTCTCTTCCACAAGGTTTATTCAGAAAACTATTCTGTTTTTTCTCTATACAGATTTTTATATCATACACTCCGCTGTCCTGTCTGAATATTTTCTATAGGATATTAAGCTTTGTGCTGTCCGTGTACATATGGGTATCTGTTCTGGAATGAATGGGTGTTCACATATGTGCTATATATTTATGTTGAGAATAAAAGGGTTCAAGAAATGTGCCTTATACTGGAGCTAAAGGCAGTTTGCTTATGAAGCAAACTCCCTGGAGAAACTTTGTTTCCTGCAGGTTGCTAGAAGGTGGTAGGGAAAAACATTACACCAGCTGCAAACCTCTTGGGGTCTCCAGCTCTTGAGGCAGTGTGTGTATATGTATGTATGTCTTTGTGGGGTAGTGAGGAATAAAACCTACTGGTAGGGTTTACTGCAGGAGCGAGAGGAAAGAAACCACTGTAGGGCTCCAATGAGCCTTCTAAATAGAGGTGTGATTTGTCACAGGATCTGCCCTTTGCTACTGAAATAACTTAACTTTCTTTTGGTCATCTGAGATGTTTCCTGTGCTTAAACCTTCCTTCATGTACCCTGCTGGAAACCCTTTGCATTTAACTTGCTATATTTTTACTCAGTAGAACATATTTAGGGGAGCAAAGTAACATGTTCTATCTATTTTCAGTATCAGTAATATAAGCAGGCTTCTATAATTTTAGCACAAATGTGTTGCAGCATCAGGGACAAATTGTGCAGGGTGGTGGTTTGGTTTTGTTTTTTCCCCCCTGAAGTGATGCTTGGTTTTATTTCACATAGCAAGATTTAGCAAACTGGGGACAGCTTGCCACTCAAAGGTGTAAAAAATAGAGTTCTGTAATTTTGCCTGTGTTGGAAACTGCTATTGAGATGGATCATAACGTCTAAATATTGAGATGGATCACACTAAAAATCAAAATTACCAGAACTGTAGATGTTTAAAAAGCACTTAGTCATACTAATTCTTGTTCTACTCATCCCATTTGCCATTTTGGAAATAGTTATGGGGATCCGTCTTAGCAGGTGGTGAGCTATTCTGCACACAGCTGAGGACTCCAGGTTGGTTCTGTGTGCACAGGCTGAACCTTTACCACCTGTGTTTGGTTCTTCTCAGATGTTACAACCTCTAGACAGTGTTGCAGAAAGCCAGCAAGCCAAGTGATTTAATGCATAATTTTATTCCCCCTGAGCCTCTCTGGATTTCATTTCACAGTAGAGGGCACTGTGCAGTTGGAGTTTGTCCTCTTGAGAAACTCTGCATAAACTCCTGGTTTCTTGTAGGCATAGAGATTCCAGGGCACTCTTCAAACTTACAATTTTAGCTCCGTTTGGTCATGTCTAATTAAGGTAGTTATATTCAGCTCTTGCTTTGGTTTCTAATGGATTTTTTCCTACTCTTTGTCTTCTCCGCTGCCATGCATTGTTAAATAGCTGCACTGTTCCAGCCCTGATATGGCTACATTTTAGTGGTGAGACAGTAGATTGCTATACCAAGTATTTAGTTAAATGCTTCGTGGATCTTTCTGTATAAAAAGAGCTCCATTGAGACTAAGAGGATATTATTATTCATAATGTGGTGACTAGTTTCACACATGGCTGAAGCAAAATAAATCATCACTGTTTTTAACAAAACAGTGAGTAGATCTCTTGTTGACCACAGCATATTTGTGGTCAGCAAAGAAAGAATCTTTTATAGCTATTAATATGCTGCCAAGGTGCTTTAGCTGAGATTTTTGCCCTAAGGGAGGTGGGCTTCCACTACCATATATTCATGTTTCTCTGCTAAGTCCATTTCCACAACCTTACCTTTACAGAGTGATGTGATACAAAAATGCAGCCCTGAAAAGAGAAACTGGTTACTGAAAGAATTGATATTGATACAATTGATACAAATGCAAATTGATACGAATGAATATGGCCCGGATGCCAAATCCAGTAAGAAAATTAACAATGTTCTCAAGTGGTAATTTTTAGTTCTGGGCAGTTGTATGCAAAACAATGGACAAATCAGCATTTCTGTTATGCCAACCACTGTAAAGCCTGAAGGTTTGAAGAAGGCCTGAGTGATACCGAGGATCCCCCTGCTCCTCTAGTTGTTCACTCTTCCAGTTCTGTGAAGTTAAACTGGAGTCCAAACACCGTGTTGTAACTGGTCTGTTTATTACACTGTCATGGGGATGGTGCTACTTGGTGATGTTGTCGTCTTCTGATTTAGCACCTGTACAACGGCACCTGACTTCTCTGGAATAACTTAGAGCAAAATATAGTAATTTCTTGTGCTTGTCTCCCACTGAGCAGATGCTGGTGGAGCTAGTGCTGGTTCTTCAGTGCTTACTCTTGTCACTTTACAGAAGTTCATATGAACTTTTCAGCCTGTATCCAGCCATCTGCCTAACTGGAAGTCCCACCAGAAATTCTGAATACTTTTCCAGCCAAAAAGCAGGAAGTTTGAACACGTTGATATGCTGTTTAAAGGGTGCAAAAGAAATGTAGTTTGTAACAGAAATGGCAAGAAGAAAAGATCCAAAGTAATACATAAAGAGTCATGCGTAGTATGAGTAGAAGGGAAGGAGTATAAAATAGGAAAGCTATTCTCCATAGCCTATCATTATGTAAACCAAAAGCAGAACCCTTACTTTAAAGGCTTACATTTGACTTAAACATGTTTCTCTACATACCGTTGACAAAAGGCCCTATTCTGATCTCAAACCAGTGTAAAATGGAACAGCTCCATTGAATGCAGTGAAAGCTCAGTGAATTTATGGGAGGGAAAACGTGAAATAAGAAGCAGAGCAATCCTTACAAACTTACCTAAACCTTCTTGTAGCTCTCCAGATGAACTTCTAGAGTTGCATATTTACAAATATGAAAAACGCAAATAGATTATTGAAGACATTTTTCAGCTTCTGGTGTATTTAAAAATAAATTTAGATTACATTTTAAGGCATACAGGGTTCATATTCTATGTTTACTTTGCTGTCCAACTCTGTGTTTTCATGTGAAACCAATAGTTTCTGCCATCTCTAAATGGCATTAAAAGCATCCATTTCCTGATGTTTTTAAAGATATTAAATTTTGCATGTTTGTTTGCCTGAAGTATTCTGTATTCTGCCTATGTTCTAAGCTGGCCAGATACAAACCAGGTCAGAAATAATATGACTGAATCATCATCACCACAAAGATGCATCCAAATTATTGCACACAATCTCTTTTTACGACAGTTGTAGCTTATAAAATGTTTTTAAACATAAATCTTTTTGTTTTAATAAATACATATGTAGAAATACATTAGGTGCTTTAAAAAACTTCATGCTGCATGTGTGTTCTCTTCAAGCGGGTATGTCCCTGGTGCCCAGCCACAGTATGTTAGGTGGTTAATGGTGCTGACACTTCTCTGAGAAGGAATTATCAGTTTAAAAAATGAAATTTAATTGATGGAATAATATCTCAACAGATTTGATTTTCTGCCATCTGTGGCAAACACCCATGCTCCACAAAATTGTAAAGTAAAGCCTAGAAACTATTTTCTTAAAGTTTACTGGGATTCTGTCCATGCCTATAACTATTGTAATGCCCATGGTCTTGTTCATAATCTTGTTTTTTTTTCTTTTCTACATTGGTGATACAATGATTTTAAAGATTGTTAAAAAGGTCTTGATTTGGTCATGGTTAATAACACACTTCCTGCTGAAGCAGTTCTGTTGGTTGCTATGGATCAGAAATTATAAATGGTAATAACAGGAGAGCAGTTAACATTTGATAATATTTTACTTTGGGGAAAATGTAATCTTTTTTTGTGTTTCAATACCTACTTCATATAAATGTAATTAGCTCTGTGATAAAAAAATGAGTTTCATGGACTGTAGTTTTTGTGTATAATCAGACCCAAATGCCAGTTCACAGCTTTATATGTCACACTGCTTTCTCCTTGCTTTCTTCCTTAAAATGGAAATTTTTTTTAGCTTTTGTAGAAGCTGCCACACTTTTTCTCTGGACAAGAAGGATGGTGTCTCAGGGAGGGCTCTGAAATTGTTTCTGGGGACTTGAATGCCATTTCTGCTGCATGATCTCTGCTGTAGGACAAGTGTTTAACCCCGCCCTGTTCCTGGGTCTCTGCCTGTGAGATGAAGGTATTGCTTTTCAGTTTCAGGAATGTTCTCTGGGTGAAAGACACCTGTAATGGCTAAGAGTTAAGGTTCTCTAATGACATGATGAATATTTATCGGGATTTAATTTCTATTGTTTGCTTCTCAATGTTAAAATCTTAGAAATATGCATTAGTACTTTCAGGGGAAAACTAATACTGAAGGTCTCCGAGTTGTCATGACAGTTATGAAACTTGCTCACAATAACTGAAAGTGCCTTATGAGGTCCATTTAGGTGATCTGCTAAACTTTTGCAGTTTGCAAAGCTCGCTCCCGTGTGTGACAGTTCAGTTGTTCCTCAGAGAGCAAAGCTTTCTACAGCAGCAATGTTGAACATCACCTTCCTCCTCCCCTGCAGAGGCTGAGTATGCCATGTTGCTAGTGCCTTCCGCCTTAAGATGTGAAAAGCAATGTTGGCCACCAAGGCAATCCCATTTTATCAATAAAAGGAGGGTGAGAGGACATCTTAGGGTATAACAAACCTGACCTTTCTGTTCAGAGGTACCAGGCTGCTCAAGCTAGCCACAGATATTTTAGCTGGTATTTCTGTCTGGGCCAAGCTGTTCTTGAGAAGTAAAGCTTGTTTATGAAACCTCCACTAAAAGCAGGTGTTGCAGACATCCCATTAGTAACCTTTGACTTACCTTCCCCTTTGAAACTCTTCATCCCAAAGGACTGACATTTCAAAGCCCCCTTCTTTTTTTTTTTTTTTGTGTGTGTCCCTCCAAGTTTGCATATTGTAAACATTTTTCTTCTCTGCTCTGATGGAAGAGAGCCAAAAACCTGCACAATGGGGGAACTAGATGTTAATGAGCAGAGATTGTGGGAAAATGTGTACCGGACTGCCCTGCCTGACCTGCATGATAATGCTACATTTAGCACATTCTTTTCCATTGGTGTAGCGGGCCTTGAAATGGTAGCAAACAACACATATTGTGAAGATTTGTTTCAAAGAAAACTGCTTTCCTAGGAGAGTGGAAATAACAAATTATTTATTGTGTACAGTTGGCAGACTGACAGCTGGCCCTAGAAATATTTATGCACAAACAGTGGTGTGAAATTTTATATTCTTCTTCATGTTTTTGGTAAAATTGCTTTACATGAAGATTTAAATTATGTAAAATGCAAGTATTACATACAGATTCATACTGACTTGAGGAAGTTTACAATCACTCTATGGTATGAGAAAAAAAATGGCCATTGGGCCTGTTAAGAAAAAATATTCTAGCATTTTGGCATCTTCTAAGTAGATATTTTTTAATTATTTTTTTTACTCTGGTTGTGCTCACAACCCCTATTTAATGTGTTTATGTCAGTGGAGTTTTGTTTGTACAAAATGCTCCTGAAAAATTAATTTTGGCTCTTCTGAGCCAAGTTTCATTTAATCATAAAACAAAATTTATGTCTCGATCATATGAAAATCATTAGGGGAAAAAGGATTCTGACAATATAAACAACCCCATGTGACTTAGACACCCAATTGCACAGCTTGAATCTATCAAGTGGTGAACATATTCAAATATTAAAGAGAACACTTACAGTCAGCATTTGGTGTGCAATGAGTAGGGAGAAATTTGTTTGCACAAATCTTTTGACTAACAAAGAAGAGTACCAGAGGAATTCATAACAAAAGACTGACTGTAGATAGTTTCTGAGTAGAGAAAGGGATTAAATACATTATACAAGATATTTCTTGTAAACATCTTACCCAGTGATTTTTTAATTACGCTTTTAGACACCCAACTTTGCTCTTTCAGTTAAGGAAAGAGGAATTAATGTAGTAAAAATTGCATACAAATGTGAACTGTTTACAAATGACATTCCAGATCCTCATCGGGAAATGCTTATTTCTTCACAAAGATCCCTAAAGAGCTTTTCTATGGGGAAGGAGACTTCCACTCATTACCTTAAAAACAACACTCTTATCTCCAGCATGGAGTGGATATGGGCTCTGAGCCATATTTTGCAACGGACAAAGCAAATTCTTTAGCAGAACATCTGCTAGATAAGAACAGCATTCCTTAGAATAGGTTTTCTGATGAAAGAGATGCCAAAGCCCGATTCCAAAAGTACTTGTATGCTAAAACAACTACTGCCTGTGCTTTTTCTGTTACATGCTTTCAGGAACAACTTCAAACCCCAGCTAACACCAAAAATATGGAGGTGGTTAATAATACACTTTGGGTTTACTCAAGTCAGCATACATCTTGCACAGTAAAAGAATGCAAAAGTATTAATCACATTTTTGGGAATCTTTAAAATGGCGTGAAATGCATATTTGACCAGGTGACAGGCAGTTTTTGTGCCTATTATGAAATGGATTTCACAGGATCATAGGATGGTTTGGGTTGGGAGCAACCTTAAAGACCATCTAGTTCAAACCCTCCTGCCATGGGCAGGGCACATTCCACAAGACCAGGTTACTCAAAGCCCCATCCAACCTGCTCTTGAACTCTTCCTGGGAAGGAGCATCCACAACTTTTCTGGGCAACATGTTCCAGTGCCTCACCACCCTCCTAGTGAAAAATTTCTTCCTGATATCTAATCTAAATCTGCCCAGAGCTGGATGCAGTACTCCAGGTGGGGTCTCACCAGAGCAGACTAGAGGGGCAGAATCATCTCCCTTGACCTGTTGGTCGTGCTTCTTTTGATGCAATCCAGGATACAGTTGGCCTTCTATGGTTGGCTTTCTGTTCTCCACAAATAATGTCTATGCTACAAGCAATCTATGACTCCAGCTGCTACACCTTCAGAGCTGCTCAGAGCAGCCAAAGGGTGATAGCTGTTCTGCATGTCCTGAAGTCTATGTGGTAAGGGAGATACTTACATTTGATCATGCTGTTATGCCACCAAGAAGACCTTGCAGCCATGCTCTGTTATTCTGTCATGCAAAATTAGAATGTGGCATTGAGAAAGGAAACATGGCAAAGGGGACTGAGTACAAATTTATCATGTATTCACAAAAGTCTCTTGCTAGTGCCAGGATAACATCTGTTGCATAGACATTCCAGGACTGGATGGCTCTGGCTGAGGCTGAACCCTGGGTTCAGGAGAGTGCTTGGATGGACTTGTTTTTTGTTTTGGGAAAATTTTAATGATACTGGTGGGCATCTCTTACCAAGCTGGATACTTTCAGTTCCCATTTTTCACTCTCTGTCTTCCACAGCTGTTGCTACATTTCCAGGTTTCTGATGTCCCATGCTGCTTGGTACAGAGAGTACAGAACACCTCTACATTGTGAAAAATTTCTTCATAATGATTTGAACCAAAGTTTGGCACGTTTATGGCAAGCACCAACTCGGTGACTTTGTGTAGGAAAGCACTGTGCTCTTTCTTGGTTAAGTTTTGGCTCATCTGCATTTCACATAGGGCTGTAACTTCATCACATGCCTTCTGTTTGTTTGTCTTCCTCTTCATTACTCTCAAGGGATGTTGTGCCTGTGTTTTGGGAACTGCCCCAGGTGAAAGAGTTGGGGAGTTGCACTGTAGCTGGAAACAGGAAAGCAGGAACACATGGTCTGTAGTGAAAAAAGAGGGATCAGGAAAGTTGCTTTTTATTTCATCCTCCTTCAGGTCCTGCTGGTGCTGACTACTGTGTTTTGGGTTTAATTTCTCAGCTGAAATTCTGCAATTTGTAGACTGTCACATCACATCATATATATGATGATTACTGCCCCACAACTAGTGGGGCATCCCACCTCTCTGCTGGTCCTGGATATACATTCTTGCATTTTTTTTCCAGCTTTGGTTTCAAAGCCCCGTAGAAAGTATTTGTATCTCTAATTTGTAATTGTAAATTGGTTCCTGTAGTTTCACTGTCTGAAATTCATGTATTCTGCATGTGAATGCTGTAAAAAATTGCCTCCAGCTCAGCTAATGCGCATTGGATTTGGCTGCTTCTAGTCAGCACTAACTTCCTCTTGAGCAATTACCATCATTCAGACTAAGTGTTGTAGGGGGATCAGATCATATCACATCTTGGATCTGGGTCTTTCCTGGACTGATTTTTTTTGGGCATTAGGAGGTATCCCACCCTGCTTTCCCACAGGCGACTGACTACTCGCAGTGCTCCAACCTGGAAGAGTTAAGAGAAACTTTTCAGCAATAGTACCCAGCCAACATCCATGCTCTCTCTAAAGGAGAGTCATGTTATGTTAAACATGTTTCAGGTTGTTCTTGCTAAACCTTTCTGGGCTCCTCTAGTAAGTGCGAGGCTTATTCAAAAAAACATCACTATTTAGAAAAGCATTTGAGCACCAAAAAAAAAAAAAAGTGAATTTGGATAGGAGTCAACAAGCATGTATTGAGGTACTTTTCAATATAGGCCTTTATAGAGCTGATCTCACATCATCTTTTTATTTCTTATTCTGCTGGTAATAGGTGTTATCTTAAGGACATTTGCAACAAATACTTCTCAAATATTTGTATGGTCCTTTGCTGATTCCAGAATTTTAATACAGGTCCCTAAATCTCTCTTTTAAAAATATTACCAGTGCTCCCATTTTACAAATGATGAGCTGAGTTAGAGAATGATTGAATAACTTTCCCACTCCCACAAAAGAAAAATTTGGCTTATGGAGTCCAGTCATCCTTACTTTCTTCATCACTGGCTCTTTTTGAAAATGGAGGAGATAACTTCCTTTGAGACACTGATGTTTCACAGAGTGAGTGCAGCTCTGCTCTCATGTTAAGAAATTTAAGCTTTTGAAAACTCACTTTCTGCCAAAAGACTCTTTTCTTTCAAGACTTAGCTACGGGTGACCCTCTGTTTAAAGTCTTGTCCAGCTGTGCTTTATAAATATCTCTTAACTGATAAATGAATTATTTCCTTCAGTTAGGCTCTCCATATTGCTATGCAGAGTTAGCAAATGAGCAGTTTTGCAGTAGACGTATTAGTTTGCCAGATCAGCTGTCTTGTGTTTTTATATTTGGTAGATATGCCCTCTATATTTTTAACTTTCTGGCATGATTTTGACCCAGTTTGGTGACATGTTGTCAATCATTGTTACAAGACATAGGAAACAATACTAGAAAATAAGATCTTGCCATTTTTAATCTAACAAAATAGCTCTGTTGCTGATCTTGTCGGGCTGTCTAACAGATGGGCTAGTGTCCCATGAGAAGACAGTACTTCCTTGCATAATAAACAAATAAGGAGAAGTTGTCTGCAAACCATTAGTGTATTGTAAAGTTAGATGCAATGTCTTGATATTGTCAGAATGGGTTCCTCAAGCACATTTCTTTGACATTCAGTCATAAGTCAGATACAAGACAGCATTAAATCAAAATTAAAACTTTAAAAGGCTGCCAATTGCTTAACAGTTTCCAACAAAAGAACACCAGTAAAAAATATCCTTCATTTTCTAAATATTGATAACCAACTAATAGACAACAAAGGATTGAGCAGAGTATTTGATGGAGGCAAGATCATTCAGCCCACGTGCCACATTCCCAACACGTGGTGGAGATTCCCTTCTCCTTTTTCCCTTTTACAAATAAGGATGTTAGAATAAAAATAAAAAAAAAATGTTCTTGCTTGAAGTACAGGCTGTGTATTGGAAGCTTATGAAAATCCTGGCAGATCATTGCATTAGAATTGTGGGGTTTTTTTGATGGGACACCTCAGGAAAATTATAAAACCCACGGAAATCAATGTGTTTTTCTTAAGAAGGGTGTATTTTTCCTTAAATTCAAAAGACAACACATTATACAGACATACAAGTCTATGGCTGGTCACTTTTCACAAGAATTACCACTGAAGTAGAAATAATGATGTGTTGCCATTTGCAGAGGAAAGTGCTTTTTGTGGTGAAACAAATTTTCCACCTTTTAAAAAAGCACTAAATATGGTGTTCTAATACTAAATTAGAAATTATTCTTTCTGGTCCTGCCAGGAAAAAAAAAAAAGAAAGTACAGCTCTCAAACTTTTTTAACCCATTACTTAACAGCAGTTTTGGCACTAAAAAAAAAGAAAAAGGAAAACATAGGGAAAAAAATATCAAATTCCATATGTAAAGTGCTGTTTAATCCTGTAGGGCATAGAGCTTCTGGGCAATATGCTACTTACTTACCTGCCCCGACAGATCTGAAGGCCTTGCCACTAAAATTTTATGTTTAACTTAGAAACTGAAATAAATCCAGTGACCTGGAGAAAAAAAGAACACCCAATCAAGATAGATAGGTGACAATCCCTTTTTTAATCTGTCTTAAAACTAAGAAGGACTTAAAGCTAGAATTAAAGTCGTTCATATGTGCATTGCTAAAGACTTTTAAGGAACAACTGTAAACCGAAGGAATGACAAAATCCAAAGAAAATTATAAATAATACTGAAGATTTGATAGTTTTATGACTTGTATTTTTGCTTTTAGAGTACATTATCAGCAGAGAAAACTTCAGAACATATACTGAAATTAATGTTTCTTAGGTCACAATTTCTTACCGTTTTTCTTTTCTGTTTGAGAGTGACTGAAATGTGTCTGATTTGTCAAAAATGTGTAGAACATAATTGGGGGATTTTTCAGAAAGATCAGTCATGTCTGAGTTTTTCTATTCAGAAAATGTGAATGAATGTGTGGGATATTACATATGTCCTGAAGTGGTTTTGACTTTTTGGATTGGTAATTGTGCGTATATAGTATTTTTTCCATCTGACCTCCTCTTTGTTGTTAAGTGGAAAAATGTAGAATTTTCTTAATTGGCTAGATACTAGAAAATTCTACACGTTTTCTATAAGTATAAATTCTAAAAATACAACTTGATTTGTTCACTGGTTGTAACTCAACTTGTGTTTTGTTTTACCCCATACACTGTCTTCCTATTTCATTCTGAAGATGTAAGCAGCAAGTTACTAAATCATCATAAGCCAGACGGTATTTCTGATGTTTATGTTAACTAGTGAATCCAAATGACCCAGGTGTGCTCTAGGAAACCTCAATTTAACCTGAGGTCATATGGTAACTACCAAGAAAGCTTATTTTAAAATATCCCCAAAATAATCTCCCGTCTCTGTCGATCATTCTCTATTTTGTCATTCTCAGGAAGTGAAATGAAACTCACTTCTCTACAAAGGCTATGTAAATTGTAAAAGTAATAAGGCCATGCTTATAGACAGCAAATAATATCATTAGGAACAAGTGTCTTATTTCATTGCTCATTCTTTATCATACAAAATTGAAGTATTTACAAAGGACCTTAGGGCAGTTCTGTGGGATATAAAACAGAGCAGGGGGCTTGAGTCAGAGTTTTGATGCTCTGAAGCAGCTTTCCAGAGTATTTAAAACAGTACAAAGAATAGTAACTTTTTCTTAATCCTCTCTTTGAATAAACCAGTGACATTTCAAAAAACATAATTAAGCTAAACCTCTTTAACTTTGCATCATACTAATTCTGTGGGATCATATGTAACCAATGGTTAAAGTGAATAACTGGATCAAGATTTGTGTGTCTAGTTTAGCAGGACCTCTGGTTCATACTTTGAACCAAAAAACCCCTGAACATTCTTTTCCTTCATTCATTCCTGCTAGGAAGTTTTATGAAAAATGCAGGCAGCACAATGCATCAGCTTCTTTCAGCAGGGCTTTTTGGGTCCTGGAAAAAGTGGAAGAGAACAAAAAATATTCAGGCTGCTCGGTTAGTAATGAAGGTCAGGGCTCTGCATTTTGTATCTGTTATTTTCCTCAGCAAGTTTGTATGCCTGCTAGGGTAGACTTGGAAAAATAGAGCTAGAATTCATAGATTTGTTCCAATTAGGCCATGAAACAACAGTTTAGTAAGATGAATACTTATAAAATAATATAATTGCAATATTTTGTCCACATCAATATGAAGAATAATTCCTAGTACCAGAACATTTTACAATGCTCAACAATACAGTTTGAGTCAGCTTTAAGAGTTCACAAATTGCATTACTTAAATTTTGTCCTGCATATTGGTTTTAATACTAAAATTTTTCCTTTTGTCCTTCATTGTTCCTAATCTCTTATGTCAGAGGATAATTAGGACCTCCATCATGAAATCTAAAGTAAAACTGGTGCTATCGATAATGTGATAAAAACAGAGAATTAAAACATCAGGCTAAAACGATGGAGGGAGAAAGTAAGGAAGGGAAAATAAATCAGAATCAGTGAAGGAAACGGCTTTGCACAAACCTTTGCAATACAGCCAAAGTCCATGAGAACTATGTGTATTCAATTTATATCAACACACACAGCTGGGGGCCTGGCATCAGGTACTGTGATCTGATGTGTATTGAGGTACATCAGAGGTCTGCTCTGTTTCTGAACTTCTGCATCTGTCCTGGCATGCTGGGTATCTGTGGTGACACTCATTGCTGTAGCTGCTGATCTCAGACCACAGCACTGCCTGCGGTTTGAGAATCTGATTATCAGAAAACTTTGACAAAAGCGAGAGTTTGGGCTCGCTGACTCAAGTCCCTTGCTGTGTCAGACAACTGCATCACTGTAATCCCATTTATAAATCCTATTTCCTTCATCCTAAATGAGGCAGCTTCTTGCCTTTGCAGTCTACTAGGAAGCTATACCAGGAGACCACTGCTATAACAGTTGCAAATTTTCTCCTAGATGCCAGTCGCACTGGTGGCTATGCTGAACTCTTTGCCGTCCGTGCTGCCTAGCACAGATGAAATAATTGAGCTCATTCATTTGTGGCCTACATTTTACTAAGTTAATAAGCCAAGTTCCTTTCATTTTCTCTCATAAGGGAGGGTACCTCTTCTTCTTATCATCCAAATAGTCCTTCTTTGTACATTTTCCGGTCTTTTAGCTTTCTTGAATGTCAGTTATGAGAATTTATATGCACAGCCTCAGGTGAATTAGTACTAGGGCATGGTGCAATAGTTTCAGCAATTCCCTTTTCTACTTTGCCTGAAGCCTTGTGAGGTTGCATTTGCCTTTTTAAGTGCTGTGATCAAATAAAATGCCATACTCGTTTTCCTCCTTTGTTGCCTAAATCATGATCTTTGAGATTTTAAGAGAAATTCTGGTTTTCCCTTGCTGGTATAGCATTGCACTGTGTGCAGCTGAATTCTGTTAAGATCATTCCTGTGCAATGCTTCTGTTTGCTCAGCATGGGCAGGGCTCCCCAGCTTCATGTGGCCACTAACTTTCATTAGAACACCTCTATTGATTGTTACCAAAGTCATTAATGAAAGTATTACATAGATTCTTCCAGTCCAATTGTCTTTTGATATGATCAGTTGTTGTTTGATTTCTTATACCTATTGAAATATACCTAGTATTAGTCTTTTCCATATTAAACTAATTTCTTCCTTTGGAAACATACCAAATGATTTTCTGAAAGCCAGATAATTTCCTTCTTCATGTAGTAGTGAGTAGCATCTAGCATGTAGCATACCCTTAGCACACCTCAGGTGTGTTTTATTCTATTTTCCTTTTATCTTGAATGGTCTTTAACCTTACTACTTCTTCCTAGGTTCTTGTGTGTTACTGAGTAACAGCCTAGGATGGAACCCGTGATTGCTCAGATCACTCATTTTCCATTCTGAAATGCAGGGACTACTTTTGTTATTCTCTAGTCATGTAATGCCAATACAGTGGTATGAGATGTTCAGCATTGTTCTATGGAGATTGCTTGGTGTTTCTTGACTTGAGAGCATTTAACTCTGAGCTTTTCTTTCATTCCTCTACTAACATTCATATTAATCACCTTTTTGTGTGCTATTGTTCAACATCATTAGAAAAGGAGCTGCTCTCAACAGCAATAACAAGGTCTTTGTGAATAATTTCCCAAATATTGTAATTAAAAATCTATGTTTCATTAGGTTCTCAAGTGCTTTGTTAACTGTAGACAAAGGGGGGATTTTCATAGTCACAGATAGGATTTAGACATCAAATCTCTCTTTCCTCCACCTTTCACCTTTAGAAAGTCTTCCCATGAAAGTGTATATGATTTCTGAGCTATTGTTTCTCAGGAGGTGGAGGGTAATATAAGGAGCAGATACCTCTGACTTTTTTTAACACCTGCTAGCTCTGTAGCACCTCTGGCTTCTTTCTTCAGGGCTTCAATAATTAGAGCTGTGTGAAGTTTCACACGTAGAATGGAACTGGATGATTCTAGTATCTAATCAGGTCAAAGGCTAAATTCCTCTGGTATGCAATGTTACCCTAGGCTGAATTATAGCTCTGTAAACTGGAATGGTTAGATCCTTAACTTTGGAATATTAACTTGTTAGTTTATTTTTTTGCAACCAATAGGGAATCACCACATCACACAACTGTCCATTTTATATCACTACTGACATCTTTTGCCCACGCCTTGCAACCTGAATTGCTTGGATGTGTTTCTATGCTGTGTTGCAATATCTCTTTGCTTTTCTAATTGCAGGAGAACATGTGGATGACACAAAGCACCACACAGCCTAGACCCAACAGGCTCATCCACTGCTGACATAAAGCAGTGTGGCTGCCTGATTGTGTGCTCTGTGGGCCTGGCCCAAAAAGTGGCAATCTCACGGCAAGTGGTAACCACCGGTCTAAACTGGAATGTGTAAGCTGGCATACTTCATGTAAGTTGTATAAACTGGCACTGCCTCTGCCATCAGAATTACAAGCTGTGATCACACAACCTAGAGTTCTCAGCAGAATAAGAAGGTAAGCAAGCTTTGCAGATAAGTAAGCACATGGGTAAAAGTTTTAAACAACCTCTGCATGAAATTTCACTTTGTGCCAAGCGCCTGAAGAGCTAGATGCCAGTTTGCTGCATGCTTTCTAAAGTTGGACTGTTGATACTATTTTGTTTGTGATGTATTTAAAGTACTGAAACCTTTCCTGAAGATTTATGTGTCCTTCCAAAGGGCACCCAGTGAATAGGCTAAATGCTTGGCATGCTTTCACACTGGCTGCACAATCTGGCAACAGCTAGGGTAATTGGGTCCACAGGTGGAAAATGCATCTCTCCCCCATTTCCCAGATGAGATTCTTAACAGCACTTTTTAGTTTGGCAGTCGATCACTTCTATCAAGATACTCTTGCCTTTGGCCAACCCTGTGGGATCTCTGTAAAGCTTTTCTCAAGCCACAAATCATTTCTTCATTCAGCATGTCACTTGACATCTTTGGGGTTATAAATTAGTTCAAGAAGGTGGACACCCATTTCACCTCCTCACCAAGGGCTTGGTTCTCATGTTTTCTGAAGTTATTTATTTTTGCTTTAGGGGACAATGCAGTTTTACCCTCCTACTGCGCTGTCAAGAGAACAAGTACCTTTGAGCCAAACACCTGCTTTCCTTTAGAAAGAATGATGGGGAAATGCTTTTTAAAAGCCTCTGTTTATCTACTTTCTTAATTTACAAAAAGTCCCTGATTACTCAGATCCTCAGAGATTTGGTAAAAAGGTATAACAGACCAAAGTAAAAAAAAAAAAAAAAAAAAAAAAGAAAAATAATGTACTGTCTTTCTTTTGCCATGGTAATGTGCCCTCAAGGTTACCAGAGCCTTATTCTCCTTATTCTCTCCTGGAGTCAAAATCCAGAAGAGAGTGGTCTCTGCTAAGAAAACAACAGATCATTCCATGTCTGTGAGCCCCAGCCTTGGGAGTCTTTGCTGACCAACACCTGCAGGTTGGAAGCCAGCTGAGACACACCAAGTGTTACTTCACCTTACAGGCTCCAGTCTCCTCAGCAAGAAACTTCCCCTCAAGATGGCTGTGTTAGAAAGTGCCCAGGATATTCATGGTTTCATTGACTTGCAATGAAACTACACTGTTTCATTATTTTCTATTTTCTCTAGAGAAAGGTATCACAAAACTTTATTCTTAGCTATAACTTTCATAAGGGCATAAGAGAATTAAGCATCTAAATCTTATTAAATTGCTAATTCTCTTAATATTTTTGAGAATCACATCCTGAATTCTTCTTTTTCCATAGGTTTTAAGCTGACAATTTGCAGACATAACGTGACTCTGCTGCACAGTGTTGCCTCAATTTCTGGATACACTGCATCCTTCTGACCTTTGGCACGAGCAGTGTCTTGCAGTGCCATGGGGAAGAGCTGTTATTGCTGATACATCTGAGCCCTTACACAGCAGCAGAAATTTTAAGTAATGGATGATGTTCTGTGGCCTAGCAGGTAAGGAGCACAAACGCTCCAAGTGTACATGTAACAGACTTGACTATAATCAAATGTGATGTGACCTTCAATTACTCTTTTATTATATCAATGCCTTAAGAGCTCAGTCACACATTCTAGCTGTACTGTACTGCACAAACATACAGAGAAAAAAATAGTTCTTTCTACCAAATGGTTTAGCTTCGGGTCATCTTGCTTACCATTTATGATTTTGATGTAAAATCTGCAGAGTGGTGTAGCCTAACTTGATTCTAATCTAACTTTATAAGACTAGCATAGGACAGGGACATGACTATAACAGTGGCCTCTATGCCTACAGCTGATCCTGAGCCCTTCAAGCAAAAGTTTGTGTCTGCCCAATTTTGGCTCTTGGCATGTGGCCTGTGTCCCATGAGTTACAGCACACCCCTCCACTGCTGCCTTCACATGACTTTCAGCATCTTCCTAAAATAAGTCCTCTCTAAGGCCAGGATATTGCATTTCTTTCTGCTTTGCCATCTGGGCTGCTGTGCATCCGGCTGGTGGCTACAATAAGGAGTCAGCATTACCTTCGGATTGGATCTTTTCTCTCTAACACAGTCCAGATTTGGGAAAGTATCTAGGAATCTTTTAATAAATTACATTAACTAAAGGTGGGTTTGTCTTTTGGGTTTTGTTTGGTTGGGTTTGGTTTTCTTTTTTTTTATCCCATGACAATGTGTAAATTCTGGTCAGAAGTGCCTGGTCTCAGTATATGCAAGATTCAGATGAGTGTCTTGGGTCACGGTGATTTGGAGCAAGGGCTGAATTCTTCCCATCATAGGTGATTAGCTAGTCTGGAGACTATCAGCAGTTTTGTGGAGAAATACTCACTTTTTTCTCTGCTGAAGATGCTATACTTCATAAAAGAATAAATATTTATTGCATGAGCAGAAGAGGCAGGTTTACTCTCCAGAGCTGTTTTGGGGTTTGGTGTTGAGAACAGAACAGGGTTTTCAGAGAGGTGGGTTCAGATCACTGTCTTTCAAGAGGGCAGGGCCTTTCGATGCCCTAAGCGCTAATCTTCCTCCCTTCCAGCAGTAAGGTGGGGACAGAGAATGAAATAAAAAAAAAAAGTCAAACGATCTTAATCTGGAATCCTTCACAAATGCAATGAAGAGCCAGAAAGTATATTACAAATAATAGCATATTGGCATGGGAATGAAAGAGTTGTGGAAAGGACAAATATTCATGTCTTACTCACTGTATATTTTCTAGCTCAGGAGAAATGTGTTTTCAACTCAGTCTCAGATATCACACTGTAATATAGAGTACATATACAGTAAATTTAATGTATAGAGTTTCTCTTAATGATGTATTTAGACACACTTTCATGGGCAGAGCATACTTAGAGCAAAGCATACTTCAAAACATTTTTCCATAATGGAAACTTTGAGATCTTATGTAACAAAAATGTGAAATAGTTCAAGACACAATTGCACACCTAATTGGAAAAGCAACTGCGTAAGCAGAGTATCATATTTAATATAAATTGTATTCGATATTACTGTCACAGCAATTTTCTTACAAGTACATTTTTAGTAACCAAACATATTTTCTCTCACTTGCATTCCCATTGTTCTACTTAGGACAGTGTCTTGTAGCTAGTGTATCCCTTTCATGCAAACACATAAACCAGGCTTTACAAAGAACTGCAAAATCAGTTGCACCTGGTGAAAGTAATTTAGGTGAGGAAACATTGTATGCGAAAGAACAAGACTCCAATGCTTTTTTTTCTAAAGAAAAACGTACTTGACAAGTAACCCCATGGACTGTAGTGGGATTGTGAGCCATAATAAATCTGAAAGTCTGATGAAATGTGAAAAAAATATGTCACTTTTCTTTTCATTCTCTTTTTTAAGTCCTTGAAAATGTTAATTGAAGCTTGACTAAAAGTTTCTAGCGAATGTGTGAGGGTAGTCCGGAGGCTGAATCCCAGAAGTGCTAGGGAAATCCTTTGTCTGTGCTTCTGTTGGCAGAGAGAAGCCTGTGTACTAGGGAGGGTTCTTGAGTTCTGAATCCATTTTTGTTCAGGTAACATTTTAATTTGCTCTTGTCTCACTGGATTTGGTAAGGACTTGCCTCAGAATGGCCCAGTAGAGATTAATTTTTAAAAATTACTACGTTCAGAAAAAACAATAATTCTCAAGAGCAAAGACATAATCTCATACACGAAACACACCTTGGGTTTTATTCATTTCTCACTGACATAAGGTGTAATTTAGTTGTCTAAAATGGAGTCATTCGTGATTTACGTCAGAAGCAGGCCCACAAAGGCTATTTTTAACACACACAACAAAATGCCATTTAGTTTTTTCACATTCACTCCCTAGTGTTGTTGTGTACATCCTCAGTGGCGTTATTAAGTGGCGCTTTTCAAACAGATGAAGTATGTTACTTACTGTGGCTAAATTGTAATGAAAGAAGAGATGGCTGTTTGCCAGTGAATGGTGTGTAGCTTGTAGAAGCATGTAATTACATAAATCACAAACATATGCAGAAGATGTTTTCTCTTTACATTTAACTGGTGTTGCCTGGAGCTATAGCTCCTTGCAACTCTATTTAATTACCATAATTATTTTGAATGTGTATATCTGGGCAATCTCTGAGCTTTATGAGAATGTTATTCATACCTTATCAGTAAAAATCTAAAGGGTCCCATTCTTTCCCCAAAGGGACTGCAGTAACCAGGTTTCTCCAGATTTCAAGCATAGGGTGGCTGTAATGTTTATATCTTTCTTTTGAATTACAGTTTTTTTAAAAAAACTGAGCCTCTGAAACTAATCAGATCTTGAAATCTCAGTAGATGCTATAATTTCCTGGTAGGAAATTAAGCATTGTACATTGTTTGTGGAAAGAAAGTACCTGGAGAGGTCCTGATTAGTTTCTTTTACGTCTTAATTTGCCAACTGTGTAAATGTTGTTTAGCCAAACAGATTGACAAGTGTCTAGGAAAGGTATTGACTTTGTTAAAATGGATACTTCCTTTGGGAAATGTCAAAAAAACCCTGACAAACTAGCTAGGATTTTCCAGTTCATTTTGTCAAACAGTAAAATGTGTTAGAGTGGGGAATTTTTTTAAATTCTCTTTTACACTAGTGTAAACCTGGTTCAAATAACTGATATTAATGGAGTTACCCCAGAGATACCACAGAATAACACAGACTCTAGGTTCATCTCTCATTTATGTCAGTTTTATGTTGACTTCATGCCATTGATATTGGTCAATTTACATGTGGCTCAGACCAATACAAATGAGAAAAGACATGAGTCCTGATATATAGGATGACTGGCCAATGTAGACATGCCTCAGTTTTCCTTAACTAATGTAAATTGGTGAGTATAGAATTCCTCCAGCTGAATACATTGGAAGTGGTAAAGCCCTCAGGAATAGGAAATTTGATAGCCAAATAACCTCAAAAGGCCAAGCAGTAGGACCTATAAGCAACTGTCAGACATAACTGATGAAGAATACTGATGACTACAGGTACAGAATCCTTATGCAGTGCAAGACCAAGAAAGGCAGGTTTTGTGAGAAAAGGGTAGTATAATTTATTAGTTCAACTCTGCATTTGTGAAAACACATGGTTTTGGACAAATGAGCTATGTTACAAAAAAACTCAAACAGTTGAATGCAAAGATAGTGAAATTGCAAACTTTTCGTGTTCCATTAAAATAAAAAAATAGTAATTATTAGAAATTTTAGAGGGCCAGTTCTATGAATAAGGTAAATATAAATAAATACCCAGATTGTGCATTATTTGGTGCCAGGGAAATAGTTGGCACCTTGTCCTGTTTGTCAACCACTATAGTTAACCTTGCAAGTGATTCCTCCTTAAAGCGCTTTTATAAGTCATGAGATTGTTTTTCTTTGGTTACAATGTGACATGCCAGCTGTAGATCATATGTGCAGTTTTGTGACACAGCTTAGCCTTTTCTTCCACCACCCAAGAGGCAACATACACAAAGCATTATTGTCAGAGATCAGTTACTACAATCTCTTGTGAAAAAAAGAAAATAAATGCAAGCCTCCGAAATGCTAAGGAACAATGCACTTTCCACGTCAGAGACTGGTTTGTTTAATAACCACAAATTATTTCAGGTAATTTGGCACCAATTTAATTGCACCCACAAGAATATTCTCATCAACAACAACAAAAAGAAGTAACAAAAGAACCACTCCTACTACCAATTCCGTCAGGATGAGCTGAAGGCAGAGTTTCCTTTCATTAAATTATGATTAGCCTTGCTAATACTTTGTCTATCAAATCCCCATACCATGCTGCAGATACACCAAAGGGAAACATATATGTGATGTTTTGAAAAGGAAGCTGATGGAAAGTGATACTTTTCCCACACATTAGAATGACAATAAAATCCTTCAGATGAAGGTACCCACTAAAACAGTCATTAAAAATACAGAGTATGAACAGCTGAAATTAAAATCCGGCCAAGGCATTGTCAGTTAATGTCTTTCATTCAAATGAAGAGCATGACGACAAACACAATATTCACTAACTTTGAGGAGCAATTAATCTAGATTTGTAATTAGATTTTGTTCTGTTCTTCTTTTATTACATGTATTTCCAAATTACTGTGTGATTGAAAGACTCTGATGGTTATATTAACCTACCATCTCTGTAGTATTGGCATCTATACAGATACATCTATATATATGCCTTGACAATGCTTTTTGCTGAATAGCAGAAGATTGTGGGAATGGGAAATCCCCCTAGTTTTGCCTCCAGTAAAGATATATCTTGGTAATTTCAAATAGTGAAACTGAACACAGATGTTTGGAAGATTCATTTTAAAAACTGATACTGGAGACCTAATGTGAAATTCCATTCAAGTGTTTCGGGTTTTCTCCCACAATGGAGAAACTTCCTTCTGGTTTCCCTGAAAAACATTTACCTGCAGCTGACCAAAGGTAGTGCCATAGAAAGAGTTCTTTATAAAAAAACCCCCACCTTTGCTTTTCTACTCATGAAAGCCATGTTCACTAAGGCTATTTTCACAGCGAGATTTTCTCCTTCCATGGACCGGAGAAGAGCCTACAGGTCAAATTTTGATAGAAAGTCCCTGACTAAGTATAAGAAAAGAATATTTAAAAAATGGAGTCAGTGTGATTTTTTCCTTAAAATCTGGGCATCATTTTGTTTGTACCTGATCAAGGATTCCTCAAGATAAAATGAAAATATCCAGTTCCGAGTCAGAAGACCATGGTCTGTGTAACCGGTTCATTGTTCTCAGAATACTTATTGTCCATGTCTCCATGGCTGTATTTTGCCTCTGAGTGTTACATGCTCCAAAAAGTATATCTCAATATGTATTTCCTTTATCTTTGAGTGTGCTGCAGGGAATTTGATAAGATTTTTTTTTTTTTAACATCCTAATTTTATCATTGTACCTTTTCAGTCAGGCCTATCAGTTACTAGCTACATAAATCCTTCTACAATTAAACAGATATTCTCAAATCTCCAAGTGATACGGGTACTACAGATCAGTTGGAACAGTTTCAGCCTGAATTTAATTTGTTTTTCAATGGATTTCTTTGTATGGTGACTGAAACTGTTGCATGATTGATGGAATGGAGAGAGGAGGAAAAAATAGATTCTGCATGTTAATAATAATACTAATTAGGTGACACCTGTGAGATAAAGCATTACAGCACAAATTACCTAACTTCGTTTGACTTTAAAGTCTACCAGATTATTATAAAGTTTGCAAAACATTTTATCATCTGTTGGGAATACATGGTAAATTCCCCATCTTAAAGTTATACCCATACAATGAAGGGCTGTAGTACTTGAGACTTGAAGTGAAAGGGGCTGGATGTGATTACAAATTGAACTGTAATGTAATCTGGGCTTTTCCAGTCAAGTTTTCCAGTGAAAGTTGAGGTTGGCTAACGATGTCTTTCCTGTGCACTGCCCTAAGGATCCATTCTGTTTCTCCAGGGCACCTTGGCAAAAGACTTGCAGATATTTAAAACCCCTAATTAATGCCAGGTATTTCACTTCACTTTTATTTTTAAAACATGAAAAAAAAATATCGCTAAGCCAAAGAAAAAACAAATATTTTCCATTTGCCGTTCATTACAGATGTCAGACAGCCATAAATATAGAAATGGTCAGCTGCAGGTGTAACATAGTTCTGTTGTGTAATGCACATTCTGTTCCTGTAACATTACTAAAAATGGTCTGTCTGGCTAATAAATAGCACTACCATTACATAGTAAAAGGTGAAAATTAATGTGAATGCTGCTGGTGTGTTAGCTATATTAACAAGCCAATCATGTAGTATTAGCAGTTATAATGGGGAACAACATAAACTTTTAAGAGCTTCTGCAAAAGCTTTCAGTCCTTTCAAGGTTGGAAATTTAAAATCAGTGCTGTCCAGTAACTTTATTCCTTTAAATTTAGGAGGAAAAACACGTACACATTTTTAAAATAAATTCATTGACATCTGCATCTGAAAAAAAATAAATATTTGGGTCCAACTTGCATATATCACTTATCTCAGATGCTCTGCTGGTAAATCTATGTTGCCTCCATCAAAGGTTCTGGTCCATGAATGATAACCTTTGATAGCTAACTGATAGAGAACTGATAACCCCTTACTGATAGCAAACCTTTCCCACACCCAGAGCAAGAAGAGACTGCAATCTGAAATAGCAGTGAATAAATGGAGATGATAAACAAACAAAGGACTAATTGATTTCTTCTACCTAGACTTAGAGCTACATCTGACCAACAGCCTATCTGGCCCTGTGTCCTCTCGCTGTTGTTGCATGGTACTTTGGGAAAAATTTCAGACCAGACCATGTAACCGGTTTCCTTCCTGGAAACAGCAGTTGGGGGAGTTTCTGAAATAGATTTATCTTGACCATTATAGATAATAACCAGTAACAGATCTATCATCTCCAAATTGTCTAATCCTTTGGGGTCTACAGCATCCAGCGTCAGTGAGTACCTCAGTTTCACTGTATGCTGTGCAAAATGCAGCATGCTGAGAGTCACAGCCTTTGCCAGGGTGGTTCTTAGGTCCTCAAAGAATTACCCTTGTGTGTAGTCCTAGAATAGCTTCCTCTCTATCCTCCACATCTGGGGAGAAACCACATGCAGTCTGGCCCAAGATGATAAGTAGGATGATGTGAATCTGCCTGATTAGTAACATATTTTGTGGGTTGTTTATATTTGAGTCAAATGTACTAATTCCCTTTCTCACTCTTCCTCCCATTCTTTTAATTTTATTCTTGGCTGCAGAAAAATCGCCAATGAAAAATGTACCTTGAAAGACAGACTGTTATGCTTGGCAATGCTTTATTATGTTGCTGTGCCTCAACACCATATTTGATCTGAACTTATTTCTAGGAGGTAAGTAGATTAAAAGAAAATCAATTGGAAATATTTCTGTTTTATGTATCAGTTGGTAACATACATCAAAGGGTAAAAATTAAAAGGCAAATGTCTATCAACTAGAAAAGCAAGTCTGCTCTCAAATCTAGTGCTACAAGTTCCTGTGGAAATCTTCACAGTGCTATGACATTCCTAACCTGCCTAAACAAGAGTTTAAACAGTGTAAAAAAAAAAAAAAAGTGTAAAAGTATAAACACAGAAGAACTAATAGTTATTTTATTTGGTCCTATATTTCAGAAACTGTATCATTGAAAATTTTCTGTTTCCCAAAGTCAAGTGCCTATGAATTTGTGCCTATAACTGTGCTTTTAATTGCAGTCTCTCAAGTACTTCAATTAGATGCATATTGCAGTGAAGAAGAGAAGGAGAAAGGAACTGAATTATTACATATTTGTAAACTAATGTTAAATTCTGATCTCAGTCAAGTTAATGCCAAAGCTGAGAGTTCAGTGGGAGCTGAGTAGACCCTGAAGATGTTTTGTTATCTGTTGCAATTGTCACCAACAAGTAAACATACAAGTTCAAAAATTTCTTGTCTCCAGTCTCTCTGCAGCTTTGAAACACCTTGGTTTGGTTGGGAGCGCTGCTGCCCAAGACCTGTTGCCTTTTCCCAAGTATGGGGCCAGAAGACATGGATGCAGAGCCAGGGCCCAACAGGTTAGTCCACCTTGTTTCCCCCATGTGCATGTTCACGTGGGGTTTAGGTCTTTAAACAAGTGGAGGAGGTGGTGGTGGTGACATTTTTCATGCCAAGCCTGCCCCGTGCAGCACCCGCTAAGGAAGGCAGTGTAATGCAGAGCAGAATTTGCTGTCTGTGGGTTTAATAGTTGGTTTGGGAAATGGCTGTGATTTTACAAGCCAGCCCTATGAAACCAGACAAAACTGCCCTTGGTGGTCTCTGCTTTGAGTAGCATTTTAAAGCTATTGAATTTCCGTGGTTGCTTTTGGCACAGTCCCCCTGTGAAACCCAGATGAAATGCTGTAAGGAAGTATCACCCTGGAGTGAAAGGACACATACTACACAGAGACAGGCTTAAAAGCGCCCCAGAGGGGCAAGATCCTGTAGGAACTGCAGCTTCTTGCATTATCTTCTCTGATGCCTGAGGTGAGCTAAAAGTCTTTCAAGAGTGGATTGCAAGGAAATGGCATCACTTTTGCAGTGCTAATGCTACCCTAAGTTAAAATATTTGATGATTACACACCCCTGCTCAACACAGTTATCTGTGAAATGTTATTGAAGAGAATGATACAGAGCCAAAACAGCTTGGCCTTGTGAAAGAGGAAAAAAGAAAGAATATCTGATTAGTGATTCTATGCCTCCTCTTATATTCTGGAGTTTATATCAGTCACAGAAACAATTTACTCTTCTATTTAGGAAGGAAAATAGCTATAAAGCATACCTAAGTTATTAATATTTCCTATATAATAATTCCTACAAAGTGTACGTAAGCATTATCAGTGTTCTAAACAAACTTCCACTCTAGATAACTGTATTCCACAAATGGTGCTTCCAAATTCAGTCTTCATTTATAACCGAAATGGCAGAAAACACCCCAGAGAAAACATCATTGTTATATCTGTATGAATTATGAAGTGATTTTAGGATCCCTTAAGAAATAGATTCGGACTGACTCAAAAATAAAAGGTGAAAATCAACACAAGAATTGCTGTTATGTTAGACAGATGGCTTTTTCAAAAACCTGTGTTAGACAATGTATACATGAATAGTGAGGTGACCTAGTGTTTTTTATTGATGTGTCATCTCCACATTCTTCAGCTTTCCACTAGCTTTTGACTAGTTTGTTTTTTTTCCCAGAAAAAGAGCAGAAGTTTAACCTAGTCTGCCACAAATTAAAAGGGAAGAAGTTGAGGGTGAAGTACTACTTTCTAAAACACATTAGTGGAAACAGAAAGGAAAAAATGGGAAAGTGGGAAAGAGATAGGGCCATTAAAAAAGTTGGAGAAAAGACACAGAGTGAGAAAAAGCAAAAATGAAAGGAGAGAGCATGGTGAAAGAGCTGATAGGCAAGTGAAATGAAGTAGCAATAAAGAGAATATTATTAAGAAGGGTCAAAAGTTAGTAAAAAAGAGAAAGAGATGGATAAATAATCATAAGCAAAGTGAATGAGAAAATAAAAGGAAATAAAAACCATAAAAAACCAAATGAAAACAGGAGATGGAAGGAGATCTGAAGAGAGGAAACAGGAAAATGTGGGAAAGAAACAAGAGATAGTGGTATTTAATTAATGCATGTTGCTGTCCTGTATCAGAGGAAGTAAACACAGGGCAGTCATGCCATTTAGGGCTACAGGATGGGAACAGAGGGGCATTGTCTTTTTTTCCCCATTTTTAAAACTTTGGCTTTTTAGTCAAGGATGAGCATAATGAGAGCCAAGAGGAAATGTTTAAAACACACAATGTGTGTTTGAAAGTGAAACGTGGATACTAGCAATAGCCCCTTCTGAGGTGGTCCCCATCAAGAGCAGCAGGCACAGTACGGGCACTGACATCATTTCTGCCATTCTAACCTTCCCTTCCAGCACTTGTAGTGTTTACCCTTATTACGGTATATTTTACAGAAAAAAATGGCCGATGGTGGTTGTCAGGCCTTATGCAGCTTTCTGTGGTTGCAGAGAATGATAAACAATCCTAATATTTGACATTCTGGCTTTGTGGGGGAGAACCATCTCTGTAGTGACAAGGTGCATCAGTTTGAAGCAGACAACACGCTATAGGATGCAGGCAGCCGCCGAAAAATAGTCTCTCTTCCCTGCATTTTCAAGCTCATATTTTCATGTAAGAAGTCTAGCTTTGGTATGGAAAATACTGTGGTATTTTCTGTTGGCAGTGATAATGAGTAACATTTTAAAACATAAATTGCAAGCTCTTTGTTGAATGTGCGTTGGTGAGAAAACCTCATGCTGATGTGTGTTACGATTAGACTCTTGCCCAGGAGTCACGAGGACAGTCGGTGGGGTTCCACCTGTGGCTGGTTTTCCTGGCATAGGTGGAACAGAGTCCTTCATAGAGCCACAGGGATCATACTTGCAGCCTAAGGAAGGACAAATCACAGACCCATTTTGCTGAGTATTAATTATCTTTGTTCTAAGTGGCAGTGGCCAGGAGAAGAGTCATTTTTATAGGTCTAAATTAAAAGATCAGTTTTTATCATCTGTCAGGTTGGAAAGCCTTTACCAGTTCTGTTTTTTTGTTCTTCAAGAAGGCTCAAAACACTTTGGCTCCCAGGTCATTGGTTCCAGGCTACAGCAGCCAGTGGAAGCATCAACACCTGCATCACAAATGTCAGCCCTTGTAACGCTAGTTGAAGTCTACTGATCAGGAGAGGGGAAATCCATAGGAGACAGAAACCTTTTATTCTTTGGGCCAAGAGGAAGTCTCCATCGACAGCATTTGGAATATTTCTAATGTGCAACTCAAACATAATAAAGGTGTGAAGGCTAAAAATGGGAAACACCTACCACAACTCCAACAGCCAAAGCAAACAGGAAAGAGCTCAGTAGTTACAGCTTCAAGTAGTATGTTCCTCAACCCTTTTCATACTTCACTGGCATCCTCACAGACACTGGCCCACGTACATAGCAAACCCCAAATGCGTTTTAAAACTAACCTAGAAAAGAAAAACATAAGTTTTATGGATCAGAGGCAGCTGCCTGGCCCTAGATGCTGTACTACTTTGACATGTTTTGCTTTTCTTGTTGCTTTTTAATATGTTTGTTTGCATTGGGAGGGGGAGTTGGTTTTTGTTGCATCCGTTCCTATCCTTTTGTCTAACTTTTCCAATCAACCAAACAAAAAGTTGGATCATCAGTTTTTATAGAATTACTGTATTTTATAGACCGCTAAGAGAAGCTATAAAAATTAAACTATTTTGGGGGGTTCTCATTTTAATGCTAAAAGAGAAAACAACCGGAATTAATGTGGGCAATGAAGTGATTTTTTCCAGCAGCATCATAATCATCGGGGTGAGTCATAGGCTGCTGCTTGATTAAGTATCTCAAATTTACTGTGATTCATTATTTTCTGAGAAAATCTTAACAACAAATGGATTCTGTCTTTACTATTCTCTCAATGTTTCTAACAATAACTTCTGTATATTTGTATCTAGAGAAATGAAACAAGTTGAAGTTAAGGCTATTACATTAATCTAGAACAGTAGAAAGATGATGCTTGCAGATTAGTCTACTCGAATAAAAAACTGAAATGAGATCTATTTGGCAACCATGTACAAACCATGTAAAATCTATCCATGTGCTGGTTGTCACTGAGAATTGACTGCATTTGGAAGACAAAAGTAGGTTCTCGCAGAAGGGCTGATAGTGCATCATCAAACCACTGACTGCTGTCCCTACCTGTTCATATCTACAGACATGGACATACCTTGCTGCTACAGTGCAGCCACTCTGTCTAAAAATGATTTCTCAAATGTAATTCAGGTACTGGGTACCTCATTTTTTGCATTCCCTATTTAACTCCAACTTCAAAGATTATTGAGCACACAAGCCTCTGAAAAGAAGTCAGCATGTTTACCTCATTAAATTTATTTTCCTTATGAAAATGGCATCCAGATTGCATTTAGGTCCAGGTTTGGAAGTGGGAAGTTTTCTTCAACTTGATTTCACTTGGCTAAAGTAAAAGTAATCATGCAGATTCCCCTAACTTTGAATTTCATGTGGAGCTGTAAAAATCATGCTTTGCCTTAAGAGATCATTGCTCTCAGCCACACACTTTTTTTTTTTGGTGCATACTAGCATCTCAAACTAGTGAATACTGAGCTCTACAGGGCTGATCCAGGAAAGCATTTATGTAAATGTTTGATTTTGAGTCCTGTTGAGGGCCAGTTCCTGAAAACATAAAGCTAGTCACACATTCGACTACTTGATTGGATCGAGACCAGGGCACGAGGTCTTGGAGATGGATGTGTCCACACTGTGCTGACAAACATCCACACCTGGCAATGATGAGGCTGGCTTCGCTTTCAGGCTCCAGGCTCTGCTCACCTATTTTAGGACAGATTAGGAACCAGTACCGGAGAGGGGGGTTATTATGTGAAAAAAGGTCAGAAGTTTGCCTGCTTGCTCAAACCAGCACAATCTGGTTTTAATCCATGAAAACACACCAAAACACCCTTCTTGGGGAAAAAGGTACATTGCATTGTTCCTGACCGCCGTTTTCCCCTGTGGCAAGTTTCTCGTTCAAAATTATATCCACAGTTTTGTTTATGGGACTTTACAGAAGGATTTGCATGGGTTAGTGAGGGGAAGGAATACTCCCATATGTAGAAACACAGAACCCCCCCATTAAAGCACATGAGGCTCTGGTGATTCCCCTCCCCAGCTGCTGCTAAGTTTATTTGCAGACTGCAGCCTGGAAAAGGGGTTGTGGCCCATCTGCACCCCGTATGTGGGAATTAATTTCCAACATAGCTGTGGGATAGTGGTTCCAGCACACCCTCCCCTAACCTTCTCTCAAATCCCCCTCCAAGCTGACCTAATTGGCACCAGAGCAGATGCCACCGAGTGCTGCAGTGTCATGCAGGGGGGAGAGTCGGGGGCTCGGCTGAGCTGATGATTCTCTGAGATCCCCTGCGTTCCCTCCTTCCCTGGCATAACCATGGGGTTAAGCAGCAGAGCAAACCTTGTGTGGGCCCCTCCACGTGGGGCGAGTTTCACCCTTGGAGTAAACCAAGCCTCATGCTGGGCGGTGGGGCAGGAGCAGGAGATCAAAGAGGGCAACCCTGCATTGCTGCACCAAGTCTTCTGGGTCTCAACCTTTTCCCACATCATGCTGCGTGGTAGCATGCTGTGGGTACTGGGGGAGATGTCATGAGTAAGCATTTTAGGAGGAAAAATCAAAGGGCAGTATTGAAACAGAGGCAGGGCAAGGAGATAGTATTGCTTAAATTAGACTTTGCTCCTATATTGTCTTTTGCACAGAAGGAAAAGGTTAGTTTCTTTTTATATTTTGGGCTTGCCTGGAAGATGTTGGGAAGGGCTCTCTTGGAGTGGTGAGGGCAAAAGCATCTTCTATTTTAAACCTTTAAAAAGGAGATGAACATTAACAAACTTAACTGCATGCAAAAGCATTCGTGAAGGGGTTCCTCCTGAGAAGACAGGCGCTAAGCTTTTGGACACTCTTTACTGTTATATTCATATGAGAATAAGCACTGAAAAAGGCAGTAATTCCTATGGCTTAAGTGAATAATTACACTAACAAAGAACAACACTTTAAATCAAGTGATTGTATAGGAAGTGCATGCAGGGAAAATGTCAGCAGGCAACCTAACTCTACCTTCAAAAGTTTTTTGACACTTTACTAGTTTTACAAATACCCACTTTCATGCATATCTGTCTGTAGCTCAGCTGCATATCTGGCCACCAAGGCTGCCTCTCCCAAAAGGAGAAGTCACATTTAAAGTAAGCAGTGACCTCTGGATCAAAAATAACGAAGTCACATGCTCAAGAAGAGGAGAGAGTGATGGTCACACTTTATAACTTTAAGCCTCGGGTTTGTTTTGTTAACATTAACTTCCTTAATGTCTCTGTCTTTTTTTTTTAATGAGTTTTCTTTGTTCTTTTTTTGAATCAAATAATTTTTCTCTCAAGGAAAAGATAATTTTTGTCTAATTTATTTTTTTTTTTTAAATTTATAATATGTAGAAGCATGTTAAATTTGGCAAAAGTGTTTTGCTTTCCATAAATGGAGAGGTGCTGAGGTCCAAATCATGGCTGAGGAAACTGCTGCCATGGCCCCATATTCCACTTTTTACCTATGGCATTTTCCTGGGAGAGGTGAGTCCCACTCCCACTACTGCCTCAGTGTTTTGGTATTCTGATGAGAGCTCCACAGATGCCCATTTAAAACTCCCAAATCTCGATATTTGGATGTGGTAGTTGCTGCGGACATCAGCCCCTGTTTCAGGCTGCAAAAACTGGTAACTTTGCAGAGAGGAGCGGGGTTCTCTGAGGTCCCAGTGGTGCTTCCTGGGCAGATACCTTGCTCCTCCTCTGCTACCCACAGCCCACTGGCTTCCTTACCACCCTCAGATCCTCGGTCCTGCCTCACCAGTTTTCCTCACCACCTTAAAGGAAAAATAACGGATGTTTATTAAGGAATAGGACTTGACATCATTACATGACTTGTTTCTCCAGAATAGATGGAATGGGAATGGTTTACCTCACAGTCCAGGAGTTTTTCCTATAAATAGCTACCCATAATACCTGTCCCCTTTGCTCTAACAAACTAAAGTCTAGTCCTCCTCTTGTCTTCAGAGGAAAAGCCCTTATTCACTCTGATGTTAGCCACTACCGAATTTATTTCTGTTCCATGGCTGTTAGTATTGAATTAAACTGTGTTTCTGAGGTTTTAAGAGAGGAAAGATGGTTTTATTATTGGCTCTAATTATGTATTTTGCCTCAAACCACTGACACAAACATGTATTTGATCAAGGGTCATCAGAGAAGTGGTTGAAAAGCACCTAAAGATTTTAGTAGGAATTTGTTTGACATTCATGTTCGAGAATTCAGATGAACCCTTTATTGGGACAAGTAAAGACTTAAAATACTGAATTGAAAATGCTGTAGGAAAAGCTTGCTCATATTTAAAAAAATTTTTGGTGAGGGCAAAAATTCCAGGGAAGCTGACTTCCTCTTGTAGTTTTACCACTTCTATGATAAATTTAGGAACTAAAAGAGAAAGAAACAACTGAAACCTTTTGTCTTTTATTTCAAAATGGTCCAAAACTAAATAATTTGGCTTTCTATTCACTGTAGAAAAAAGTGCTGCAGAAGTCTGGCATTAACCTCACCCAGCTAACATGTGACAGCTACAAATTTGTGTTTCTAGGATTCCACCTCAAGTAAATACTTGTTAAGCATATGCGTTTTTTTGTAGTGATGATGGAGTCAAAACAACTGCTTCACTTCTGCTGTATGTGTCTTGGAGCTGGATTTTTCTATGAAGTCTGTGGAAGCTTTTCACCACATTAAATGGCCAGGTTTCATTAAATCTGCACCTGAAGGGTAAGTAAATGAATCCTGAATTTTGCATGTGAAGGTATGTGTGCTTTCCATGGATATATGCCAACTAGATTCTAGATTTAAAGAGACATTGTGATAACCTTTACCACATTTTGGCTAGACTAAACCTCGAAGATCTTGTTCCTAGGGGCACTGTTCTTTGAAGTGGCACCACCGACAGTTTTAGCTACTGTAGGTATTTATGAGGTACAAAATGATAAAGTGAATAGTCATAAAATGTGATTTTAACGGCATATAAGCATCACCAAACTGGATTATATTGTTGTGTTCCAAACATTTGTTTGCTCAATTTGAGTTTTTTTTTCTCTCGGCTCTTTTCTTTTTTTCCTTTTCTCTTTTTATTTTTCTCCATGAACCTGTCCTGAAGAAACATAAAAGCAGTGTTTGCCAACTACAATAGAAAATCTACTATGAATTGAACTTGCAGCTCTTAACTAATACTGTGTGTTTAGGTTGTTTACTCACCAAAGTAGTTGGAGGAATATCTGTGCATTTTCTACATTGCTTCCAGTGTGCTCCTTTGTTTGTTGGTGATTTATTAATGATACTTGTGATTTATTACTGTCACTTTATTAGATTATGTGCAAATCGGGGACAAAGCACTATGTGGATCATGCCTTGTTAGTCATAAAAGCATTCAAGAAGCCATGAAAATCAGTTAAGCTTGAACCTATTGAACAAGAGGGCATAGTACTGTCTATTGATCAGTAGCCCTTAGATATGTAATGAATAGTAGTACTTTGGACACTGTCAGATAGCGTTTTCCTTTGGATCTGATAAATTACACTTCTTTGTATTAGTGGTTTGAGATTTGACACAAAACACTCTTGTATTGGTATTTCTTTCAGTTCTAATACTGCGGTGAACTTACATGACCAAGGCAGATAATAGTTGTTAGAAAACTTGGTATTTTCTCTTTCAGCACAGTTCTAGCTATTGGGTTAACACTGATCTAACTTTCATATATGGCAGAAGATTAAGGGTTCTGCAAATAGTTTGCAGAAAATATTTATAGCCTTTGTGCATGTTATACACAGTCTTTCTCCTGTGTATTAATAACATATACAGATTTGAACTGCACCTCTCTAATTTCTTTATTAATACAGAAGTTATCCTGAATTTCTTACTAAACAGGCAAACAGTATTTAAGAATAAGTCCTCATTTCTTGTTGCCTTGAAGAGTACTTTGTCTCTATTTACCATATCAGGACTTGATTTCTTCCTGCTTTGCAGTTTGTACAGCCATCGACATAAAATCAGAGCTGGCTTGTAGGTGAAAAGTTAGTATTTTTAATTGGATAAAGTTGAAGGTTGCCTTCAGCTTGTGGTGCACCAGCCCCCCCAGTGACTCCACCTACATTGGTGTCATTCTTGGAAGGATATCCCCATTAATACTGCTTTGGAGGAACACGTGTTTGCTGGGACGTTCCTCCAGGTCTGAGCGTCCCTCTCTCCTTCTCTCACTTGTCTCCCTTGTAAGAAAAAGTAAATACTCAGAAGAATGAGCTCAGTAGCCTTCCTTATTAATGGGATTAGGGGCAATAAACTTCCAGCAGCTTCTTTTTCTGGATGTTGGTTCTCTAGCACTCCCTTCAGTGTTTGCTCGTGTTATCTATGTTTGAACTAGTTCCTCTCAAATGAGCCTGATTTAGGCAATGATAGCCATAACCTCTGGGGACTGGCTTGGCAGTACGAAAGAACAGTGATATTAGTTTGAACATCAGCAGTGCCCTGGCATGTCAAATAAGTAAAAGGTTCCGTTTGACTCAAGTTTAAGATTTTTTTGGCTGTGTTTGCAGTTACAGGGAAAACCCAGTCACACTTAAATCTAACACTGAGAGCAAGAGCAGTGTTTGGTAAAATCTTTGACCCAGTGTTTTTTGCCTTCCAAGCACACAAGTATTCAGTCCCCAACTCCTTCAAAGTACAACACTGAAATGAAGGCTGAGAGCTGAATTAAAAAAAAATATTAATATAAGTAGAATTGCCATAGTAAGCAGACAGTTTTCTCAGACTGAAAAGGGTTGGGGAGAAAGCAAATGAAGCATTTATGAGCCTTTACTTGAAGCTACTATTTTTTCAGGCTCTCTGGAACATCTGTTTTGAGACTGACTCTGGAGACCCCAGCTGTATCAGTTCTTTTCTTCCAGCAAAAAATCTCAGAGGGTTAACCAGTAGTGACAATTTTAGCTCAAAAATACAAACTGTTTGCTAAGGTGGATGAACTGTGCCTTGTATTTTGGTTTAGCTACTGATTTCAGACCAGAAGGCCTGCAAGTAATAATTTGACCTTTTCAGTTACTTCTGTATGAAGCAATACCATTAATTCCCATCTTAAGATGATTCAAAAGCTTTCTTGGCAACACTGTAGCACAGTGACCACCTAAATAGTAAATGAACGCATACCTAAAAAGAGTGAAAGCTTAGCAACATCTGCAGTACATTAAGAAAGATTTTGGAACTCTAACGCATGACCCAAGTACCCAGCATCCTTGCAGAATATCTTTTACTGCAGCCTGGTTTTGCTCTGGTCTTTCTCAGAGTTAGCTTAAAGGACAAGTAGTCTCCAATGACCATATTAATTGACCCAACAGAATGGATATAGAAGGGAGAAGCAATTGACGTCTCAAATCACTATTTTCTGTGTTAATTTTTACATAAAATGAGTCTAAGTCAATGTCTAGCTTATTTAGTAAATGCTTCTTATTTTACAAAGACAACTATAATTAAGTTATAGAATTACATAAGTCTGGATGAAAAGAAAATTTGTAGCTACAAAATATTTTGAGGTTAAAGCAAATAATTTCTTGTGACTGTGTAACACTCCTGAAAAAAGGCTTTCTCTGCCTGCTGTCATTATCAAAAAAGCAAACCAGATCAGAGTCCCTGCACTTTGAATTTCATAGCATGATTTGAATCTAGATAATTTCATTTTCTGATGGATAATACTGAAATATCGTTAACAGCTGGATGAGTCAAATAGTGCCCTCCTCAATACAGTTTTGATGAAAAGTGAGAGATACATAGTATAACTTAGAATAGAAACCAGATAAACTAGGTTGAGACAGTTTAATCAGAGAAGTCTTCCAGTAGTTTGCTTACAGTCATCAAAGTACTGCCCAATTTTGCTTCTGCTTATATCTGTAACCACATACCCTTACCTAGCTGGAAGAATCTAATCTCAGTGACAATCTCAGAGAAATCATGTGTACACAGTCCCTCTCATATATATGTGGCATATTGTTCCACCTATTCAAAAGCCATTTAAAGACTCAGTTCATCTGTGCTGACCAGAGATAGCGAGGGGCAGTAACAAGAGTTGGATATTATGCTCATCCCTATTGAGTAAAATCCTACTCTGGGGCCAGTCCTGCAGGAAATAATACCCAAAGAAACCAAAAGAAAAAGAAAAAAAGAAACAAACAAACAAAGGGTTTTTCTCTTTTTCCCCATTAAATTGTACCCTTTCATATCCTCACTTGGCTTCCACACCCCAAGTTTAAAGGTATTTAGCTAGTAATGTGACTGTCATTACCTACTGTATGTGACTTAGGAGTTTTACTAAAACTGAAGCTCAAAAAAGGCTTCATAAATGTGGAACAGAGATGTCACTGATAGGAGTCTTAGAAGACCTAGTACTTTGCTGGTACTGGATAATAATAAATAAATAATAGCAATAATGACAAGAGAGATGACTGAATAGAGTTCTGTGGCCTGTACAGCATGGACAGTAAAGGCTGCTAATGTAAATTTACTTCATTGTTTCTCTCAGTGAAAAAGGATACATACAGACACATAGCTTAAAAAGAAGATTTATTAGCATAACTTGATGTTACACAAAAGTAGTATTTTCTATTCATGCACTAAATTATAGAGATAGCAAACTAGTTTGTG
>JAOQGH010000023.1:26470590-26538855 GCA_025769975.1 Gallinago jamesoni
ACTATTGTTAAAGTAAAATACAACAAAATTTGGGATAGTACTTCCTGAGAACCAGAAAGATGCACTTCATATTTTCTAGTACATACCTTTTCTTAGTTCTTGGTTTGGGGACTGATTAAAGCCTGGTCATTAGCACCTGACAGTCCTATCCTGGGGTTAGCCACAGCAAAACTCTCCTAAATTGCTCTGTCCTCCTGTCCCTTCTACTCCTTGTGCCTCACGCATACTGCTTTTTATTCAGGGGTCTTTCTTGGAGACAGACTATGGAGAAGCTGTGAAGATGAATTCAGGGAAGGATTTTGGTAGGTTGTCAGTGCGTGAACATTTGTCTAAAGAATAACAATAATGATAATAATGGCTTTGTTATTATTGTTTGATTGCAATAATATTGCAAAGTGAAAGTAGAATCTTGATCCTAACCTCCACCTCCCCAGGACTAGGCTAAAGAGAAGACTTTTACTATTGTTGCAGTGAAAATATCTCAGCACCAACTCAATTTGGTTAAGAAAAGAGGGTAAAACCATGAATAGGCTTCATTTCCTTAAGCAGTTTAGCACACTGCTGATCACAGAAGTTAAAAAAAAAAAAGGCCAACCAATATTCAAGTAGGTAACAAACCCGCCTTTGTGAAATGGGAATTTCTTTGTGTAGCACTGAGAAATAATTCCATTCATAAAACATTTACAAGAGATATGAGATTGTAAAGGATCTCCTGAATCTTTGAATCCAGACCTCATTATTATGTAACTACACGAGTAAAAAATATGTTAGCAATGTAATTTGTATATGTTCTGCATGAACTCATGAGGTTTCACCTTAAACTTAGCACCTTAAACTCTTTTTGTGCTCTGTTCCAGGATCCTGCTTTACTGAAGGTTAGATACAATCATATCATTAAATGTTTGTGATGCTGAACATTTTCAATGTATTTCTATATGGTTTTGAACACAGAAAAAACCCCAAGCACAATGTAACCATGACACAAAGTAACTATTATGTCTATTAAAAAAGACATTTTTATTGTTGATGTTGGAAAGTTGGGTGCAATCTTCAGGCATCAATGCCAGTGTTTTGGGTAAAAACATTTTTGTTGAAAAGTAAAACTAGGATTGAGCTTTGTTTGGTTGATTATTGTTTTGTTTTTTTTTCCAAATAGAAAGTTCCAAAAAGAAGTCCAAATGAGTGCAATAAATTATTTTATAAGATGACTGTAGGTTGTATATTACAAAACAACTAAAGGAAAGTAACCAGAAAGCCCTGGGATTAAACAGATGAAAAGCCCATTCCAGGTGGAAAAGAACTCAAGAGTCAGAGCTGCCCAGAGTCCAGAATGCTCTGTCAAAATTAGGTAATACTAGTGTAGTCTTGAAAAAGATTTTTGAAAAAGCGGCAGAGTTAAGACAGCAGTTAAACTGTATTTGACAAGCTAAATGGAATACATTTCCTAGCTCCAAGTGGCTGCACAGAGCTCCTGTAATGGGTTTTGCTCAAAGCATAATGAGAAGAGAAGAGGGAAAATTATTTCATTTGTCCAGACTATAATAAATCACTTCCAGGAAAAGAAGTCTTTCATGATTTTCCAGCAGCAATAGGAGTTATTAAATATATTAGTTAGCTCTACAAATTGCTTTATGAAAGAAAAAATGAAAAGTTATTAGAGAAACAAATAAGATGTACAAAATTAACCTGTAACTTTATAACTATTAGTCATTCTGATGTCTTTGTGCTTCAATACATGCCTTTTTTCTTTATTGTCTCTGAACTGCCAATAGCGGTAAAAGCGTAAAAGCAATAGAAACGATGAAGTCTCAAAAGGAAAGGGATTTTTCATCTGGCAACATGTCCATCCCAAAAGCTATAAAGGCCTTTCCTGAAACTTTAGGATTGCAAAAGCTTGCTGAGTTTTGCCAGATTACTTGCTTCTGATGGAAATTCCCTGATGGTACTGGTGGTTTCTGGACTGCAATATAAATGATTACGCAAAATAATGGTAGGCAGATGATTAAAAAGTAGTCTGCACAGCTACAATATCCAAGAATTTCTGAGTGCCTGATAGGTATTGTTATATCAGGTCATGAGAATATTGTCACTCCTAAATCTAAAATGCCAGAACGCTGAATCCCACGAAAGGCAGCTTTGTTCCCGTTGAAGTTAGTGCTACAATGCCTGGAGAGAGTCCTTGGTTTATAGGATGCAAGATTTGAACCTGGGATAGTCAGGATTTGATTTTGCATGCCTGTGTGCACTTTAAAGAAAAGGATAGAGAAATTTTCCTTTATTTGTATGTGTGCTGTATGCTCTAAAAGCCACTTTACTCAGAGAGCACAAGAACAGATTCAACACTTCTACCTTTCTTAGGGTCTTCAGGGGCTTGGACAGAGGAAAACTAAATAATGAGCTGAAACTAATTTCCCCAAGTTAAAAAAAAAAGAAAAAGCCCATGAACCAAGTAAAGGGAGGAAGTTAGTGGGTGCACTAATTATTAGCTTCCAGGAGGCATTTGACATCCAGGAATTTCCTACAGGCAATATCATGTCTAAATGTAAAACCCTGATACTTTGCAAAGACTCCCTGGAAGGACCCCTGCACAGATTAATATCAGGTAGTTTTTTTTATTGAAGGAGCAATGGATGTGCCCTCAGGTATGGTCCTATTACAGTGCTCTCCTGCTTTGCAGATGCCAGGAATGTAATCTCTTTTTATATCGCTCTCCTTTCAATGCCACCTGTATCAGTCTGTTATCTTGGAAAAGACTGGGTTCATTAAAAGAAGAAGTGAGTTCAGAAGCAGATATCTGTAATGTGTAGGTTTATGTATTATGTAGCTGCTTGTCAGTTCTATGGACATAATCCTTCAGTTTTAACTGGGCTTTTTCACCTAAAAAAGAAGCCAACTAAATTCTTCCAACCCCATTTAATTCCCATCTCTGTGTGCAGCTTCACTTTATGTTTCTTATAACAAAAAGGCTTTTAAAGTTGATAAATGGCAGCAAAGGTTTTGCTTTTACTTTGTTGCTTTTCTGTTTATTTAACCAAGAGTAGTTCTTTTAGTCCTGACCTCAGCCTTGTCAAATAGACTGTGTTTGTCAAACTGCTCATGCTCCCATTAACTCCTAGCTGTTTCAATTGTCACATTTGATGAATGGCTCAAATACTGCTAGCATCATTAAAAGCAAGGATACTGAGGGAAGTATTATGTTATGCCGAGTCCAAATACACATCATAAATAGGAAAATTCCAAGCAAAGAAACTCTTTTATTGCATAAAGGAAATTGCAAGTGGTTTCAAACTAATCTCTTTTAATGCCATCTTTCATATGTGCAGGAGACAAGAAAAAGCCCCTCAGGTTTCATGGTTGGTATTATCTCTTTATGGCTTAAGAATATTTGTAGCTTTATAACCTTATTTATACAGAGTTTATGTAAGTGTTTGAGTCTTCTTGGGGGAATGGGCCCGCGTAGTGTGAATGAAAGCTACAGCGCCCATTCCCGCAGTGCTCTGTAGGTCCAGAGGGTCTGTTCCTTCCCAAAACGGAGCCTGCTGTTTCCGTAAGTCAGGGCTTCCTCAAAACGAATTCACGCAGCCCAATTATTACGCGTTATTTCCCCCCTCCCAGACTGATGGAGGCATTGCAGCTCCGGGGTGGTGGGCACCCTGGCCCCCATCCAGCTGTGCCCTTGGCTCTGCCCACCTTCTCCAGTGACCTGTGCGAGTGGAGGCTTGCCGTGGGCTGGCAGGACTCGGTTGTCTGGTTACACTCGAGCTAGCCTTTGAGTTTGTATGGTCTGGTGCTCTTGTCTGCCCTTTGCCGTACTTACAGCACAGCGCTAGCAAGAGGCAGAGTTCAGGATTACTGCTGGGAAGTTGGGTAATGGCTTCAGCAGAAAGAAGAAATATTTTTGTTATTGTTGATGTTGTGTTGTTGTTTTGCATTCTGGGCTTTTTTTAACTGTTGAAGTCTACCTAAAGGCCAAAGAACTTCTGCTAGCGTAGGCTTTTATATTCTTGAGGCAGATAAAATTAATCAGATGAATATTTATACAGATACATTTAAATATGTAAAGGTATACACTTCTAAACTTGTGGCATTGCTATGCTTATGAAGGTCAAGACATTGTTACTGAGATTTCTTTTATAATTTTGTTTTAAACTCTATATGTGCATATACATATAGGTTGGTTCTAACATTCCTGTGTGTTACTCATGTGGAATTTTCATCATGAGTAAGTATACTGCTGCACTATATTTTTCCTGGACAGTAATGTAAACCATTAAAGCAATTCTTAAATGACAGCAAAAGTAGGTCCTCAAAGTTTATATTTTCCCAAGCTACAGCAGTACATTGTAGGTTTTTTTCCCTCACTAAAAGATAGAAATGACTTCTTGATCACAGTCTTTTATGAAACATGGAGAAAGCAGAGAAGCTTTCAGTTGTGTCAGGGACTGTAATAGCCAGAGTTTGCCTTCAGTGAGGGCAACTCTGCCTGGTTGCTTGAGTGCAAGCGATGGCAGAAATTGCCTTGCTGCTATCACAGCTAAGTCAAACTTAGTTTTGAGATAATGTTTCTGAAACTTTAGTTTTAGAGAGATGATGCAGGATGCCCGTTACTGAGCTTGAGCCAGCACTACCCTAAATTAATGATTTGCATCACAGCTAAAGCATAAATCTAAAGATGCAGTGAGAAGTATTAATAATTAATGGATTCACTTACGTCCTTTTTCCCTTTCTTATCAGCCATAGAGTACAGAGGCTCCCAGAAGGTTACCAGTGCCAGGGAGGGTGCAAGGGTTGGCAGGTAGCTCTACAGGAACCATGCTCCTGATGACTGACTGCACCAGGCATATTAAACCACCCCTCACACCCACTGTGGGTGGGTGGTAGCATTTGTTATTTGCTCCCAGGGGGAAAGGTGCTTTCCACTGCCTGGACCAGATTACCCAGGTTTGTGGTTATTCAGATTGCAGTGATCTGGACATCAACTATACAAGCTTATTTTCATCCAGATAAACCATAAATATGTATTAGTGTATTTAATCATTGAATGTCTGTTTCTGTCCTGGGGCACCTCAGGTTACTGATGTTTGTTGCCTACAACCCTAAATATATATTTGGTTTCCTAAATAGTTGGGGAATGGGGTCTGTGTTAATCAATTGAGTCATCACAGCTCTTTCATTATTCACTGAGTGATAATACCATTAATGAGCAAAATATTTTCATTGGAACAAATGCTTTTTTCAGCCTCTTCAATATTCTTATTTCTATCTGTACCAGAATTAAATATTAATCAAAACAAAGTAGGAAAGCTGTAATCATTCCCCAGTGTGCCTTCCTGCATTTTTAATCATGTTTTGTTGGTGTTGCTGGGTTTCTGTTACTCTCAGGAGCACTGAAACCTACAGAATAGGAATTCATTTGATTAATCACATTTGAACCAGGTCTATAGGAACAGGCCCTGTACTTAATATTGCTTTCTGTGGGACAGAATTATAACCATCAGGGTAACTGCATCTCAGAATTAAATGTAAGTATGTACTCTACACAGGTAGGTACCAAGCCCCTACCCACGCTTGCTTTTCTACTAAATTCTGTCAGACAAGCGTTTGTGAGAAAATAGACACAGAGGTTTGCAGGCTCCGTTGGTCTCTAATGAAACATGATCTTGACCTGGAAAAGTGGGACTGAGGATGTCAGTATCTACACACTTGTTAAATCAGTGAAATGGAGAATTCGGCTCGTAGTTCATTGAAAAGAGACCAGCAAGGTTAAAGAAAAACATAAGAAAAAGCTTGTTTGCTCTGCCCCCTTGTTCAGCATATAAATGATACCGTCAGGAGTTTTGAAGAAAGCGCTTCAGTCTTTTCCTGGAAAACATCATTGGCAGAAAAATAGTTTTCATCATAACTCTAGAACTGAGGGGGAAAAATGGTATAAATCAGTTAACAAGTTGGCCCATGGGCAGGCAGACTAGAGAGACCTCATTTCCTATGGATTTCTGTCTCTTCAGCCTTATGGTCTGTTTTCCAGCTCTTCACCACCACCATCCCTCCCTGTGCTTTTTGCCTCCAGTGCCTGGCAGGAAGGGCCATACGCGTGGTCGGGGCAGCCCTGCTGTGTACGTGGTCAAGGGCTGCCCCCCTTTTGCACAGGACTTTTAAGAGCTTGGCAGTCATCGAGACCTCTGCTCTTCTGTGAAATTGAGTTAAAAAAAGTGGGGGGAAAGAGCAAACAGATGACACGCAAACATTCATACAACACAATGATGTTGTAACCTCTTTTCCCTAAGGAACTGTATATATTTGTGAGTAGTCAGTATTTTTAGAGATTGGATATTTTTCTTATTTTTAAAAGCAAGTAAAAAGACACATAGAAACAATCACAGAGAGGTGGCACCACGCTTTCTCTGACTAAACGGCCACAAGGCCATTCCAGATTGCTACATTCCACAAAATACATGCCCTAACCCTACTGCCTCTACCCCTTGGATTAGGCTGCAGCCAAGAAGTTGAGGACCCAAAGTACAGAAGCCCTGTAGCAAACAAGGCTGCCTCCTTTGCATAGTCGTCTCCAGGTTTGCCACATTTGTGTCATCTAGACACATCAGCTTTTGAAAGAGAATTCGAAATTGAAGGAACAAATCCTACTTGACAAAACAAAGAATGACACTAGTTTCTCCCTGGGAATGGTGGTGATGGTGTCAGTAGGATTGCAACATTCCAGCATTTCTGAGCTGGGGGGCTCTCTTTAATAATATATGTCAGATTTTTCTATAATGACCAATTAAAATTCTAGGGCTAACTCAATGCAGCATAGTTGGTAGAGCAAATACGCACTTTTCCTTTTCTTTACTCTGTCTTTCTTGCTTGCTTGTCACTTCAGTTTGCCCATGAGTGTTTGCCTTGCGCTGTTCCCACCCAGAAAGAATGCTAGGGCTGGGTGGCAAATAAGGGATAAAGATAGTATCAACATAGGTAACAATGAGGTTTTGTGTATGTGGCTTTTAAGATAGACTCTCTTTTTGAAAATTTTGTGTCATTTGACATTTTCTAGCTTTTATTAAACAAAAGAAAAATTATGTTTGCATTTTTATTCAAATCAATTAAACTAGAAGTAGGGGGTTTTGCTCAGTTTTGAAATTCATAAAGGTGTGACTGAAAAGAATTATTTTCCCTGACATTAAAATATTAAATCATCATCAGAACTTGCCTCTGGGCTCACAGGCAATAACGTGCATATGTCCTGTTCTCTACTTTACTTTTGTCTCATAAGCATAACCTACTTTTTTCAAGGAATGTGCAGCTCTAGTACTGTGTAGTTTGGACAAGTTTAGCTAATAAGTTACATATGCAACTAGTCCTTGCTGGTTAGAGAGTTCTTGGTATTTCTTCTTTTGTTTTTCCCTTTCCAACAAACACATCCTACAAAGCTTCAAAGCTTTGAAAAGGACTAGATGTAGTTTAATCACTAATTAATAATTTAGAAATATCAACTTGGACCTAAATTTTGTTCTTACCTTTCTCTTTCTCTCTGTCATTTCTGGACTAAGCAAGATATTTCTAGCAGTGGCAAAAACATTGGCATTGTCCTGTAGTGCCCAGAAACAATAGGAAAGAGTAGCCAGTGCAAATGGTAAATGAAATTTTTAGTCATATTGTGAAAACTCCAACTCTCACCAAGACAATGAGGCTGGAATTCCCTCATGTTAAATCTCTGTACTATAAAAGATGATTGTGTCTGATTGCAAAGAAATCTAACAATACTTTCCCATTGTCTTTTTCTTCATTGACTCTCCAGTCATGTGAATTTGCAGCCCACCCAGTTTGACTGAACATTTTTGTCTGCAAATATCTTGGGAGCAGCTTTCTTCTGAGCTACCTGTTACATGCTGCTTTTGCTTGAGCATCCTAGAAATTCAGGGAACTTCTTAACTTCAAAGGTATGAGAGCTAAAACTCTCAGACAAACTGTACTTTTAGAGATGAATCATCAGCTGCTTATAAGGCTATTTCAGTTAACTTCCCTGTGATTCTGTGTTGTTGTTTTGTTTGATGATTTCTAAATACTCTGTTATGGATCAGCTCCTATAAGCTATTTTGAGACGTCCTCCGGACTAGACCTTTGTCCGGCTTTAAAGATAGTTCTCATGGGTTTCATTAGGTCATCAGATCACTGCTTATTTGTAAGTCTGGCACGGAGACTTAAGTGATGCAGAGAATCTAACTCACAACAACTAAGGGTATCCAGGTTGTTACAGTCTGGTCCATCGCTGTCCGAAAGAGAAGTTAAATATTACAAAGAGCTGGGAATGCCCTAGTCCGAGTTCTGCACCAAAGATTTTACATTGCAAATCACCACACATAGTTGTTTTTCCCAAAACACAAACACTCTTCTGACCTCTCTAATTTTCTCATGTAAACTAAGAATCTTTTCATTATAATCAGAGTCAAGTATCTGTTCCAGAAAGCCATCACTATGCATTATAGGCACTTATGCACATTAGAAAACAAAACAAAACAAGCAATCTACCACTTTCCAGGATTAATGCTGTGCAACATTTTATGGGTGGTCCATAAGTGGACAAAATGTTGCACTAATGTGTGACTGCATGGCAATTAAGCTTAATTAGAGAAGGTTTTGAAAAAGACAGATGAAAGTAAATTATGGGAATGAGAGCAGCTGTGCTTTTGGGGACCACACTCTGCTACACTAGTTCAGTGAAGTGTTGCTAAAAATGTCCCTCGTCTGTCGCATTCTGACGCACATCCAACAGTTTGTCCAACCAAGATTTTTTCTCTAGAAGGGGGAATCTCTTAGGAGCACATACTTTACCCCATCTCTGCTGAACTCACTGTTTTTTCAGGAGACAGCTGCACTTCCACAGTAAGCAGATGACCTTTAATATGCAGCCATCCAGTTTAGTTTAGCATTGCCTCTTTTCTAGGTGGAGTTGCAGAGGTAAAGATGAATGTGGATTTTCATTTTCATGTGTGTGCTGGGGGAATTTTTTCACAATTTCATACTTTTACTGCTTTCTCAGATTTACAGCTGAACATCCCATATGGAACATCTGATTCTGGTTCCAGTGATTTTTCCCTGGTGAGAAGACCCTGGTAAGCAGACCTGGAACAGTTCCCAGGCTTCCACACTGCAAGGTTCAAGGATCAAACACACTTTCTGAGCAGAGAACTTAAGAGTTTCTGGGCTCGGAGAGAGACTGTTTCAGAGCTAGCTGCCTATTCCCTCTCCAGGAAAATTTTAAACGAACAAAATTTAACACACTGAAATGCTCAATAAAACAGAATTGCTTTTTTCTGTTCTGGACTAGATGATTGTTACTGCGGGCATCGTCATAGTATGCTATCTTATATTTGATTTTATTAAATCATGGAAAATAATTAAGTAGAAAAGCAGGGAAAAAAGGCTACATGGTCGGTAGGTAGATCTTTTTTTTAGCTTGGATAGTGTCTGCTATTGCTTTCCACCAGGACACTGGGATGCTTTTTTTCCCTAATGAACTTTTTACATCTGAGATGAAATACAGATTCAGTGGGCAATTTATTAAAAAAACCCACCAGTTTCATGTGAGCAGTTTTCAGTCCAACAGGGAATTTATATGTGGAAATCATATATGAGTATAAGGAAACACCTCATAAAAAGAATGACTACATGGTCAGCAGCTGTAATTTATGTGCATTCTTTTTCAATAAAAAAATGTGTGTTCGGACCAATCTTTTCCTTTTTTATTGCAGCTCAGCAAGGTAGCCTCAACTGTAGTTGTTTAACCTTCTGACTTTCTTTGTTTTGTTTTTGAAAAAAGAAAGCTGAAACCAGCACTTTGTATTTTCATTTGTGAATCTTATTCATATGTGAAAGGTGCAATAAGGACACCTTTTTCCACAGAAGGAAGCTGAAGTAAGTGTTGATAAAAATCCTGCACATATAAGAGCGTGTTAAAAACGAAAACAGGGGGAAAAGAGGGCGCTAAATATAAAAAAGAAGCTAGTTCTGGGATTAGATGGCTGAACGTCAATGGCTGTGCACAGGTAATCCAGGTAATTCCTTATGCCTAAACTCTGCTTGTTAGATACATGTTTACCTGCTCATACACAGATGCAAAATTTGCAAAGGATATGCATGTCTGTAAATGACTATTTCCTACAGGTCAAATTTTGTGGGAATCGATCAAATTAAAAATTGTATTCCTAGAAAGAATTCTCCAACCAAACCTCTAGATGGGATCTCATATTCAGCATAAGGTGCTAGTTCTGGAGAAAGATCCCCTTGGCTGAGGAACCTTACTCAGGTCCTTGCTTGCTTCCACGTCTGCAACTGGAAAGTGAAGGCTCAGCTGAAGAGTTGCTGGTACATGAGGTAATGAGAAACTCCAGGGCATGCCTGGATCCTTGCTAACATAACGCTTTGCGAGGGGAGCTGGCACAATCTCCTTGACGATGTTGTTAAAGCCCTCCATAGACTCATTCTTTCATGGAGACGATTAGATGTTGGGGGAAGCCTGTCGGAGTTATGCAGCAGTAGGTGAACAAGCCATTTCCACAGTAAAAACCTAAAACTAGCATTTGTTACTTCCTGTTAGGTCACAGAAACATCACTCATCTGTCATTTTGACGATAGCCACTCTCTTTTCATCTTCTTCGTCTTCCTGAAATGCTCTGCCCTACACTTCTTTGACACATGCTGTAAATGCTCTTCTCCAGCAGGTTTCCCAAGATCTGCAGTATTACTGCTGGCACCTTCTGCAGCAGCCGGACCTCTGGGAATCCCTGGGGTTGACTCTGAAGGGAATTCTCGGAGTCAAATAAAATAGGGCAAAGGCTGGCATTCAGTTTTTTCTTAGTTAATGACAGGGAAAATTCACTTGGATTGGTACTGCCTATTTAACAGGAGCCTACAGGGCATCAGGATTTGGCCTTCTCTGATTTGGATATTTCTGAATTATATTTTATGCTAACGTACTAGAATGGTAATTTTTGGAAGAACAAGGGAAGAGCAAATTTTTATTGCTCTTGGAGACTTGCGACAGCAGCTGGAGGTATTCTCTTTACTCTCTCCCCACAACACAACCCTTCATGAGGCTTTAAAACCAGAGAAATCAAGTCATATGAAAGGGACCTGCTGAAAAAATACACTAACAGAGCAAATGAGTCCATTATTCCCAGTTTTCTAGGAGACACATTTCAGTCTGTATGTACATTATTTCTGCAAGAAGTGTTTAATATTTACAGGTGAAGGAAGTCAGGCTTGCTGGTTTTCTTGGATTCCTTTCGAATCTGCCCTCATTTGTTTTTTCCCCCACGTCCTTCCCTCTTTTGCGGCTTTCCAGCATAAGTGCCCACAGCAACCCCCTGTTCAGGATCCAGGAGCAATCCTTCACCACAGGAATAAGGTGAACCTTGGCGATAGTCGCTAAAGCGCCGTGATCACACGTTCCCAGCACCCTGCCCTGCCAGCGGTGGGAGGAAACTCCAGTTTATGTTAATAACATGTGGAAGGTGGCCAAAATATTTTGTGAGTTTTCCGGCTCGAAAGGGTAATGAAGCTACCTCTGTCTCAGTACTCTGGCACGGGAGCAAGCAAAACAACTGGGAAATGTGTTTCAAAGGAGAAATACAGAGCACAAACTCCCCAGGTTTCACATTTCCACTGGGGGCTGAGCTTTGCCTCTTTCCACCTTTTTTCAGGCTGGCTGTTCCCCTTTGCACAAAAAAAGGGCCGGATAGGGGAGGGCAAGTGGGCTGTTTCTATGGATTAGGTTCAGGCAGCTCTCACCAGACTGAAAGTTACACTGGAAAGCATTTCGTGGTTTATACCAAAATACTGAAGTGTTTAATATGCAAAGTAAGCCCAGAAAGTTAATCCTATAAACTTGGTTAAAAATCTACCTATTTATTAGCTCTGAGCAAAAGAATCCTCTGCGCTGCTGCGAGCACAGTCAGATTCTTTGGACTCTCTTCAAAAAGCTCACTCTTTTTGTCATTCCTCTCTGACCTCCTCCCTGCTAGTCCCAGGATGAAAAGCAAGCCAAAGATCTGCTGAGAAATCGGCCGAGCCACTGCTGACCTTTGCAAATCCAATTTCTTCAAAGCGAGAGCTAATCGACGTGTTCCCACGCTGTGTATTGCTGAAACATACGATGCAATTCAAGGAATGAATTCACCATGGTGCAATCTCATTTTGAATCCAGTTTTCTTGCTATGTGTCAGAGGGTGAAGGAGGCAGAGTGTGGTACAAGTTATAAACAGCAGTCACACGCAAGTTTCACAAACCACATGAGTCTGTCTGAAAGACTTAGTACTTTGAAGGGTGTTCTTTTCCTTAAAATTTAAAATGCATCAGCCCTCCTCTCCCTTCTACTTTCCTCCCCCCTCAAAAACAGAGAGATATTTTGTAGTGATTTAAAAGAAAAATGAGCCAATGAGAGTTTGTACCAAATAATCTCTAAATAGAAAAAAAGAAAAAGTAGCTGTCTAGGGGTATTATCTGACATGTAACCAAGGTATCTGTCTGGGGATATTTGCATGTACAAGAGCTACAGGTGAATGGGATGCTGATACAGGAAGAGCTTTAAAATTCACATTCAGAATTCAGATTATTTCTCTTGCTTTGCGTATCAGGTTCAGTATGAGTGCTATTCCTGTTTTACAGCAGTCAGAGCAGGCTGTATCGGTGTGAAGCTTTGCAAACTCTGCTAGGTACCACAGGTGTGCCTGCAGGATCCCTACAGGAAAAAAAGGGTATTTTGGCATTCCTAACCTAAATCTTATAATCTTATTTCAACAGGTGCATGGAGACTGGCCCTCTCCCTCTGTTTTCCAGAAGGAGCTGCTGTTTGTTTCCCACACAGCTGGCTGAGCCTTGCCAGGCTCCAGCCCCAGGTAGATTGATGTGCCCAACGTGAGCGAGCGAGCGGCGATGCTCTGCAGCCCCCCCCGAGCCCTGCCCGTTTGCGCAGTGCTGCCCCTTCTGTCTGGGGCAAAAGGGACGGCAGAGAGCTCTCATTCCTCATGTAACTCCTGTAGGGCATATGTCACCGGTAGCACGTCTCGGGCCCTTTGGTCAGTGCTGAAGAGAGGAGCTATGTCGTTCCCAGCGTGGGGCTGGGGTTGGTGTGTGCCTCTCTCCAGCAGGGAAACCAGGGCATTGCAGAAGGCAGCCGGGCTGCTCCACCTTTGGAGCCTTACCACGGGCCTCCTGGCATACAGTGGATCCCGCCAGTTTGGTCACATAGTAGGACAAGAAATATTATGGCCTATTTATTTATTTATTTATTTGTCGTCTTCGTTGCACAAGTGTAATTACATTAGAGCTGATGTAATGGAGAGCCAGGGCCTTGGGCTAATGGGCTATAGTGTGCCCTGGCTGTGTAAGCTGAAGACTCTCAGAGGAAGCCTCAATGCTCTCATTTTCTAGTTGTCCATAGCAAAACAAAGGAAAATATATCATTGTTCTCAAGATTGCTGAATGAAGCCAGTCCGTTTTTTAATTTTATTTCCATAACCATGAATAGTAAATTTCACCCATTCATGACGGTTTATAAAAGAGTTTGTTAACCAACCAGATCTGGAGAACTTTCTTTCTCAGCAAGTATTGCCATAAGAGAATTGTTTGTGTTTTTATTACTTTCTCAATATTTTTTTATTCTCTTTCCCAAGACACGATTAGATTTTCCAGTCTTCTGAACATCAAAGATTTCAGAGAAGAGATTGTATAAACTGGATAGGTAACAGCTGTTACCAGACGAATTTACTGGTGGAAAGAGGAGAGGGCTAATTTGTTTTATGTGTTTCCTCCCACTGCTGGCACCTTTCACTGTGGCACACTATTCCTCTCCTGTGACAGGGAGTATCTTTGCACAGAGGGATCCCTTGTCCACAGGATTACACCTACCTTTGGGTTTTGCTTCTGTTTATAAGTAACTTTGCCAAATGTCTTCATCATGCCTCTTTCACCTGGTCTTCCAGCAGTTTATTAGAGAGAAAAGAATGGGAGAACAGCTCTCTAACTCTGTTAGAACACAGTCAGTTAGTAGCACTGACTGACAGATTTTCATTTCTGACCTTTTCAAGTCAGTTTTGTTTGCTCCACTTCCGGATATATCAGGACACGGGATTTACTTCTGTAAAATAAAAAATCATACCGTGAACTCCCCAAAAAAGGTTACACAGGACTGAGGCAGAATTTCAGCTTGTATAAAAAGTTCAGTTTTTCTGCTGCATGCTCCAAATTAACGTGGGAACGAACACTTGTACGAATCCTCTTTATTTCCTCATCTTGTGAAAAATTCCTTGTGCTCCTCTTTTAAATTACTCACTGTTTAAGAAGGATCTTGGAGCAGAAATGGTGATTTGTAGTATTGCAAATTACTAGCTGGGAAAAGAGATTGTGTGCATGTGATTTTTGCATATTACTATGCCAACAATATCTGATCCCATTCAGATAACACTAGTGATCTACAACTTTGACCAGATTCAAAGAAAGTCATGCTACTTATCTTTCTTTAAGTTTGATCTACTTGCTCTCACGTGTGTATGTTGTGTTTTTAACTACTTACCCTCACGTTCTTAAAGCTTCAGCAAAAGACAGCACTTGCAATATATACAGTCTGCAAAAAGTATCCTGTGGCCTATAACCATGGTAAGACATCCAGTCTGACTTAAAAATTTAATCTAGTCTTCATCTTCCCGAGATAGCCTACATTAATACTTTTAATCCTTCCCTGTTCTGAGCAACATCAGAATCCCTTGCCGTTGCAGGAGAGGGAACTCTGGCTTCACCCAGTCTGTGAGTATCCTCAGACCTTTGTAAAAGTGCTCAGATTTTCAATGAGTTTGGGCCTTTTCTGAAAGCTATCCAGGGGGCATATCCCGGTTTGAGGTAAAACCAAACCAATTTTGAGTTCTGGAATTTCACATTTTAGCTAGGCCTCTAACTCTCTGAAATTAACAGCACATTGTGGAGAAAACTGCTCGTTCTTGGGATGATAAGGCCAATGTTTGTGCTAAATGCCAAGGAATGGTGTGCAGAGAGCCTGTGCTTATACTTATTGCTGTACAACCAAGATCAGCCAATTTTCGTTATTTGCCCCTTAGAGAGTCGGAAATGGAAAAGCATTCCTGCGATGGCCAACATCTGAAGAGGACCCTGTCTGTTCATCTGCCTTTGATCCCAATCCGTGTGTTCCTGACTCCAGAGCTGGAATCCAGTTTCCATCCATCACTGAGTCCAGTCTGCGACCTCCCCAGTGACTGCTGGTGACAGGACTGTCATCCTGGGAGCTTGATGCGGTTTGGTATATATTGTATCTATTTTGTTATTATCTTTTTAAATTATTTTAATATTAATTCTTCATTAAAGTAGTTTAGGTCATTCTAAACTTCTGAATCTCCTTATCTCTTCCTCTCCTCTTTTTTTGGGGGGTGGGAAGGGCCATCTGTCGCTCCGGTTGCGGTGATTTCAGCTGAAACCTTGACAGGGCACTAGGCACCTCGTCTGGGAGAACACTACTGGAGTAGATAGTCCATGTCAATCACTGCTGTGCTGCTGCTGGAGGAAAAAGTCCTGTCTAGAGAAGGACAGAATAGAAGCCAGGTCCAAAAAAACATCTCTAATGTGATTTTGGTTGGGTTTTTCATTATGGTCTGGGCCTTAATTAATTTCAAACTTTTTCTTCCACGTCCTTCATTTGCTCCCTGACTACTGCTCCATATATTTAAAGACCCCGAAAAGAGAAGAAGTTTTAAGCTTTAAAGAGCTTTTGTGCTAAGCCCAGAATGTTGGGTTTTTTTCAGCACAACCAGTGCTCTCCCAGCTTCAAGATTAAATTCTTCATCTTTAGTGAGCATTTAGACTGCAATAAGGATGAAACTTCAAAGCCAAAGGCAAAACCACAGAGAAGGTGGGCAGTTTGCTGCAGGAGCAGGGAAGAAAATCTCAAATCTGCCATTCAGCTGGCTCTGCAAAACCCAGGAAAGAGGTTTTATCACAAAAAAAGTCTGAAAAGGTGTCAGACTGAAGGAGTTGGCAGGATTTAAATTCCAGAAACAAAACTCCTCTGACAATTGTTTTCCCTTTTGTTCATTCTGTTTGATTAAAGTCCAGAGCAAAAAATATTTCAGTAGTTTGCAGAGCTGGAAGCTAATCAGGTTATCAAAATGGTCTCTGACTCACTGAGAGATGGCTTTTACTCTTTAGGATGTTGTTAATAGTTTTGTATTGCTTGCAGTCTTATTAAACTTTGATTTGATTTGAGAATCACAGAATCACAGAATCACAGAATCTTAGTGGTTGGAAGGGACCTTTGAGATCATCGAGTCCAACCACATTAAAAAAAAAAAACAACAAAAAAACCACACCACAACAACAAAACAAAAACAAACCACAAAAACAACAAACAACAAAAAAACCCCCACACAAAAACAAACAAACAAACAAAAAAACCCACCCACCAACTAAACCCCACACTCACAACCCCATACACAACACCCCAGCACAAACCAATAATCTTGGCCACTAGAGCATGCCCTGAAGAGCCTGAAGAGAAGATGTAGCTAGTTGAGGAAGACCTTTGCTTTTTCTTTGAAGAAAACAAGTTTGCAATGTACAATTCCTACAAGTACAGAGAGGAAGAGATGTCTGACTTATACTTAAAGGTACAGTAAAAGCTAGATTGCAGTCCATGTTTTAGGCATGGACTTTTCCATATGCCAAGTTAGAACCTGTACAAGTGACCCTAACAGCCCACTTACAGTAAAAATCATTGCTGTTATCGTGGGTTTCCCAGGTTCTGTACTAGCACACACAGAATTAAGCACAGTTAGCACTTGTATGTTGGCAAAGACTGGTGTAAATCACCACCTTTTCATGATATATTGAACAAGACAGTCTCTCACATCCGGAACAGACCTTGTTGGTAATCCTAAGAATCAGCAGGAGCTTGTGCAAGTGGTCGTACCAAATGATTGCCAAGCTATGAGAGCAATAGAAAATTCAGGTATGGTATCTCACAGACTACTTTAATTTTTAAAGTGAGATTTCTGAGCTTGTGCTCAGGCTTCTACAGGTAATATATGTCCAATTAAAGCTACATGAAATATTTTTTTTACTTCCCAAGGTGTTTGCACAGGAGCTACAAGCCTAAGTTATCAGTACATTATTGATAGGCATTGCAATCATTATTTTTACTATTTCCTTATCATTTATTTGGAACTCTGCTGTGACAGTAATAAAAATTTTTTAAAAGTCATTAGGTTGTCTAAGTAGTTGCCACAAAGGAACACTTATTCACGGAGACTTGAAAATGTCATAGCAATGCTCTGAAGCAGTACAGAAACTGTGAAGTTAATGTATATAGCCAATTAAAGATCAGTGGCTCTGAAACTGCAGTATGAGCACATAATATTTTTATTCTAACATGGTTGCATCTGTTAAACTGCAGCTTGCAGAGGAAGTCTAGAGTACAGGGCAAATTAAAGTGCAGTAACTCTGAAAGGGCAAAGAAATCTAACCAGAGCTGTACAATTTCGAGGAAAAAGAATTGAGATTACTGATGGTTCACTGCACAGAAACAGCATTTAATATAATGGAAAGTATATACCACGGATTAACTCTGTCAGTTTTGTGCTGGCCTGTTTCTCATTTTACATGGCCAACACTTTGATCCCTATTATAATGTAGGTGCATACAACCCTGGGAAACTTGCTGCCCCAAACTAAAGATGAAATAATTTAATCATAGGAACTTGGACAGGCTTTTTTCAGACCAATTTAATTATGTTTCATTGCTTACAGCCCGTGTCTTTCTGTGAGTATTACATCCAGAGATAATTTAAGGGCACAACCTGCTTGTAGGCATAGGTGTGGGGGAATTTTGAAAGCAAATGGAAAAATGGCTAGCTATTACAGTTTATAACTCTAGAACATTAAAGCCTGAGTATCTTTGTGTTTTCTTCTTCTGTTAAGGAATTTACTCTTTTTGTCAATTTCTGTCTCTAACTTTGCCATTCCTTTACCAGTAAATACACATATTCTCTTGTAGTTTAGGAATGAATAACAGTATAGTGATTTTGGACAGATTTTGAGCTCTGCTATATTCCTATAACATCTCAGAAGGGTTGTTCCAGATTTACAGTTGTGTAACACCAGAGGAATTTTAGCCCTTTACATTTGCATTCAGAGCTAATGCTTTAGTCATCTAGTTCTTCAGTGCTATATTAACTGTTGTACTCACAATTTTTATGAATTGATGTAACATTATATGACGGTAAATAGGTAAAAACTGAGTTTTAAAGATGGAAACTAATGATATTTTTTACTAATTTCTAGATCTATTATGTCACTAATACTCTTTGGGAAAGTTCTGATTTACAAAATATCATCTCATGGTGTGTTTTATCTTATTGGCTTCTTGCCATATTGCCAGAATGCAGTGTATTCTGACAGAAGCAACCAAAATGCATGCTTCAGCAGCCTATGCATGCAGAGATAGAGTGCAAAGCTGCTTTTCATTTTCTAGAAACAGATCCTAGTTACAGTATACCTCTAACTGAATGACTTTTAGTATTGGGCTTGTGGTTTTGATTTTATGTTTTTGAGGCATGTGTATCATATGCTCACAGGAAAAGTCCAAGTTTCAGAATTTTTCTTAGCGTGAATGTCATGCTTTTGAAAGCTTCACTGGAAAACATCATTCTCTGCCTACTCACAAATACAACACCTACAGCTCTTTCTGCACTATTCAGGAAAGATTCCTTAGAAAATGCTACATATCTTTCCATCCTTGCTCAAAAGGTACTATTCTAGAAAAGAAAAGACAGCCTGTTTGATCCTATTCTAAGTTTCTAAGACTACAAAAATAAATCCATTTAAGAAAGGACAACTTAGAAAATAACATCTTGAAGAAAACATTAACTTAAGAAATAATGTTTTCTCACTAACCTCTATGAAGAGCTTTTGGTTTTCACACATCTAGGTAGTTCAGCTGAACAGTCAATTCCCCTGCCTTTAATTCAAGTAATTCAAATATCTGTATTTTCCATAGAACTATTCAGCTATATGCAAAATGTTATTAGCAGAAGGGAAAAAAATAATAAAATGATTCTAATCAGAAATCAGAACTGTGTCAGTATAATCCTGAATGAGTGTTAAATTGCCAGTTTCATTTGTGGGCAGTTCACGTGAAATCCCTTACAACAATCTGGGTCTTCAGGAAAAGCTGTGAAGATCAGTCCCTCAGCAAAATCAGTTATTATTATCTTGAGCAGTAATATATTTTTCTCATCTTTTAGTCTTTTTTCATCTAGTTATATCTATAAAATTATAAATTAGTCATAGGTACATGCAGATACGGTCATTTTCCTGTTTTACAATCCTTTATATTTTTGCTCTGTTTCCCTCCCTTGGCTTATTTGATTTATATTTTATTTCTGTTGAAGGAATGCAAATACCATTATACTTACTTCTCAGATGATTTTTCAAACCAATGATATTTGAATGGCTAGATTTTTTTTAAAAAATTGTTTTTGCTAAACCTCTGGTGGCATGCACTTTTCTTGTTTATTTGCATTTAAGGTTCTGCGATAGTATTCCGGTAAGATCTGAGATAGGCTTTTCATTTCTAAGAACTAGGCTAATTTGTGAAACTGGAGGTGGAATACGCAGTATGACTTCTCAGGTGATAAGATAGCGCTTGGTGAAATAGCAAGGAGCATTTAACAACCTTGCAGAAAGGATTATTTTTCTGAGAGAGTTCAAACCCGATAGATCAAGGAAGTTTAGAAATTGTGTATAAAGTCGTGCCCTCCTGAGATCTGGCCAGTGTCTAGGTCAAGAGTTAGACAAGGTTTAGACAAGTTTCACACCCTGCCATCCGCAGGTAAAGAAGCTGAGCATCCAATATGCAGTTGGTACACAGTTCATTTGTTCTTAACCATGCTAGGCACTGCATTTAAAAAAACTTCAACTTTTTCAGCATGAATGGTACTACTCTGGCAACACTTTTTATGGGGCTTTAGAGCTGTGCCCAACAACTAGTTTTGTTCTTGCTTCTGTACATTTTTTACCCTTTTTGCCAAGTATTGGCATATGTGAAGAACTGTACATTTGTTGAACTCTGGGGTTATTTCAATTTTATAGGCTTTAGTCAATCATCAATTACCTAGCCAAAGTCAGAGAAGTGATATTCACTGGCAGAAGCACAGTATTTTGCAAGTGGATCTAAAACTGAAAAGATGGTACACAGATATACTTTACCATTGGGAAATGTAGTAATGTCAGTTATGGAGTTCCTTCACATGCTTGCTTGTATAGGAGATGGATTATTTTATGGAAGAGATTCAATTCTCAGTCTTATCCAGATATATCTGGAGCACTGCACCTGAGCACAGCTGACACCACAGTCTACCTCTCTAATAATTTGACTGCAGTGCTGGGGTTATTGTGCATATTAGACTAGGTTTTCATTGCAGTTGCACATGAGCAAAGTGATATCTGGACCTAGATGAAGCTTAGCAGGAAGAGACTGAATTTGGCAACCTGGTTTGTGTCCATCACTCTCGCTTTCATGTTAGAAAACCATTTGAAAACAATATATCATGTCAGTTCCTCTCAGTTTTGATAGTGATGGTTAACCTCCTAAACAGCTTTCCTTTACTGATAATTTCTTACTTAGAACGTAATTTATGTTTAGTACTTATGAAATGTTTATTTCATGAACTGCCTTGCTGACTGAGGAAGCTTCAGTTATTTTTTTCTTTCAAAACAGACACATACCCTTACCTCCCCAGCTGGACAAAGCCAGTGATGAATAACCACTCTTACCATCTTTCTGAAATATCAAATTTGCCTCCCCTCATGGCAGAGAATACCAAACCATCCAACAAGAAAGCAGACCATGTGAATAGTTTTGCTGAATTCCTAATTGTTTGCTCTGGAAGTTCCCAGTGAAGCAGCTGGTTGTCTTTGGAAAGCTATGCTGCTTGTTTTGGGTTTTAATTTTCAGCACTAGCCACAGGGACAAGTATCACAAATATCTGCTTGAAGGCCTTTTGCCCTTGGGAGCCCAATAGATAGTTGACAGCCTCTCTGACAGTGGGACTGAGGGGAGAATCAAAGTTGACTTGTTGCTTTATATCCACTCAAGGAGAAGAAATAATGAAAAGGGCAATTTCTGCTTTCTTCAGTTGTCTGAAGTAAGTCTCTCCTGTTTTGTAGAGAATAAACTAATACCACTTTCTAAAACAACCTGCCTTCTATATGAACAAATTATTCCATCCAGTACCATACAGCTAATACTTGGGCTTGACTTCCTTGCATCCCAATGCAGTCCCAGGTGGAGTTCAGAACTCCATTCATCATCAGAAATCAACATTCAAGTCTTCCATTCAACACTCACCTCTAACAGAATCTACTGTCATGTTCTTCACCTCAATGTACAGTAACTCTAAAGTACGCTCTCAAATGGAGAGACCATGGAGTGTGCTCCGTTTGCTGTTAACATGTTCTGATCTCCTAATGTAGGATTAGGACCAAAATGAATGAACGTCACCCTCTGACTTCCAGTGAAGGTCTGATTGTTACTCTACCTGTGGGTATAACTTCTCAAATATTCCCTCCTTTGTATGCCACACTCAAGTGAAACAGTCTCTAGTGTGCTAGTAATGTCATAATAAATAGGGGAAGCCCAAGCTCCATTGTATGCATTAACTAAAGATTAAGCAGGATGCCAGATGAGCTTTGATTCATTTTAGAAATGTTGCTAGGCAGAGCTCCAAGCTCACACCAAATGATGCCAAGATATTTGGTCATGTCTCCATTGCCCCTTATCTCAAGTGATGCAACTGCCAGAAATAATTTTCCTTAATAGAAAAACTTCACGTATTTTACACATTGCTCTTTCCTATGTAAATCTCATTAGTTTATGATTTTCATTTGAAAACAGAATTCAATTCCTGTGTTTTAGATCTGAAAAGCATCTTTCTTTAGGAGAGATTTCCATTTTTCTAGGAAGCTCATTCCTTTTATAATCAGCTCGACTCAGCACAAGAATCTTACAGAAGGTGGCAACAATTATCAACTGAAAAAGTCTGTCATTTTCTTTCTAAGACTTCAAGTTTTGCTGTTAGTCTTGAAATTCAGTACTTTGCTAGGGAGTATGCTTTTGAGTTGATGAGGGATTTGTTATTCTACTCAAATACAAAAGAGAATTTTAGCTGAGGAAGAACGTCTCAAAGATGAATGAATGTATTAGCTTAGCATGAATCTGAACTTTGTCTTGCAAAACACTGCACAGGCTTTCAGTGGTACACAGCGCACTGGAATCAGCTGTTGTCTTGCAGCTGAAAGTAATTGGGCTCAAAATGTTTCTAATTATTCCTGACTTGAAAGGTAAGTTGCTATGACTTTTTAGGTGCTTCGTTTTAAATATGCTTGCATATTATATTAGTATATGTATTTAATCACTCTGTCCAACAGAGAGAATACAGCCTTGATCTGTAAGCAAGATCCCTTCTTTACAGTTGCAGAAGTATATGCCTGAACCTAATTGTGCAGCTAGCACTTTGTGGCAGCTTTTGCTTTGTGACAAGTTACTTAAGGTATAAGTGCTTTAGGTTTCGTTAGTGAATGATTCCATTAGTGTCTTTTATGTCTATTTCCAGTAATTTATTGGCACACAAGGATCAAAGCTTCTAAATCAGTGGTGTTTACTTTATACAGAAGAGCCAGACAGAGCTGTGGTACAAGGTAAAGTCCATTTGTTTCTCCTTTCTTATTCCTTCTTGTAGCTCTGCTTCACACTGAGGTGTGGAAACTGTCCTGCACAGTATTACACAGACATAAGAAGGCACTCTGTATTCAAGCAAGCGCTGAAGCAAGAAAAACAAAACAAGTGTGATGCTAAGAGCAAAGCACAGCAGAAAAGACTTTAGGAGGATCTATAAAAAGTTTAAATTGGTAAAACATGTATGTGGGTGGGTTAGAAAGAGAATAAAGCATAATTAAGTTACTGAAGCCTCAGCGGGACTCTGAACATTGTTCAGTGTACATGCAGTTTGCTTAAATGAAATGTCAAAAATACCCACATCCTTAGAAAGGGGACTTTTTTGTAGTTTAATATTAATTTTAACAAATGCTGCCCTTTCTTGGACCTTGCGTCATTCTGCTGCGGGGTACTGAGTGTATTACAGGAATGTATGACGGCAAAAATCCCACCTTCTGCAAAGTAGTCCCAGAGCTGGGCTGAGCATATTAGGCACAGCTGAAAGCTGGGGGGAACTTTGCCATCCTGCACTAAAAAGGGCACTGAGGCACATCCTCTTCTCCAAACTGGGCTGGGAGCTGTGTCCCTGCCTCTCTTCCTTGGTGTGGATGACCCCCTGTAAGGGACCCTGACTGTGCACTAATGCCAGGAGAAGGATCGATGGATTGGATGAGAGGGAAAAGCTTTGCCCTCTGTCCCTTTGAAGCAGGGGGAGCAGAGAAAAAATTGCCAAACACAGAAAAATATCCTTGAGCTACTGGAACAGCATTTCTAATTGCTCTATAGCGTGGACAGATTAGGTCCGATGCTCCCATGCTGGGAGTGACCCAGACACTGCCCTCTTTCCTCCCCCCACCCCCCACCCTGTTTGCCCTTCTCTTTCCCTGGAGGTTCCTGGGGGTGACCCTGAGTGACCACCACAGCAAACGACCTAGTCTGCTCCTTTACAAAACCCTCTGTTGTATCCAAGGTTGGCAGAGGAAAACACGACCGTGGTCTCCATAAAGCTCTGGAAAGTAACACGTTTTGTCGAACAATCCTGCTTCTGCAGCCATCGCAGCAGAATGGATCTCCTGAGCCCGACCATGTGAGTACCCCTGTGCTCACAGCGCAATACAGGCGGCAAACCTGGGGCCAGACAAGGATTTTGGCCTTTCGATTAACTCTCCTTCTCATGGTCCCCAAAGCCCAAGGCTGTTGGGAATCAATTCTGCCCCTTGTCTAGGCCTATCTCCTCCCCAGTATCCTTACGTGATGTTACTTACTCCTCTCCTCATCCTTACATGAATAGTCAGAGGGCTCCGTCATGATGGGGGACTCCTTCACTGGCAGGTTAGTGTAATGTTGAGGCTGGGAAAGTCACGTAAGGCAGCTATAATGGTGAAATTATGAAGAGTAATGAGGATTTGAGCTGTTATCTATCTCATAAATACACATTCTAACGTGCAGAAAAACCACAATGTTGACGGAAAATATTGCAATCTTCAGGGGAAAAAAGATGTTAGCCAGAAGTATTGTGTTTTTACATATGATTCACCTAAAAAAAAACCCTGACCTTTTTTAAGATGGCTGCCAGCCAACATTTCAGCAATATTTCCTTTGTGTTTCTGCTCACACAAAGTGATTTATGTCCAAGTACTCTCTAGCTGGTTCTCAAATTGCAATAATGATTTTGATTGTTTGTTTATAGTTTTATCTGAACATTTCTGCCTGCCATGTCATATCTCCTGAACCAGCATAAGTGTTGTTTATAGGCAACTGCTGTGCCCGTGTAGAGTCAGTCCATTGTTTCTTCTCTCTTGTCTGTGGCTCTTTGACTGTATTATCTGTAAGTTTTTGGAGGCAAAGAAGGGGAGAAAGGGGACCACATCCTCACCTTGCTGACCAAGAAAATAATAGCTTTCATTGAAATTTTTCTGACATATGAGTAGGGAAGTCAGAATTATGTCAGGATACTTGTACCAAGTGGCAATTTTTTCCATGGGAAGAGTTAACATCTTTCCCATGAAAAAGGTGAGGCCAGAGCTGCATGCCATCAGACCAGAACGTAAGAGGCAATCAGGCTGCAAGGGAAGCACAATTGGGCCCAGCCATAGTGAACAAGGTCATCTATGCAGCATGCTTCATGAGGAATGTGCTCCAGGACTTCAGAATTTGCCTACACAATGTCACAGAGGAGATTTAGTTCAGACAGTTGAGTTGAAATGTTTGTCTGCATAACAGGCAACTTCTTTTGCACAGTTGAGACCCACATGCATGTTAATGGCTTGTACGTCTTTGGGTGAGTTGGCATGGAGTACAGAGGAAGGGGAAAACAGATTTTTTCTTTAAATAGCAGGGGGAAAAGAGCATATGGTAAAAAAAAGCAGTAGATTTACCCTGGAATCAAAATTCATGAACATAATGCACTTTAATATAAATATCCATATCGATACGACAAATCAGGACAGTTGTTTCAGTGAAAGAACTTTTTTTTATATATAAATAATAAGCTCCAACAATTATTTTATCATTTTTGAGGGAAGTTGAAAATGTCTGACATCATTATGGTAAAACAAAATAGTGATGTATGTGGATTGTCTGTTGATTTACTTTTCTCCTTTTGGAAACAGAAGACAAAATGGTTAAGGGACAAGAGGAAACTTTATTGTGTAAAGAAAAAACCCACAGTATGCAAAGGGTTTTTTTGCAGAAAGTATCTTTTCTTTAAGCATAGGTCCTTTTGAAAAGATATCGGAGAAATTAGAGGTAAAAAAATTATTTTCTTATTTAGTTGGGACTCCTACAGATTCATAGGCATTGAGTGTCTCATCTGACTCATATAAATCAGCTTGTACAATTTCACTCAGTAATTCCTTTACCAAGCTTATAACAACATACTGCTAATTGAAAGGTTGTGATCTGATCGTTAGTGTTTTCACTTATGCTGAGTCCCAAGAACTAATCACACCCACATTAGGGATGAAAAATACCACATGAAGCGTACAGTGTATTGATATCAAAAGCCTGATGAAACCACCGCTGTCAAGCAGTCTGGGCAAGGAATTGGCAAGGATTTGAGGCTGGAGAAGGGGGGTCTTGGAGGTGAAAGCAGGGTCCTTTCCTTCATCCCTTTCTGCAGCTGTCTCCCCCCTCCTCAGGTGGTCAGACACCCCAGCAACCAGCAGATCCCACCCAGCACAGAGCTTCCTTCACACACTGGTGCTGTGAGAACAGCAGACCTCAACTGGTGCTTGACTGACAGGACCAGAAATGCCACCAGGCACAATGCCCCACCTGTGCTCTGCAAAAGTTAAAAATGCCCCATGTAGACTCTCAGTCTGCCGATAGACAGCCCTCGGCGGATCCTCACTGGCTGTTGTGTAGAATGGTGTGACATGGAGCATGTGGCTTGTGCCACAGGTGCCATCACAGCAGTGATGCTCTATATCACTTGGGTTTGTACGGAGAATTCACAAACCCCCATGGTGTAACAGTAGCATCCACCACGAATGCACGTACAGTGCAGTGATTCACAGACGGTGAATCTGAATTGTTTTGCAAAAGCCTAATATTGGATAGTTCTGTGTCTTGTGCCTCTTTATAAAAGAGATGGTTCATGCTTCATGCCGTATTTCATATTTTATAGTTGCAGCCTAGGTGAACACACAGATTTGCCAGCAGTGGCTGTGATTGCACAGACATGAAACAAGAAGTGTTAATGACAGGCTTTGCTACAAAAAGTCAGTTAAAGTCCTGAGAGGAGAACATGGTAGCTACTGAATTCTCTGACTTGTGATAGTTCAGTGAAAGTTCATTTGGCACTCCCAAAAATTTGTCAGGAAGAAGCAGCAATTCCTGAAGGACTCCTCAGGAACAGTGCAAAGCTACGGGCCAGATTATTTTAGAAGACTGTTGAATGAGCCCATCTATTGTTGCATATACTGCAGCTTTTCTTTTACTCTCATTAGCTTTGCATCCTCAGATTTCTTGCAAATAATTTACTGTGCATGGGAAACATAGTGGGATAAAGAAAAAGGGGATTCCTGAACACCTACCATCCTTCAGCTTCCAGAAAGCTATAATTATCTTCTTTTTTGCAAAATTGCTCCATACAAAAAAAAAAAAAAAATAATATAATCCAATATCTTAATGAAGGCACTTCACTTACTGGTAAAGTAAGTCCCCCAGAGAGACGGGGCTCTGGTCCAATTTGTTTCACATAGAGCTAGGGAACTAGGACCATTGAGGAGCAACCCAGCTGGCAGCAGTCAAAAACTGCATCCCATGTACTAACGTTAATTTTAACAATAGTCCATGAACTTTTTAGAAGGTGTACAGAATACTGGCAGTTGAGAGAACTGAAGTTTTCGATGAAGGGAAATAGCATTCACATTTCAATAAGCTACAAAAATGCCTTTTGCAAACAGAGGTGCTTTGTATTACGCCATTCCTGTTGGCTTTTTGGGTTTTTTTTCATTAGATGTATGAACTTCTTGCCACAGTAATAAAGGTCAGGCACTATTGTGCCTCTTTTATGATACTGACTAGCACAAGTTGTGTATACAAACCCAGGAAGTATTTATTTATGTGGAATACATACTCAAATAGTGGACTACAAATCATTTAAAGATGCCTATGATATGAATCATACCACAATTTCACGGGTAAGTGGAAACATTATGCAACTTATTGAGTTTTTAAAGCACTAACGAATGTGAACTATACAGCAGACTTGAGTTGGACCTTTTCACCCCTTCTAATATATGCTGTGGCTATTTAATATTCTTCACTAGGGAGTAATGCTGGCATACAAGTCAGCAATATATTAGGCACTGGAGCCATGAACCTAGTGAGAACATAAACTAAACTGATTTTCAATTTTGGTACATTACAAAAAGGGCTATTATTGTGAGGTTAGAGATGTCAAAGTTGGTGACCTGGTATAATGAAGTATTCCCTGCCACATAGTCAAGCATGAAAACTAATTGGAGGCAGTATAAACTTTTAGAGGTTTAGAGTTTTTCTCCCTTCAAAATTAAATATTTTTTTGCACACACTTTTTTTTAAAATTAAAAATAGTAATTTTTTTGAAGCATCAAAAAAGCAGAAATGATGCTGCTGTGAAGTTTGCAGTTCATAAAGAAATATGTGTGTTTATAAATGAGGTCACGTCTTAACGCTTGGGTTACTTACATAAGACACTGATGAAAAGCAAGTTGCTACCTGCCAGCCAGGAATGACATTAAAATATTATGGCAGCATGTGACCAGCTTTAGAGCTTAAAATCTTGAAAGGACACAGACAATGTCCCCTTTGAAGAACATTCCTGAAGATCACTTTACAGTTTCTGCTAAGCTTTAAAACACTGGGTAAAATGCCCTGTGTCTAAGCAGTAAGGATAAAAGTTGTTACTTCTCAGCTGCAACATTTACATCTGAAAAACCACCACTGAAATGTGCACTGGTCCTTCAGTTTGTCGGTCAGAGTAAAGGGGTAAGCATTTAGCCTAGGGAATGGCATGGTAGTACTGTGAATCCCTTATCCAGGTGTTCATTATGACTCCACATCTTGATTTGCTGCACTGGTTTTGACCAAGTTTTCCTGATTTCCTCTGGCACAAGCATTGCGTGAGCTGACACAGCATCGTTCCCCAGGAACTAGACTGCAGAGGGCACTCCTATATAAGAAGGAATTGTAGTCTCCAGGCTCATTTACTTTTAGCCTCGATGATTCATTTTTGTTTTTTCTTAGTTAATAATTAATGATGCTATTATTTCACTAAAAGGAAAATCTTATTATTCGTGACAATTGGTTTTGTTATGATTATTTAATCCCGCCCCCCAAGTTTATACAATTACAGTGTCTGTCAGTGCTCATATCATGTTCAGGTCATCAGCCTAAAAAATGAAACATACACAGAAGCGCAACCTATTAATACACCCTCCCTAGGCGTAACTTGAGCAAAGCAGCACAGGGAGTGCACAGATGAGGATGGGGATGGCCTTTGCCATGTGCCTGGGAAGTCAGAGAAATGTTCCCTGAGGCAGGCCATCCATGGAGCAGTATGAAAACCACGTTTCCTTCTGCTCATCCCCTCTGCAGAAAGATTTGTTGGAAGCATTACTTTGGTCTGGATTTCATCTGTGACAGTAAGGAAAGATGCAGCCTCTCAAACAACAGGTCCTGGGTCTCATGGAGGGGATTTCTCTCCCCTGTACCATTCTTCAGGAGATGGGGATTAATGAGCAGGCTGTGGCTAAATGTGAGAGATCTGCAGTTTGCCCGGCACAGCGGAGGCAGGGTATGCAAAGCCCATGGCAGAGGCAGCGTGATGCGCTGGGGACTTTCTGAACAGGCAGAAAGGGATAAGGCTTCATGAAAATGGGCAGCTGGGATAAGGCTCTCTAGATCTGTTATGTTACATTAGGCCATTAAAGCCCTGAGATGCCTCAAGATTAAGATGCTACTTTACATTCATCCCCCCTTCACTTTTTATGAATTAGAGGTGCAGCCTGTAGTGGCATCATCCAGCATCTCAGCCTTAAGGCTGAACAGCTTAAAGCCCACAGAATTAATTCTGGAAGTTCAGACGGAACCTATGCAGCTCCTACACTGCAGTTTAAATGTGCTTCCAATATTTAGCTTTATTTAATGAGAACAAGTCTGTACTAGCTTTGGCTTCTGCATGGGATACAGCTCATGTATCATCCAACCGACAACAGAAGGGTCATTTCATTCCCTGTGGGTAGTGGAAAGTGATCTGCCTTTTCACACTTACTTCTGGAAACTTGTCACAGGGAAAGTGTAAGATCAGGTTAATGCTCTGTGAAAGAGCTAACTGAGGAAGGATAGCAGGACCTGGCTGTCAGAGCAGCAAATACACTTCCACAGCTGATCCCTGAATCATGTTTACTTTCAAAACGAAGACCTCACATTTCAAGTGAGATATTTTCTCAGTAAAATACATGCATTTCATATTTCATTACCACAAGCTGTATATCTCATACAGTGGTTAAGAAATGAAGGAGTGTGGAAAGGACAGATATTTGGGGGAGCTGTAACCATAAAGATTCCAATGAATAGGAATTTCCCTTGTTCCAAACTGTTATCTCACTAGATAAAAACATTGTGCTTTATGATTAAGCTAATTGTGTTAGACAAGCCAGTCTGCAGCCCTAGAAGCCTGGATTTTCAAATGTGCTGAGCACTGGCAGCTGCAACCAAAGTCAGTGGGGGCATTTAAAGTGCAATTAAGTGCAAAGTTCTCTAAAAATTCCGGGCAGAGGCTGTCTGTAAAACAGTAGAGATGCTACCTTGCCTCACAGGGGTGATGTGAACAGTTATGGCCGCCTCCCTCCCAAAATAGGTTAAAAATCATAATAGATATACCGCATGGATTGAATTAATGTTGTGCAATCATATCTAATTGTAGCATTCCCTAGAGCATTACCTCTAAAGGGAATGGGTGGTAGTTTTCAAAAGGTATGCAATATAGTTATAAATATAAGTAATATTAATAAACAAAGTGTTTATTAAAACTAAGAAATCTTTATAGATAGTCCAGTGAAGAGAGAGGAAGGGACTGGCTTGTCTGGCATGTGAGAGGAGGCCAAGAGGTGGGACTGTTGAGCCTGGAGGAGAAGAGAAGTCTTAGGGAGGGATTCTTATCAGTGTGTACAAAAACCCAAATGGAGGGTGTAAATAAAACAGAGTCAAGCCCTTCTCTGTGGTATCCATTGAAAAGACAAGAGGCAATGGGCACAAATTGAAACACAAGACATTCCATTAAGAAAAATATAAGAAAAAACATTCTTATTATAGGGGTGATCAAACACTGGAGCACGTTGCATGGTGAGATGGTGGACACTCTGTCCCTGGAGATATTCAGAACTCAACAGGACAAGATCCTGAGCAAGCTTCTCTCACTGATTTTGCTTTTAGCAGGAGGTTGAAGTAGATGATCTCCAGAGGTGCCTTCCAACGTCAACCATTTTGTGATAAGCTTGCCAATATTTTTTTTCTGATTTCTCTTTTATTCACTTTTCTTGCAATATTGGCAGAGTAGATCAACTTGCATCCTGTTCTGGGCTGCTTTTCTGCCTTTTTTTTTTCTCCTTTATCAACTCGTATCTTTTTCTTTTGTGGATGCTGTGGTCTAATTTTACAGGGTATTGTAGTGTTCTGCTATGTCTCTTGAAGTTAAAACCTGTTTCTTCTTTCATGAGTGAAGCTTCAGAGCAACATCACTCCGTGCCCCGCTGAGAAATAAAATTAAACAAAATATAGCATAGAGTGTAGCAGAAACTGAAATGAAGGTATTCTCACTAATGTTACTACAGTAAAAACTGAATCCATTTCAGTGTACTTTTTCAACTGGATTGGGAAAACTCTTGTAATAGGTAAGGACTAAGTTGCCCATAACTGCCTATGACTGAAGAAGTGACCAAGAATGAGAGCTGATGTCCTAATAATAGCAATAATAATATAAGAACATAAATTTGTAATTTAAATCATTTGGGGGAGTTGTTCTAAGGAAATAAACAAAAAAAAAGTCAACCAAAGTTGAATATCCATAATAACAATAATTAGAATTAGCCATAAATATTGCCCTTCAGCCTGCTGTTACAGCTGCGATGGTTTTGTAATGTTTTAGATGCTATGACAAAGTGATTTATATGCTTCTCTTCCTAAATGTTAGAAAAGAACTATGTTCTATTGCCTTAACATATCTCCTGCCTTTCTTTGAATGATTGCGACCGACCTACTCAATTTACAGTCATTTTTGATAGGTTTTCAAATAAGTATTTAACCATATAGTGACTGACATGACAACACAAACTCAGCAGTGTCCCTTGCCAGGGTGATGGGACCATTTTTTTTTAATACTGTTGCATAAAGAGTGGAAATGTAGCAAACCATTTGAATGATTAACACCGTTAAAATTAACAGGCTAGAAGATAATTACAGAATGGTTCATAATGTTTTGTTATTGTAATAGCTTCTTGTATTTGGATTGTGGTAACATTCAAAAATTGTTCAACACAACTGCAAAAAACTGTCAAAGTATATAAATACTTCACAGGCAAACAGACAACACTGTGTCACATTAGGCATGCTAATTATGGAAGACCCTCAAATCAGGTTGCTTTTGCTTTTTATTTTCCTCTTTAACATTAGTTTTTTAACTACTTGTTCTAGTTGGCTTTCAATAATATTTCTTGCTTCTTTTTATAGGACTCTGCAAAATACAACTTACTAGTATATTAATATCATTTGAGTATGCAATGAGTACTATTAGATCATCTTTTCGCTCATTCAAAATTCTAAGTAGAATGGATATTCTGTACTGTCTCTGCCCAGTTTCAGCAATGCCTCAAGTGCTGATTTTTTTTTATAGTGATATTCAGGCTGATTTTCAAACTCGTTTTCTTGCATATTTTGTTTTACTCCTAAAGATACTGATGGGGGGGTTACAAAATATCACTTCATTTCTTCTAAAATCTAGTCTCAGTTTCTGTATCTGGCTTTATTCTGCCTCCATGTTTGGATATATTTTATTCAGGAAGAGAGAACAGAAGTGGGGTACAACAAATGTGATTATATTATTGTAACATCCCTTAAGAGTGCTGGGTAGTTTGCTTGCCTTGTTCTTTACTTCTTTCTACTCTGAAAAGCTGGGGAAAGGTATAAGTTCTGTTAGTTATTATGCATTTACTCCTCCTGTAATATGAATAACTTTACTTAACAATAATGAATCTAGTGACCAGAATGTTTCCTGATGTTATTGTGCCAATTCTTACATTTATTGACCAGATTATTATTTATTGAATGAGATAAGAAGAGAAGGTATGACTGCAAGGGTTTTCTTAAGAGCCTGAGAGGTGGGAGATAAAATGGGACACTGGCAGTGGGAAGGAAAGACAAAGAGAACCCTTAAACCCCAATCAAATGACTGAGAAGCTTGAATTTGTATTTTCTTCCTTTGAAGAAATCTGTTAATGACAGGTCTCCAAGATCTCAATTTTCTTAATAGCCTGAGCTATTGTAAAGACTGTTGGTTTTGGCTAAAGACTGTCTCACAAATGAATGCTTGTAGGAATAACTAAGGTATTTTGCCAGCTCATTTCTGTGCCATACATGGCAACAGAAAATGGGACCAAAATAGCAAATTTAGAAACAGCAGTTAAGGGACCCAAAAGATAGTTTCCATCAAAAATAAGTTATTTTTATGCTAAGTTGGGGGTGTTTGAGCTATTTATGAAATCCAGATAGAGAAATTAACATTTTTGAATAACCCTAGAACAAATGATGTGGAGTGTGATCATGCTGGGTTGCATAACATTTTCTTCTATAAAAATATTTTCCATTATATTTTGTGGGACATTTATAAAGCAAAGGATTAATGCAAAAGTCCAAAGCATTATTGTAACAATATAGAAGGAAATGATTCATAGAAGTATGATAATTTCTTACCATGAAGTATGGATTAAAATGTAGTCAGTGCCTTTGCTTACTTTTAACTTTTGAATGAAGGCATGGCAATGTGTCAGGGTTCATTCAGTGCAGGCAAAATTGCACGCAACTTTTCTGTCTCTTCTACTAGTACTTTTTAAATTCAAATGAGTTATATTCAGAATGTTAAACCAAAGAGATAGCACATGAAGACTATATCTCAATCAAAAATATTTATTTTTGGTGACGTTGGGGGACGTGCAGGGGAAAATATTTTCATCAACATCATTTGTACTGCAAACACATTGGACACAATGGCTGAAAGAAGGACCTCAGGCACTATGTAATCACATAACAAAAGGTAGTTCTTGTTCTAAATTTTGTGTTTAAACTTTATACATCAGACAGCAAAGAGGAGGAGGAGGAACACCAGACTGTGACTAGGAAGTGAGGCAAGAGAGGCTGAGTGCCGGGCTCAGGAAGCTGTATGAGCAACAGGAACCGCTCTACCCAAAATCTCAGTCAGCACTTTAATAGCTTCTTTTAAGTAAAAAGGAGAACGGGAAGACAAATAAATTGGCTAACTTTTTCTCTTCCTCCAATGAGAGGTTTAATTCAGTTTCAATTTGAAGTTCAGATGAAGGTTGAGCCTTGTCTCATTTTATCTAAATTTCATCTGTCTCATATCATGGTTTTACTTCGTTATGCATTTTAGCCTTCTGGTCTTTTTCATGTGAGGTAGTAAATTCTGTCTCTTTTCAACAGTTGAAATGTCAGGACATGATCATTTTGAATGTGCTAGATGAAATCTTTGAAATGCTGCATTTCTTTTTCAGTGATCTCTGGAATGAAATCACAGTTCATAGGATTAGAAGCCTGCAAGTGACATCCCGGGTCACAAGTCCAGTGCAGTGGGTTCAGCCCAGTACACAGGCACTGCATCTTATATCTCTTTTTCTCATGCCCACAGACTGTTGGGGGTTTTTGATTTTGGGGTTTCTCTTGCAAAACTTGAACATTTCACTGCAAACAGACAGTAGACTAGGAAACAAGATATTGCACTTTGGTGGAGGCTGAAGCCTAAGAGTCTGCAAACAGAGAAGAGTTTGCAGGATCACTCATATTTTATGTAGGCAACCTGGGGTGGGGATGTTGTTGCTGGTTTCTGCCTCTCATGTCAGTGTGTGTGATAAGATCCTGGCTTTGCCACTGTCCCCCATCTCAGGGATGCTGCCCACCTCAGCTCTCTGCATCTCGGTTTCCCCATCTCTCCCTAGGAACAGCAAACGTAAATTGTCTTCAAATCTGCTGTTGAACAGGTTTATAGAAGAGCTGCATTCAGTCTCAGGCAAGCCAGGGCAATTCAGGCAGCATCAGCTTCTGTTCTTTGTGAGCACTTTACCCTAAGTTAAAAATTATCTTTTTTTTTTTTTTTTTCTTTTTCTTTTTTCTTTTTTCTTTTTTCTTTTGGATCAGCATTTTAACTTGAAAAGGTTACTCCTTTCTCTGGTAGCTCAAGTTGTGTGGTTTTAAGTAGCTTTGGGAGATATCGTGTCATAGGACGTCACATACTACATTCCTTGACGCTTTCTAAATCATTGCTTCTTCCTCTCAGAATGTAAATTTTTTTTAGAAACCCATTTAGGTTTGCTTTCCTTTGGGAAAAAATAGGCCTTTATTTTACAAAACGTTTCCTCATCCAGAGCTTACTGACATCTACTAGATCACGTTTTAGACAAACAAGGATTTTTAATAGGGATTTAATAGGAATATCCCTCATTAAATTTACTCTATAGATTCCCTTCTTTTTTGGTACCAACTAAGAGATATTTTTCAACACCAGGCCTTTTTTGAAGACAATAAGGCTTTTTTAAAAATAATGGAATAATGACTTAACCTTCATTATAACATCTCACATGCTACAATATAATACATTTGCCTAAGTCTGGGAGAAGGAAACCAAACCAATTTATTATAGCCTGTTGATTCACACTCACATGCTGTGCAGTTCGTGCGAAGGTCCCATTTACTTTTTCACATGAACTGCCACAGCATGATTTAAATAGAGATTTCTCTAGCAGTAGTGTTAAGGGTCCTCATTAACATCATTTCTGGAGTCACTGGGCCAAATTCATCCCTAGTGCAATTCCACTGATCTCAGTGGGGTTATCCTTGAGATATATTTGGTCCATTGTTTCTACAGAATCTCTTTGTTCTTTTTTGATCTCTTTAAGAATTTTGTTACTGTGTACATTTCTCACAGAGCAAGTTACCATGCTGAAAAGTTAGCAACATTTATAAGCAATTTCTCAGGTATTTCAACCTATTTGTACACTGAAATAAGACATTATATCTGATAATAGACTGCTATTTATATTTTTTTTATTTTATGATCTATGTATATATCCTGTTTTCCAGGAAAATCAATAAACATACTATGTTTATCTTGTTCATTTTTTTCTAAAATTCCAAAACTTTATGCGACTACCAAAAATAATCTGAGACAGATTGCAGTTGGCATTATTTTCTGCCCAGCTTTATTGCTTGCAATTTTTGGAAACAAATAACAATTGAGTAGTGATACTCTCAGACCAATATAGTCTCACATTGAAACTTCTGAGCTTGTCTGATGTTCTACATCAACCCTGAAGGTTTGGCTTTTTTTCTATTATGAAAAAAATGTATGCAATATAAAAAAAAAAAAAGTTAAAATGAACCAATGCACAAAGTTTGGCACAAGTTGGATTTGCAGTTAATGACCAATCTGTACATTATGCATATATTTGTTATTTGCATGACTTGGATTTTTGTTCAGGAAAATGAAAGCTCTGGTTAGGGAAAACACCAACCAAATTGAAATCATCCCGATGATAAATGGTTGGGTAAACGGCAAACACATCCTGTTCTCAAATCACCACCCCTTACTTCTTGTTGTATATTACTGCAGTTTTGCATAGGCATTTGGTGGCCTTATTCATTTATATTAATTTTCCCAGCAAACTTTTAACTCAGCACATAGACCTCTTTATTTGACTTTGCATTCAAAGTTTCTGTCTCTGCCAGATATATTACAAAGATAATGCAGATAAAACGTAGGAATTAAATCGGTTTTCACCAAATCTGTAATTGGCAGAGGAAAGTGACTCGGACTTGGGACCCCTGGTTCCCTGAGCTCATACTTATCTTGCTGTCAAGATCTTTTTGTTCTCCAAACTCTTAAAATAATTAAGTCTTAAAGTGAGATTGCATTCTCCAGAGAACAGCCTACAGGCTCCAGAGGAATTAAACCACTGCTGCTTGAAGAAGTGACATTTGTGTCTGATGATAAGAAAGGGAGATGAAAACGCTTGCATGGATGGAAAGCTCTGCTGCCAGCCTGGCTTTTGCTTTACACAGAGACGCATGCGTTCAGGAAAGTGCTGCAAAAGAAGCACACCTGAGAGTTGCACTACTTATTCATATACAGGGCCGATTTTTTTTTTGCAAAACTTCCAGTCCCTTTGAGTATGTTACTAATACTGAAGCAGAAATGATACTGCATCTAAATAAGGATGCAAAAAACTCTCATTTAAAACTACTCAGAAGCAAAACTTGTGTTCAAACTGCACACACAGGGTTGGTTTATGTTTATGGAAATTTATATGTGAGACAGAATGAAAAAATGTAATTTAGTTTTATTTAACATCTCTTACAAAATCCTAAAGACTGCTTTCAGATGAATTAGGTGCTGGTAAGTACAGTGACTATGTAGGCAAACATTAACAGCCAAGCTTCAGTCAGTAACAGTCTTGCATGTTATATTATGTGTTAAGAAAGTGAATTCTAGAAACCTGGAGTTGTCCCTGTGCTCTTTTCAAAAGTGCAGTGCAATCATTTATCTACAAAACACTAGAGCTCAGATAAAGTGCTGAAGGTCTGGAAAAAAAAAAAAAAGAAAGCTGGTGCCTTCAGGCAACACCTGGTACATCACTGAACTGTTTGCATTATTATACGACTCCAATCTCAGTGTGTTATTCATGTCTTCCTGGTCCGCAGATCACTGGGACCAAAAGGCAATCTGTTGAACCGTATTTTAACTCTGATGTTGGCACACAGAGTGGTCCATGAACAGACTCAAGTCAGTAAATGAGACATTAATCTGTAATCTCTATTTATTGATCAGCTCCTTGAATTTTCTTGTATCAGCATCAGTCGAAAGTATGTGAAGTTATGATTTTGTGTCACATAGTGTCCAGTCTTGTGCAACAAAGCAGAGCCTCCTGAAGCAAGAACACAAGAAACAGGACACATAGAATGTGCTCTGTGGATAGATAGGCTCTGCTGAGCATACCAACCTCGGGATGCACGTCTTGCAAAATGCAGCAGAGACCCAAAGAGTCGGGGTGCCATTTTGAGATGCTGAGAGTGCTCTAGGGGTCTGGTGGCACCTCTTCTTCCCACTGAGCCTCAGGGCAACCAGGTTCTATAGGAAAATGGGAGCATATGGGACCTTTCACAGAGAAAGCCTTGCATGCATGTCTTAGAAGGGCACTTTCACCTGGCAGATACTCTTGGAGCATTATGGCTGGGTCTATCTTGTGCTCCTAAACCACCCCTAAGGGCCCTTCTGGATGCAGTGCAGATGGGAGCTCTTCATTGGCACCATCACTGCAGGCTTTCAAAGAGCTGCTGAAGACCACAGGGCCTTCACATCCTCACCATTGTTTGGCACAAGTGGGGAAGAGTACCCTGAAAGGCTTTTCACAATCTGGGGTGCCGGTTTTAGTTCATGCCTAAGATCTTTACTGCAAGGACAAAACCCAAATTTTAGCCAGGGGAGAGCTGACATGCAAACAGCTTTCTCATAGTGGGAATATAAGAAAACTATATAACATTTTTTCCACTCTTTCTTAGATCAGGGGCCTGGCCTCAGAGTATGAAGCCTTAGTTACACCAGGTTTATGAAGAGAGAAAAGAACAAGGATTTAGGGTCTCAAAGTGCATAGATCTGGACTGTGTTGTAACAAACCCATTTGGGGCACTGGTAAAATCTGCTTTCCAGCAAAATGAAATGAAAAGAAATGAAATGAAAAGAAATGAAATTAAAACCACCTCATCACTTTTGTGCTTAATTTAATTTTAAAAAACCTCCATATATATATGTATGCATGCCCATTTTAATAATGCTGGGCCCACTGTTAGTTGAAGAACACAGTTTCTTGGATGAAGTACTGGAAATTATTTTTGTATTTTCAGTAAGAATAACTTACAGTGATGAGTAACTTCCTGGATAATAAGTGCATCAGGCAATGCACATTGTTCCTCAACCTGATAAACTCTTAGCAGGGAACTTCCCTTCTCTGAGGCTGCTGCTCTGCCTTGGGTTTTTGTCTGTTCAGAACACGCAGATCTGTATAATCTAGAGTCAAACGTTAAGCAATCAGTACCACCAGGGCAGTGTTTTTAATGAGAAAAGCAGTTAAATAAATGGAATGTCATTAAGACATACAACTGTTTTGGAAATGATGCCAACAGTATAACAGAAAGTTACTTTAAAATATTACTTGCTATACATTTATTTTTAATGCATATGAAACTGTAGAAACAAACCACTTTAACTAGCTAAAGAAATGTAGACTCTTTGCACACACTATTTAAAATCCCAGTAGTATTTCAGCCTCTTGAAGTTGTCTCTTGAACTGTCAAAGAGAGATCTGGACAGTCTCTAAGTGTCTTTCACTGTTAAATCCTTAAGTGACATGTATATATGCTTAAGGAATGGATCAACTTGCAGACAAAAATGTCCCAATCTTAAAAAAAAGAAAAAAGAAAAAGAAAAAAAAAAGATGAAACAGATTGATGATTAGAACACTGCCATGGAACTCTTTGCCCTCAGTTGAGTGGGTTTGTTCCAAGATTCAGTGTTCACTTAAACGTGGTATGAAAAAAAGTGATGTGGCCAAATATTCCTGTCATATGCTTCAGCAATTTTTTTGAAAATGCTTTCTTCTATAACTGGTTAGTTTGATGCATTCAACTTCCAACCCTGCTGTACCATTTCTCCTGCAGCAGTCAAAAATCTAAAGACACTTTAACCTAACAAGAGGCTGTGTTTTTCTGGGTTTTTGTCTACAGTGAACTTTTCCCATTCAGAAAGGATATTTTTTTAATGCAATTGGGCATATGTTAAGGTCTAATTGGCTTCAGCTTGAACATAATGACACACATAGTAATCCTATTCTGGGTTTTGCACCCATCCTCCTCATCTACCATGTCTATATTCTTTATTGTGAATCTTCTATATAACTGGTGGCTCACATCAGAGTGACAATGTTATTAAAGAACTAGACAATTTTTTTAAGTTTTAATTGTTATTGCATTCTTCCCCAGGTGACATGAAGATCATCCCTTTCTCTGGAAGTCAGTCTTGAACTGCTAGCAACACACAGATCTAAGACTAAACTTCTGCAAAGTCCTGATTAACCAGTACCAGATAGTGGGAACTGTAAGAATCACTGAAGAAATGGTAAAAAAGAAGAGGGTAAGACCTGCCTTTTTGGATTTTTTTTTTTCCTTGCTGTTCTGAAGATTGAAAGTAATTTGGCTCCTTGGTTTTCACAGTATGAGCACCACTGAGACATTATTTAGTTTGATTTCTTAGAAAATTTTGAAAAATATTTGTAAAGACAGAAAATGGGGCAGAATCTGTTGCGAGTCATCACTTTCGTTCTCAGTCAAAGTTCTTTATTTCTCAGCTTTGCGGCATCCTAGATATATCTCCCTTGGGGACCACAATGATGGTATAATTATTGTTGTTTTGACCCAAGAAATTTAGCATCTTTCTTTGGGGGGGAACTGAAACTCTTGGTAAACAGAAACTTCCCAGATATCCAAGAACAAGAGTCAAATTGCTCACGCTGTTTGGCTTTATACAGCTGCAACAAAGAGCAGCTTCAGGGAAGGACAATTAAAATTATTGTTTGACAGGTAATTTATTATTGATTGTAATTAAATTCAACATCATAACCTGGAAGCAACACTATAAACTAGATAGTACTGGATGAAAGAGACTGTATTATTGTATTTGGCCTAATGTTCCCCAGGTATCAGATTCCCATGAGATGCCAAATGAAATAATATGTTAATTCATACTCATATCCTCTCTGTTTTTCCAGGAAGTTCAAAATAGCTCTACAGGGACATTTCAGTCAGATGGGTACAACTTCAACATTTTGCAAACACCTAAGGTCCTTTTGCCTTGTTCATATCAACAGTTGCTAAAGGAAGACTTTATTTAGGCTTTGGTTAGATTTCTTGCAGCCGGTGTATCTTTTGGATACTTAGAATATCTGGTGCTTAATGATTTTGCATCTCATGACATCTGCATCTACAACGGTGTTAATATTAACAGTGTCAACCACTGCAATGTAATCTAATATATATATTATTTAAATAAAAAAAAAAGTGTGAAGGACAGTTCCATCATCTTACAAGACCTGTGGGGTTAAAAAAAAAGCATGTAAACAATCTTCAGTAGCTTTTTATTCTGCACCCATTGAGGATACAGTTGGATCCCTGCCTTTGGGGAAAAAAAAAAGAAGAAAAAACTATTTGTAGTTTTACTAGAAAAAGTCAATATGAATTCTTTGCCTCTGGAAAAATTCCTGCAGAAGATGGTAGTGTGAAGTCTATTTCAGCAATTGGGGAAATCCCAGGAAAGAATGTACAAAGAATGTTAATGCATTTTTTACATACTGAATTTAAATCACCTAAAACAATGTGATTGACATGCATTGACAGGACAAAGAATTATATACAGCTAAACTTTAGACCAAATGAGGTCCTGCAGAAGGTATCTCACAGCTTCCAGTCTGTATACATATCTTGCTACAGAAAAATGCTTTCCATGTCCTGCTATCATTGGCAGAGAGATTTATTTTTAGTTGAATATGAATTTCATAACAAATAAGAAAATAATTAGAGGTGAAATCCTCAAAAGGAACTTATAAATAACCTTTTGACCAGACTCCATTTAGTTACCAAGGCAGTAACTCCCCAAGTGTGGGGAGACCTGGGCACAGAATAGGCTTTGCAAAGTCTGATATAGTACTTGGAGAGACAATGAAGCCAGACAACAGGACATGTTGAGCACAAAATTCCAGCTTTCCCTAGAGTTATGCTGTATTCATACCCCTCACCTAGGTTGGGGTGGCATATATAGGAGAAAACCAAGCAAAGTGTGTGAATGGGACTTTAAAGTAAGGCTTACTTGGAAGGAGAATGCTAGAGGCCTATTCCCTGCTCAGTTGAACATAAAATACTGAACTATTAATCAGAGTACTCTGAAAGATTCATCTCTCTCCTTTCAGGCAAGTTCCCTAACCTCAAGGCCAACAGCTTAACAAGTATTTAATTATTTCATTCAAAATGGAACAGTTTTCATGGAAATATTCAGAGGCTTCTCTCATCCCAGATTTCCCCAAGGGACCCTCCAGAAATTTTTGAGAGAGAATGTTTAAGTCAGAATTCTGTTGGATAAAGGGAGGCAAAAACCCCAGGTTTTTCAAGTCCCAAAGAGATGATCTAACTGCTGAGGTGTTGGGTAAAAGCATGAAAGTAAGAACAAAGCCAGGATGTTAAGAACAGTCAAGAACTTAATGAATCTTCAGATCTAAATTTTTTATGAAACACAGGGCTGACTAAAATACGGTGACCACAGTCCCAAAGGCTCCACTGAGACTTGTGGAACAGAATTTTGAACAGAGATTGGTTTAGCTTTACTTCCTTTTTTGGGGTTGGGTTTTTTTGGGGTTGGTTGTTGCTGTTGTTAAACCATTTTTTTTGGTAGCTGTTGTTAAACTGTCTCTCAGCCATCACTTTGTTTCTTCTCAAAACTTTATTTGTTATTGCAGATGATTAGGATCAGATTCATGAGTGAGGTCATCATTTCAAGAATTTCTTTTTGCCTCCTATAACTATGCTGTCTAGTTTTTGAGTTGTTATCTACAAAATTCTTGATTTTTGCATACATTCTGCAAAATTTGAAAAATAGTAAAGAAATTAAGGATGAGATTTCCAAGGGAGTTCTTGCAATCATCTCACACAAAAAGAGAGAGAAGCCTTGCTTTGGAAACAACTACTAGAATTGTTTATATCCAGATCATTTCCATTCCCAATTTAACTGCATTTTAAAATCTTCTCCTGAAAGAAACTCCACAACCTGTCCAGGAGCTTGCCAGAACGACAGAGAGATTGGAAAATATGAATTCTCAGAGGAGTCTGATTTCCAGAAGACACATGCTCAGGCTTCCATAAAAATCACAGGCTTTTTTTAAGGTCCTCCTCAGCTAGTCAAGCATTTTACAGAATCATTGGTTTCCAAAATCACATCTGTGAATGAGGACCCTACACCAAGGAATTTACTACTGAGTTAGTTTGTATGGGCTACAGATTAACAAAATACTCATATGAGCAGTAAGTTGCAAACAAGTGAACTGAGGGTTTGCATTTAGTAATCTGTTCATTCATTCTTCTGTGATGTCTCTACAATTTTGGGCTTCTGTCAGGGCTTGATGGCAGGGGTGAGGCAAGTTCCTTCTTTCTGGCCCTTCTTGAGCATTCTTTTGTGATTTTATGGGAGTGTCACAAAAGTATATTTTGAGAAAGAGGCCAAAGAAAAATCCTCAGCAATATGAGAACGGATGAAGATATTGGGATTTGAGTGGCAGACAATGGACCTTAACTGTTATTTCCATATGACCTCTAACATCACAGTAATCATGTCACGATTGCTAACCACTATTGACCTTACTACCAGCTATTCTCCGGTAGCAGAGCAGGTGCTCAACACACCAGGAGATGGGAAGGTTAGAAGGAGAAGTGCACAAAGACTTCCCCTTTGTCCAGTTAGGAGGCATGCCTGGGCCTCACAGCCCTGGACAGAGAGGAAAGGGAAGTATTCCAAGAATGGGTGTCCTGCTGGTTTTAGGTGAAAAAAACAGATTTTCTGTGAGCAGGACACTCTCCCGGGACTGGAAAGCAGCAACTGCTCCAGGTCTATGAAGACAGAAGAAGGATTGAGAATTGGCTGTTTTGTAAATGTAAAGACTGGTTTTATACCAGTAACTTACACAATGTAAGTAATTGGGCAAAAAGAAGCATGTAAAAAAGATGGAAAGGGACTATGAAGTCTCACAAACAACAAAAGGCAGAAAAAAGATGAAGCAGTATTCAGTAGGCTTCAGTGTGTTGTACCAGGCCTTATATAAAATAAGATACCTGTGTCTAACACAGAAGTTGAAAAGATGCTGGGTGGCTGATTTAAATAATGGGGCAGGCCAAGGTGACCAGGTATCAGTTTAGGTGGCATGGTGGTGCCTCGGTTGTTACACACAGGATGATCAGCAAAGATGCTCCTGTGTGACAGTGGTACCAGGTACCAGGTCTGGTATTTTTTCATGAGCCATTTTCACGCTGGGTAGTTTCTTATTCACATCTCAAGAATAACAGGGGAGTTACCTCGTGTATTCTTGTTTCTCTCCATAGATTATAACCTCCAACAAAACAAGCTACTGTAAATTGTGGGTACCAAGCCAATGTTTCAGTAGCTTCATTTTTATTTTTTTAACATTGTTATGTGGCACATTCTGATATATTTAAAGTGCTACAGACTGTTGTCCAGCTGGAAAGTCACTCTTCTCAGCCAAAATAAAACAGTTAAGTTACTTGGTGGTAGCAGGAATGAGTGTCTGTGAATTTCATGGGCTGGTGATTGGGGTATCTTGCCAGGCGCAAAAGAGCTTGTGAGGGAAAAACATTATCTGTAGGAAGTATAATGTAAATTCTTTAGTGTTGCTTATGACCTTATTTTTTGAGAGGAAGAAGTTGCTGATGTTGAATTTGGATACTAGTCTGCAGTTCACAGCAACACCTTTTGTCGCTTTCATGGTATTGGAAGACAGGTAGGTAAATAAAATGTAATGCTTTTGGGTAATGTTTATTTCAGTGGCAGATGCTGAAGCTGGAGAAGATGAGTCAACTGGAGTTTATTTGTAATAGTGCTAAAGCTTGCTTTTTCAAGGTCTGAATTACCTGAAAAAGATCCAAGAAATTTAAATTATGAACACTGTTAAATGGCATCAAGTTCCTAATATTCAAAAACAGACTTTCCAGATAAAGAGGAAAGTTGGACAAAGGAAAACAACAAATTTCCTGACTACTCTGTAAAATTGAAGCAGAAAAGCCATTTTGAGCTGCCTAAACAATTGTAGGAACCAAATAGTCTGGAAAATTTCATTTCATGTCTGACAAAGTTAGACAAAAAGTTCCAATGATCAAAAGTGCTAAATTTTCAAGTACTGCTTTTTTATATGTCAGAGTTACAAATTAAAAAGATTTCTAAATGAAAAATTGTTTCCCACACACACACCCTTCCCTTCACCTCCTTCTCCCCCCCCCAAAAAAAAAAAAAAAAGAAAAAGGCAAAACTCTTTTATCTGGTGAATATTCGGGTTTTGCATTAGCAATAATGTAAAACAGAAATGATCTCATGAAATCCTCCAGTTCACTAGGATTTACATTTATTCTCAGGAACAAAAAAAATCAGCTAAAAATGTTTTTCTGGATTTACTGAAGAGTACGGCCTGTCAGATCCAGCCCATCACTTATTTAATTTGAAACATGTGAGAAGGCCTGCTAATTTCATTAGACTTTGCAATTAATCAGAAGTGATTCTTAAAGCTACTACTTCATACAAAACAGAGCTTGCCTAGTGAATGTGCATTTCAGATACATTAATTCCTTTTCCCACCATAAAAAAAACAACCCTAACTTCTTTGCTATACTTGCAAGGTAATCTTCAGACAACAAATCTGTGGTTTTAAAGTGCAACTTTGTTTAAAAAAAAAGAGCAAAAATAAAAAGCTTTTGCTAAAGAAATATCTTGAACATGTAATCCAAGAATGTGGCATTGTAAATAACATTAAAGTAATTTTTCTTGGGTGACCTCAAATGAACACTTCCCAGTGGGTTCTCTGAGGATGATTTGTTTTATTTGAAACCTTTTTTAAGCTTAGAATTTCTTGTCCCTAGTAAACTGCTAAATGACTCTTGAGGCATGTTTTTCAAAATAGTATGGTTAAATACAGACCAGCAAGTTCCCTTCTCAGTCCTTCACAACTTTCTTGCTAACTACAAGCAGTAGTTTCTTGGGTGTACAAAACACAAACAAAGTCTGTGGCAATCCTTCTTGAGCAACACAAGCCTTACTTAAACGGGCACTAAATATACTGGCAGCATTAAAATTAAAATGCAAAAGAAAAAAAAGAAAGAAATAATTAATAGAAAGAAACCAATCATTCAACAGTAGCTTAAATCTTAATCCAGTTGCCCAGAGGGTAGCAAAAGAATCGTTTTTATAGTAAAATACATAGCTTCAAATATTTCATGGCTTAAAAAGGAACAAGAAGAAATGTATGTATAAAGGCACTCTCTTTTGTTGTTGTTTAGCTTCATCTGCTTCTGACTCCCATGGCATAATATTATATTCCAGGAAAACAGCTGTTTTCAGTCTTTCCACTTGCTCTAATATTCCCATACTTCTGATATTTTTTTTCCACTGATGCAAGAAAGAAAGAAAAAAAAATAAAGCAAAGGAGGAAAAAAACAATTAGATCTAAAATTATACAGGCAAGGAGCTAACATTTGGACAAGAAATGCACAGCTTCAGTTGTCCAGCATCAAACCCTGACCTTCAGGCTGCAGGGCCATATAGAAGAGGGAAAAGGAAAGCCTCTTGCACCCCTCTCAGAATACTGAGAGGAAAGCTGTTGGTTTGACACATGCACTGCAAATTCCTCTGATCCACCAAACACTACCCAGACTGACAATCTTCTCTCAGGACCTCACCTCAGTATTTTCTTTAGGGCTGCCGTGCGCACTACCCAGGAGGAGTTCCTTTGGAACTTTCTTTGGTTCAGATAGATCAGAAGCCAGAAAGAAACTGGCTAAAAACTTAAGAATCTGAAACATAACGAAGAAAGTATTTTATTTGACTTCTGGATTCTGCAGTGCAGAGCATCCCACATTTTCAAATTTTTTCCTGCAGTCACAGAAGCTAGACATTTGCTTTGCCATTTAAGGCAAATTGAGATCTTGACCATTATCTCCTAAAAACAGTGTCATAAGACTCAGGTGAAGTAGAACCAGAGTCACATGCATGATAAATCAGCCTTCCTCAGACAAATGGAAATTCCCAAGATCCCCACTAGAGGAGAGACACAGAAGTCTGTGGGAGCTGTGGTCTGACTGGGGAATTCGGACACAAGGTTGTCCTATGCTTATGTAGGGGGTTAATCGAAGTTAAAAAACTAATTCTTACAACATTCTTCTTAAAAAGGGAATTAATTTATGAGAGAAGGACAGTAAGAGAAAGCTATACATCTGCTCTCAGGGAACGTCACGTTCCTGGGCTGACTACTAAAACACACGAAACTGGGATGCTCCCTTTAGTTTAGCTTAGTGTTGTACTCAAGGAACAGAAAGATCAAATTACTCTCTCTGAAGATATTCAGCTTTCCAAAGCCTGTGCTGACATGTGGCATACCTGGAACAAGGTTGCAGTTACATGTTCAAGTCACCTCCTTGGATGTGGAGGTATTTTAGTATGTAATCCAGCGTTCGGGGTATTTTCCTCTGAGGACAGGGGATTGGGGCATATGTCCTTGTGTACCCACAAGTTGCAGTGCAAATATTTATCCTTCCCAAACAGGACACTGATTGTTCTTGAAATAAGGCAGCCCCATACCTCCATGGCTGTACAAGTGTAATTATTTCAGCTGAAAAAGAAAATTAAATCAATCCCCTATGGAAGAGTTACACAGACAAAGCCATTTTTCATAGGCCGGCCTTACTCAAAGGAAGCAGGGCTGACAATATTTTACAAACCAGAAATCTTTTATTTGGAATATTTTTCTTGGATTGATTTTTGTTTTGGAACTTCTCTAAACACTATTTAACTTCAAAAATATTCTGACCAAGCTGTGCCATATGACATGCTATAAACACAGGATCTACAAAAGCTGCTTTCATTCTCTTCTGAAAGTCAGGTGCTTTTATTTAGCGGGGCAGGATTACAGATGTTTCAGTGGATCTAATGCTAGGAAAAAAATGTCTGACAATGTGAGCCATGGTAAATTCTAAATAGACTTTCTGTGTGCACCCCTAATACATAAAGCCTTGAGTTCTCACAGCATTGAGATATTGCTGTGCTAACAGAAAGTAAACTCTGGTTTATAAACTGCACAGAATTGTGGGGTTAATCAGTGGGTGTCCCCTGAGGGTGTAAAAAAAAATAATGAAGCAGTAACTAATCATAGAACAGAATTAAAACAAGGATTTATTTTCCATAAAGCCCCCAAGGAATTTTTACAGTCTCATCAGTTTGTGTGGTGTCAAACAGGACAGCTCTGTTGTGGTTAGCAAACATTAGCATGTCCTCTTCATAATCCCATCCATGCCTAAAGTAAAAAGGGCCCCATGTCAAAAATCTTCCAGACAATGCCTCTGCTGACTCTGCAGATGTGGGTTTGCTCACTTCTGAGGTGCTGGCATCCTCTTAACCTGTTTGTAGTGCAGCAGTACCAAAACCCAAACTGTCTGTGCAAACTGTGTCCCAAGGTACAACCTCAACTCTAGAAATCAAGCAGTGAGTGGTAAACTCACAGAACCTCCCTTCCCCTTGGAAGTCTTGTCTCACATGAGTACTTGTGCTGTGTGCCTTGAGTCTTTTGTTTCCTGTGAGGCATGTGTGGGAGTGCTGTCAGCCCAGTCAGTGGCCTCCCCAGGTTACATACAGCACGGGGATAAAGAGCTGCAGAACATCCTCTTAATTTACTTGAACCAGAGTTATTTATGGAGCCAAGAAAGTTTCTGAAAACAATAAGCCCCATAGAAAACCTTACTTTTCTGCCCCTTGCAAAATATTTCCATAGTTAGTGTCTATCAATCATACTTCAGTTCTATCCAGAGATAAAAAAGGGTGGCTGGATAGGTGGTCTTGCATTGTTTGGTCTTGTGGTATTACAAAGTTTTCATCATGAATCCACAGTGCCTATACTGATATTTTTAGAGAGGTGTAAAAATTGTATCATATTACTGTTTTCTTCAACTCTTTATTCCTTCTAACTAGGAATCTTCTAAGGTAAAGACATTTTCATTTTGATCTTAATCCTTCTTGCAGCCCATTAATGCTATCGTCACCATTCCTTATTGTAATTCAATCTACACCCTTCCCTTTTTCAGGGAATGTAGGGTTGGTTATCACACAAGAAATTCCAATGGCCAGTTCCTTAGGAACCCCCATAATCTCAGCTCTGTAACTAAAAGTAGAATAAATTCTCAGGAATATTTCTTAGTGCTGTGGAATCCTCAAAAATCAATCATGTATTAAGATATTTCACTGAACACTGCTGGATATAAAGCTCCTTCCAAGTTCTGAACGACCAACTCTGACCGTGAAAAAACAACTTCTGCCTACTTCGCCACACTGTATAGATAACAATATTTGTTGCTCTATTTTTGAAGTCCTGAACTACTGAAATGAAGTCCTGGGATACTTCAGGCAGTAGAAATCTGGCTATTTTTACTGCAACTGCTACAGCACCAAATTTAACATCAAAAGAATTTTTTGAAAAGAGTTATTACTTTGTCATAACAGTTGCATTAATAAGTAGTGGCAAATTTGCACCACTTCTGGTTTCACTCTCCCATGTGAATTAATGTGTTTCCCACTCAATGACAGACTATCCAGTTACCAAAGCTTTAAGCATAAATCAAACCTTTTTGAAACTGGGACATCTCAGGACTAAAGTAACTTGACTGACTGATAATGAATACTTTCTTTTAATACAGTAAAATGGGTTTTGTTAAAGGAAAAACTCCATCAACGGTGCTCAGAAAAAAAAAAAAATAATAATTTTATTTTCTTATCCATAGTTAGTTACATAAATTGCATACTGTCACAATATCTGGATTGCATGGAGTGCATTTTCTAAACAACTCTATTAAAAACCTTAAGTGAGAAAAGGACTTAGTCTGGAATAACTGATATCTCCTATTGCTCTTTAAGAGCAAAGACTGTTTACAGGGAAGTCTTGAAGTTGTTTTTTGCTTGCTTTAGTGGAAAGTTCATGAAGAAAAATTTGTCTTCCTAAATAGTTTCTCCTGGGGAGAAAAACCTGACAGAACACAGAATTAATGAAACTGTCCTACTTGTATTAACTAATAAGGTCCCAAACAAACTAATATACAATATTTGGAGACTTGATATAGAATATATGTTTTGCAGTTTCTTTTTAGTTCCTGCATGCCATATACCAGCCATAGCCTTATCTGTTAAATTCTGCAGGATGGTTCAAAATCTCTGTAGAATATTTTCTATTGAGTGCTATAGGACCTTTATCTACAATGATTCTTTTTTTAAAAGTGAATTCTTCCACTTTCAAAGGCTGTAAGTTTAGGCCTTTATTAGACACCCTTGGTAGTGCTGAAAACTTGCAACTCAACTCCATCTGAATTAATTGAATGAGTAAGTAGGATTGGCTCCAGCAAGAGCTCCATGTATAAAGACATGTGAGGCACAGATGTAAAATCTTCCACTTATATAGATCTGGTATGATTAAGTTTGTGGCAGTTAATACACTATTGCTGCATTTGCCTTTATAACTAGCTGTATTTTTGGTGTTACATAAAAATGTTTCTGGCACTCATTGAGAATGATCATATTACTTGTGTCTTAAAGACTCAAGTAACAAATAAATAAATAAATACAAAATAGAACCATACTTCCAACCATCACTTAGTTGCTAGCACGTTTCTTAGGAATGTAGGGGAAATAATTTAGCATATTTTAAACAGTTTGCTTGATAGTGCTGTTTTGTCTTTCTGCAACTGGAGACAAGCAGTGTACCTCAAGTGGAAAATGTCAGACAATTGGAAGAAAATAAAAATATGCTTAATGAAAATAAAAACTTAAATTTTTGCTGTTGAGTCTTTACAGGAGTTTAAACTCCTCTGTTGCATGTGCATACATTTATTGTCAGTAACAGCATATTATAGGCAGATATAAAAACATAAGGTGTCAAACATTGTTCTGAAGATTGTGTTGCAGGGAATGTGTGAATTGTACCATGACACAGAAGTATTTGAACTAGGTAGTTCCACACCTAGGAACAGTTTGGCAGTGACAGCAGAGAGCTGAACTAAAGCTAATTACGCTATTTTAAAGGCTGCAAGAGCTTTCTCCCATTTCAAGGGAGATGTGGTGGAGGAACCCAACCAGAGAAGAAGCAGCCTTCAATAAGTATAAATATAATCCTGTATCAAAAATTGTGGAAATTTGTGGGTGGAAATTTGGAGCAAATGGGTCCAATGGAGTGTCTTGTGCCTTCCTCACTCAAACAGTACCCTATCATCACTTCTCCTCACATATAAATTTAATTTAAATTCCACTGACTGCAGTGTTACAATAAGGTTAGAATATCATCCCACAGAATTTTCACAAGCATATAAACAAAAATCTTTGGGGAAAAAAAAGTCAAAAGTAGATTTTATGTACCTTTTTTGCACGTTTGAGTATAACGTTTCACTTTCTTATTTTTTTTCAGGCAGAAATTATTCCCATATTTCTTTAGAATCTGGAGCCCCAGATTGTGAGTGTGAATAATCTTTTATCATCTGGGGTTAAGATGGTTTATCAGCTACTGGATCTGCCACTCCTTCAGTCACCTTTTCAAGGACCAGTTACTGATCCCCCATCACATCAGAGGAATTTATGAGAGGAGGAGCAAAGAAAAGAATAATGCCACATCTTTAGGGAAAGAAGACGACATTTGTCTGAAAGACTGGCTTTATTTGTGAAATGGCACCTGTTTGGAACTGTTGACAGATTGGGAGTGTTGGAAATTGTCCCAGACCAGATGGATTAGTGATCTGAGTTCAGGTGAAGTGGTCAAAGGTGCTTTATAAATGCCGTTTCCAACAGAGCTATCACCACTACGTAGTAGTATAGGTAACAGTTATAGGTAACAGTTATTTTTATAACAAGTCATTGAGTTATTTTGGGTAAGTCAGTCCCACATAGGTCAGGGGTATGTACTTTTACACCATCTTCCTCTCATTTTGCTTCTGCAGTTACAGTAATTTGAGACATTCCTTCTACTATTCCTAATTGAATTAGGATGGACTGAAGGCAAGATATCTGGGGAGGGGTGGTAGAGAAATAGCTCTTTTAGTCAAGAAATCACTTTCCGACTTTTTCTCTCTGTTCCTTCCTGTGGCCTGAATACATTGATCAGATTCATCGTCATGTCATATGAAATTTTCCAAGGAACAGAAATTAATCAACCAAAGAACAGCTGGAGAGGGGGGAAACAAGGAGTTTCATCTATTCATGAGAATGGAATACTTACACTTCTTGCACTCTATTCTGCTGCATTTTATTTATATTATCATGCATGTTTCCAGAAAACAAGTAAATTTTCATTTAATTTTAAATGGAAATAATGGAAAACAGAAAAAGCTTTCTTCCTCCATGCATACATAACATGAAATATATGATTTAGGCAATTGAATGTAGTATAGAAATAAAAATAATTGAGGACACATGTTTTTGGACAGTCTGCTTTGGATTGAACCAATACAACTATCTTCTGTGATAACTGCAAAGTCATATTTTTCTCTACAGTGTCCCTTCACTTCCCAATGATCTGAAGTCCATCTCAGAAGCACAGGTCAGAGCTGTATCTGCCTCGTTAGCCTCTGCTTGTGACAAAATCCTTGGAAATGCTTGACAGAGAACTCTGTCAAGCATTGACCTTCCCTGCACAGGTAACAGAGCTTCTTTTGTGAATAGTTGTGAATTCATTAATGCCAGGTTTCTACCAGTAAAGCTCAGCTGTTAAGGTCCATGGTAAAGTGAAGACAAAAGGTGAGGAAGCTTCTGATGGGAGTCCAGTGCTATATATTAAGTTATGATCCAGATCCCTCTCTGGTTTGATACTGAACACAGCAGTTAATTTATTCACAAGTTATTAGTGAAGATTCCCCTCTCTGGTCCTGAACTATCAGTGGCAAAACACAATAGTTTTCCCAGTAAGCTCTACCTAAGTCCACTGTGCTAGAAATAAAAATGACACCAGTGAAAGGTGTGTGGCCCAACACAGAGCAAATGAAAAGGTTGCTGTGTTTTGTTTGCACCATGCCACTCCAAAATCATCTGCCTATAATGTAGCAATGTTATAGGAAGAGCTTATACAGCCGCTGTTGAACTGAGAAGAACTGCATTTTCACACAGCTGTAACGAACAGCTTAGAAAACTTAATCATATGCTTTTGATTCCTTCTTTCCATATGACTTTTTTTCTCAGATCAGTTTGAAAATAGTACAGAAAATCTTCTGTCTGTCATTCCAGAATTCAGTTTCAAACCATGCATCAGTAGGAAAGCTGTAGTTCTCATATTTTCAGGAGTATGCCCTCCCCCCCTTTACAACACAGGTGACAAAAAAACTTAAAACCTCAACTATTTTAGTCCTGAATCATTAGAGTAAGCCAAATAATCTGTGATGTAACAATTACTATAGCAACTATTCACTTTGGCTCAAAAACTGAAGTAAACAGTTGACACATCATATTTCACATGCTAAGCAAGGCTGTTTTAGCATAATGTAGAAATATTAATACATTCTATGGAAATTGAGCAATATTCAATCTGGTACATGTGACAGACTACTTTAGGCTGAGAATAATTTTGATAACAGGATATTTAAAGTATGTTAGCCTCTGTTCAACTGTAATTAAATACTATACATAATTAAGCTGAATTAATCTAATTAGACTTCCAACTGACAAGGGTTTCCAGTTGGCTGAAGTTTTGAAGGGCCCATTTTGTACATGCCAATAAACATTAACCTTTTCTTTGAGCAGCTGACCCTTAAAAAGATGCCCCACTAAGAGATCATATCATATACAGTATAGTCTAACCATAATCCTGACTGCTGAAAGGTCAAGAATTTCCATCATCTTTCAATGTTACTAATATCTTAGGGAGAATTTTCTGTGTTTCTCAAGCAAAACCATGTTTGGTGAGCTTCCTCTTCTTTGTTTCTATTTTCTGAATCTTGAATTATTAATTGCATATACAGTAAAGCCCAAGAAGGTATTCTGCACTTCAGACAGTATTTAACTTTTTCCATACAGAATGGTATTCTCAAAATGAGCCAAATTCTATGCTATTCACTGGGAATATTTTTCAGTTATGAATAGCAGAATTTGCCCATACAGATCTGTATATTGTATACATACAATTATTTATATACATACATCTATATGTATACAGTATATATCTGTATTCTAAAAGTCTGTATGAAAGACTATTCTAAGGAACTGTTTAGAAATTGAAATGACCAGTTATTTTGTTTACCATCAGGCCACTCAACATTCTTCCATAAACAGAGATTTTTATGGTTTTTTATGGTTTTTTATGGTTAAGTTCTCAAACTTCATTTTAGGTCAAATAAAGCCTGTGTTTCTTGGTGGAAAAGGCACATCAATGGAATCAGAGGCACTATGAAGCACTGTTCTCAAGGCACAACATTAATAGCTTGCCTAATTGCATGAAAGGGTAGACTGTCTAAGTAGAGGTTTCAGGTTTATGTATCTCAAGCACGAAAACATATGCAGGTAAGGAAATATGATGTGTGTGGCATGCTGGGCACTGAGCTGGGTGCCAGACACAGGAGTGTCTTGCTGGCTCCATTTCTGGTTTTTTTTGATCTGAGGCAGGTCATCTTGCTCTTCCATACCTTGATTTCCTAATTAATTTTTTATCTTCCTAGTTTAATTAGAATGTCTTTCTTTCAGGGTAAAGATTATATTTAATTATATGTCTGAACACTGCGCAGCACTTAGATTCCAGTGAATACCTATGAGTATTGTGATAACTAGACTCTAAAATTCTTAATTGTTTCTTCTGCCTTTCATTTTAACCTTTGGTGTTGCATCATATTTGATATTTGCAGAGTGAAACATGAGTGTTCTTGCATTTCCTTAACAAATAGCCCAAGAAAATTGCCTTCCAAACATGCAATAGTATAAGGTAATGATCTGCTTGGCAACCAAGCACTGGGAACATGTTCAAAACCCCTTAACAGGAATCAAGTGCTAATTAAAAGGAAAAGAAGAAAGCAATGAATGCTGCAATGATTTTACCTATGGACTTGAGAAAGCACAAATGAAGATTCATTGAAACTGCATTTCTCAGGGCTACTACAAGCAGAAAAAGAAAATATTTAACCATCTTCTCGGGTAGGTGCTTAATAATAATAATAGACTTTATGTCTCTTAACTCTGCTCCCAAGACTCTTTTAACAGTTACATAGTATGCATACATATTGGGGGAAAGTGTCTAGCATCCTTGGGTTTTTTTGCCTTTCTAAGCAAATGTCAGAACTTTAAGCTAGAGTCAGGTTTCTTCTTGGCTGTACTCCTTCTGGCCCATGTTGCTAGCATTTCTGGCTGCACTTCAAGAGAAAGGGTGGAGAACAAGTTAACCAGAATACCTCATGGCTTGAGCACTTCACTAACATGTGAAAGATATGGGTTCAAGCATTCCTTGCTTGAAGAAAGCGAAAAACTCTTAATTGCTGGATGAGTTAGTGAGGTATTATGAAAAAGGAGGGATACTGAAGCATTCGAGTGCTTGTATGTTACCACACCTAACTTCATAGAAGACTAAGGTGGAATTTCTATAGCACTCTGCCTAAACCTGGACTAAACAGAGAACTATGCAGGATATAGTACAGGGTTGATGCTCCAGAGCAGGCACTTTCAATCATGCAGGGAGCTTGTGTTTATTTTGTTCATGTGTAAAAAAATATTAATCTCAGAAGACACTAAAACAACAATGGCCTGTGATTGTTTATGGTCATTTCAGAGGATATAATACTATAATAGTGTGACAATTTTTGTTGTTAGAATCATATAATGGATAGAGAAATGGAACGATACTTCAGAAAGAGCAGGGATTTTGATAAGTTAAATGTTAAAAGAATATGACTTTCTGATAATTGATTGTCTTTACAGCTCATCTTCAACTATTTCAGAATTTTGCCTCTAAAAAAATCTACTAAGGGTATCAGTGTATGACCCTCTACAGACAAATAAAACAAAGCAAAAGATTTGTACAAATGCAGTCAATTTCCCTAGAATTACTGCCAATCTACTGTTATGCTCAGTATAGTTATAACTTCTCTCAAGATCAGATAGATACAATTCCAAGGACCCAGTTCTGCTACCTTTACATAGAGCAATGGTTTAGTCTGGGAGCAACGTACCAGAGTGCCACTATATTTAAGTCAGCACATGTTCAACTGGATCAGGCCCCTTAGATGTGAAGGTGAGAGGTGCCACAGATACTTGTGCATTTGCAACATCTAATTTAGCTATGTTGCTGTGGTCTTAATGTCCTGAAGCCACAACAGAAATGAAAGACTGCTGGCAGGCTCCACTGGAAATATGAGAAGGGTGTCCAAAGACTATTTATTTACACACCTAAACATAAATAATCCCCTCATGTACCACTTTTACCCATAGGCTAAAACACATAGTTTTACAGTAAGATCATACTTGTCCTCATGTTTTGGAAACGTAATCTGTCTTTTAAGGTTTGCAATTCATTTTGTTCCAGCTGTGGATTTATAAATCCTTCCACTTTCGAAGAATTCAAAAGCTTGTTAAGACTTAAGATTGTTTTCTTTCAGATTGAACAAGTAGTAAAAGTCAGATCTAAACGAAAGTCCACTACAGCATATATACATATACATATATATATATACACAGGCACACATATTTCTCGTAAATATTTAAGAAGGCATAACTGGGTATTCCAAAAAAATATAATTCCAAATATAATAGAAAAAAATAATTCAAATAAAAATTTCTTTTTCTGAACATAGATGAAAGGTATATCACATTTCCCTGCACCACTGGGAAGAGTTTTGAGCTAATATTAATAGCTATGTTGAAATACAGTATCAGAACTCATTAACATTTGAAATTGATTAAAAAATTCCATTTAAATCTCTTTCATATTCCTCTTCCAGTCCAACACTGGAATGCCGCTGGAAGTTTACCTAAATGATTTCTAAGGTCAGGAAGCTGAGGTACTGTGTATTGTGAGGTATTGAAGCAAGATCTAAGTAAGCATTCAAACGTCTGGACATTTACTTTATGTGGGGATCTGACCCTAGCCTGTGGTATATATCTTCTGCCTATCTTCGGGCTGCAAGGGTCATAAGGCTGCTTTCAAGAGAAAACTTTGGGGCTTTTCTTTGCATGGAGAATTACCAAAAATAGTGGTGTTGGCTCAGCACAACACCCTTCTATAGCAGTGGTGTTATGGTTTAGAGATGTGAGTCTTATTGGGGTGGCATCTGCTCTATTAATTTCTGGCTGATCTAAATATCTACATGGACCATAGCAACTGAGACACCTCACCAAATTCTATTGTCATATCAGCCCAAAAGCAAGAAACTCCTATTCCCTCAAGGGCCCCAAAAGTCCTAATCAAGAGAATCAGGCCATTTATTACTAAATACACATCATATTTGAAAAATCAGTCTTGTTTTAGAACCTTCTCCTGAACTTCTTCAAGCTGCTACTCACTTGGCAGAATCACCAGAGCTAAACCATTTTAATGTGCTTTTGTTATGGTCTCCTTACTAACAGAAGTGTGACATAGTGTTTGAATCTTCCATGGTGCTGAAACCAAGTAACTAAACCCCAGACTCAAGCACTATCAGTTTGGGACAAGGCGTGCAGTGAAGGTCGCAAGAGCTGTCACTGTTTCACTCCCTCTGTGACCTACCACACCTCCTTGGCAATACAGAAGAGGAAGCTGAGGTGTTTTCATAGGCATAGGGAACTCCTCCTCTGTTTGAGGGCTGCAGTAAAGCTTGCAGTGCAATAGAGAAGGCTAAAATCTTGCTGAACAATCTAAAAAAGATAAAGAATTGTGCTTATTTGGAAAAGCTATTCCCATAAAAATAATATATTTACTCTAGATGTTAGTCTGACAAGAAACTACAATCTAGAGGAAAAATTCAACTCGGGGCAAAAAATCTTCTGATTCCTCAAGTTATTTTAGTAAATGTATTGCTATAGTCTAGAATATTCTGGTCTAAAGCTAAGCATTTATAAACCTTGGATGATTCTAACATTCAGGAAGTGTAACTCAATGCTTTATTTTTTGTTGGTTCATGACCTAAGTACAGAATCGAACTTTTCCAAATTTATCCTCTGTGAAAGCAGAACTGAGCGCAGAGATTATTTGTTCCGTATTCTTCCACATACTTCCTGTATGATATGGTAAGTTGTTTAAAGTTTATTTCTTTGTTTGAGGCCCCCACTGGATCAAATATCTACGTTTTCCAGTGCCACGTCTGTTTTAGACTGCAGGCTCTCTGGGCTGTGGGCTGCTTTTTCTGATAAATCTCTGCACAGCATCTAGCACAATGGAGTGTGATGACTTGTCTGGAGATCTTAATATAAAAGGATCAAATATAATACAAACGTTCGGAGACATAATACCATGTCATATCATATCAATGACTGGAGCTAAACTGAGTCACCCTACAGCGTTCTGTGTGGAGCTTCTGCGGGGATCCTACAATGAAGAAGTAATATAGAAATGCAAAGTAGTCTTAGGTTTTCCCAAGCTGCAGGTTTATTCCTTCTCCTTAAAGAGCCAGTAAGCAGGATGAATAGGATGAAGACATAAAACATGAATGCCTTTTTTCATTGGAAAACATGCAGTGAAGGATCGAAGATGCTATTAAAAATGAAAGATATTGTTACTGTTATTGTAAGTTTTTATTAGTAGCATTTACCAATAGCCCTTCTAGCAGGGGAAATTGCTGTAAATACCCAGCTGGCTTACAAGGAACAGTATTGTTCATAACATCACACGGCTGACCAAGCATTACCTTCTGCTACTCTTTTCATCTACTCTATTTTATGTCATTGAACCTAAGCTGTAGAATTTTTTTCAAACAAGGACATAGCATGTCCTGATATATGGCCGAGGTAGCAGCAAAGCTGCTAACAAGAGAGAACATTTACCTCTGTAAAAATCTGAGATTCCACTTACTCATTCCTCTCTCTGTTTATTTTCAAGGGTTAAATAAATCTGAAACTCTGCATCAGAAAAATCTGAGATGTAGAAGCGTGTTGCATATCCTTAGGCTATATTTGGTACAATTATGCTAGATGCCTCTGGGTTCATGTTAGTCATTCTGCAAAAATGAGACAAATTAAGGGAAACCTATTAGACAGTATAGTCCCAGGGATAGCCTAAATCAGAATAAAACAGTATGTTAAAAATAAGTTGCTTTTTGGAACCTTTTGACTTTTCTTTATAGGAAAGACAGATTTGGTGTCATGAAGGTGCTAATATGCAAACGTTTACGGAAGAAATACTTTCCTAATCACTATTTGCACTTCCTGGGGTGAAAAGCTGTAGCTGTCTTCTACTTCTGCCCATTTCCCTTTTGCTGGTGTAGGGATTGTGCCTGAATTTCCCTGTCCTCCTGGGACCTCCTCAGTATTGTGATGTTTCAGGTTGGCAGCTATTTTGCAAGGAGATTGTGTTGTGTGCTTACCTACCCGCAGAAGTCATTTCTGCATTTTTTCTTTTAGGGTGCAGAAGTTAGGAGGCAGAATCATGACATGAGGGTGCATTTCTTCTGGATCTGAACCCTCTTCTTTCTCTTTCGAAGCCTTGTCTTTCTGTCCCTCCTAATCATAGGACTAGAGGCTAATTCAAGTTGGAAGGGACCTCAGGAGGTACAACCTCCTTCTTAAAGCAGGCTCAGTTTTGAGGTCAGATCAGGTTATTCAGGGTTTTTTTCAGTCAGCTATTCAACATCTTCAAGGATGGAGACTGAAACTTTTCCATATTGGGGGGCCCAAAACTGCACTTAGTATTTAGATATGTTCCCATGAGTGCCAAGCAAAGGACTTCTTTCACTTGATCTACTGTCTGTGTTCCTAGTGATACAGGGCAGAATGTTATTGGCCTCCTTTGCTCCCAGGGCACACTACTAGCTCATGTCCACCTTGCTCCCAAAAATTGCAAGTCCTCTCCTGCAGAGATGCTCCTCAGGTAGTCAGTCCTTAGAATGCATTGCTGCAGGAGTTCTTTTTTTCCACACGCAGGACTTGGCATTTGTCTTTGCTGAGTTTCAGAAGGTTCCTGTCAGCAGGTCTCTTTGGATGGTAGCTCTGCCCTAGACTTTATTGACTGGTCCTCTCAATTCAGTGTCATTTGCAAATTCAGTAAGTATGTACTCCATCATCTGTGGTAAACCCTTGATAAAGATGTGAGACAGGTCCGGTCCAGAACAGAACCCTGCTGTACTTGTCATCAGCTTCTGGACAGGAGAGATCTATTATCCACTTCCTTCAAAGTCTGCTTAATTTTTTACCCATCTAGCCATTCAATTATCAAGACTACATTTTCCTTTTTCAGTCTTTTACTACTAATGCAGTTGTAAAGGTTACTCTGTTTCCCTTTGGCATCCCTTTGACGTCTCCTTTTGAGTTTTGGCTCCTTTTTGCACTGGAGCTCTTTCATGAGTGTTTTGCTTAGAGAGGCTCATCTCATGATACATCTACTCACCTTCCTGTGTATTGGGATGTACCATTCCTGTACTTGGAGGATACTGCCATTAAGGATCTTCAAACTTTTCTGAGTTCCTTTGCTCTTTGAAGCTCCTTCCCATGTGATTGCATCTACCAGTTTCCAAAATAAGCTTAAATCTGCTCTCCTGACGTTCAGCGTTTGTAACCTGCTACTCTCCTTCCTATGGATCTTGGGCTCCTATTTCATGGTCACTACAGCCAAGGCTATAATTTATTATTACACCATCCAGCTCTGCCTTGTTAGTGAACAGCAGCTGCAGCTGTGTGTCATTGCTCATTAATTTATCTAGTACCTGCTTATGTCCTGTGTTGTTGCCCTTCTGGCAGAAAACAGGGAAAGCAAAGGGCCCCATAGAATCAGAGTCTTCCTGAGTTGTTTAAGCAAGGCTTCATCTACTTCCTTATCCTAAGGAGGTAGTTTGTAACACAATTCCACCACAGCATCACCTTTGCAGCCTCTCCTTTGACCCTGACCTATAAGCTCTCAACCAGATGGTCCTACATCTCACAGAGGAGCTCCATTCATCCAAGTTCCTACTTCACTTAAAGGGTGACACCCCCATTATTTTCCCTGTCTCCATGTAGTGAATATTGTGTATCCATCCATCACAACCTTTCAGCCATGTGAGCTGTCCCACCAGTTTTCCCAGTGATGATGTAATTTGGTGACCACAAGCAGAGCTTTAGTTCCTCCTGCCTTTTTCTCTGGCTGTGTGAATTTGTGTACATACCCTGGAGATGGGACTCCTTTTGCCCTGTTTCATCACTCTTAAGATCTTAAGGTCTGTCTTGTACACATCACCTGATATCACCCTAATGAGTCAGCAAAGCTAAGCAAGGTGGCTAAAGAAAGCTAAGATAGACAGGTTAGATGCTACAGATACATATCAATAGGTATGGATGTTACAGCTTTAGACAGTTGTGTGTGCAAATGAACAGCTTCTGAAGACAAATGCAGTTTTATGTCAAAGGCTAATGTGGCTAAGTAGCCTCTGAATATATAGATATTGTGGAAAATGCTGAGGACAGAAAATGGAAAACTGCTCTGCAAAACACATGAGAGGAGGCTAATACCTCTGTGTACTATTCCCCAATTAACAGATGTTTTCTGAATAATAATTTCCATGCTCCCTGAAATAAATTCCCTTGCTAGACAGTTTGATTGATGTGACATAGAGTAATTTCTTTTAAATTCTAAACATAAAGCAGACCTCTTCATGATATTTTAGTTTTCCACTGCAGAAGTTTTTTGTTACTTCCTTGTTTCCTACCTTGCAAACTCTGCAAAGGCCACTGATGGCTTTTTCTTTGCTAATTATAAAGCTAAGTAATCCAATGCCACTAGCTATGACAGTTTTTTCCATGTGTTAAAATATTACTAAAATCAGTATTGTCAAAAATGCACAGTCCCTAATACATTGTAATTATTGTAGTTTCCAAAAAATAATCTACTAAAATAAATATCTAAAATGTTATTGTGCATGTAACTGTACCTCGTTTGTCAATATCCTTAGCTTTATATTTAATGCTGCATTTAAACTTTATACACGCACTTCTTTCACAGGCATCTGCAGTTGGTTTCAGTTGGTGAATGATAGGTTCGTTTGCAACTTGGCATAGTAAGTATAATTTGCTCTGTTAACAGTGTTACCTTAAAATATTTTAAAGTATGTGCTTAGGCAAGAAGAGAAGGCAGCTCCTGACAATGGGATCAAAAGTGTCATTAACAGACGTAAGTGACCAGCTAAATTTAGTTATTCTGCACTTGAGAAAGAAGATTGGAATTGAAATGGCAGAAAATGGGGTGATATTTTGAGCTCATAATGTCCTTCTGGTTTCATAAAGTGCAAATATTGGGCAGTCATCAGAATTAATAACATAACAGGAGCCTTATATAGCCTGAGAGTATAACTTGTCTTTTCTGCAATAAAACCAAAGATGATCAAACATGAAAACTTTGCAGGCAGCAATATGGCTTGTAATCTTCTATTTGCCCCACTGGATTTGCTAACTTTCCTTGCTTTAAATTTTACAATGACCTTCAAGGCTAAGCAAACTGAAATTATTCTGTCTTTTGTCTGTCTGTCCTTACTGTTCTCACAATGAAGTCACTAACCATTAAATTAAGTCTACAAGTAAAGTTCCCAGGCAGAGGGTGTGAGCAATATGAATAATGTATTGCTCATAAGTTAAACTGAGTCAAATGCAATGTCTATAGATATCATTGCTGAAAAAGTGCAGTAAGAATAAGAAATTCTCACAGTGGCCAAGTTTGCTCTTAATGGAATTAAAACTGTCATCAGACACGGTAGATTCATAATTGTATTTCTAAGTTATTCCCATTCCAGAATAATGACTGCAAACTGAACATTAAGCATTATTGAAGCATTTATCCCTTTCATGAGAATGAACAGTATTCAGTATTACTGCAGACTGGTATGAATGCCAAATGCTTTTAGTGTTCTCTACATGATTTGTAACCAATCCTCCACCAAACTGATAGCTATCCCTGTTCAGTTTCATCATCTCAGCTACTGAATAAAGAGCAAAAGAATTCCTCAGCCTACCCAGGAAATGGGTGCCAGTGGCCGGGGATCAGTTGCCTCTGATTTTCTACTGCCCTTGTGGGCATTTGGACTACTGAAATGTTAATATTCCACCTCAGTAGTGTCATCAGATACAGAGGAACCTCCCTCTGAACAAGTTGATATTGCTATGTGAGGGTTAATAATTAGCTAGTATCCATGAAACATTCATGGATATATTTCCGTTTGGTAAAAATATTATTATTTTCTCTAATTGTCCATCAACTGCTTTTGATTTTACAAAAAAAAAAAGTATTCAGAAATTCTGAAATCTGAAATATTTAATGTTATTTATTAAATATAAATTTAAGCTATTTCACACAATTTATCCTGTGCTGAAGACAGGCTACTGATCAAGACGGTTCAGATAGATCAGGTTACCATAGACATTCAGACCCACCGCTTCTCCATGTGAATGTACACTGTCTGCTGGCCAAAAGCACAGCCCAGTCAGACCCTGCAGACAAAACTGTCTTCAGCTCAGGGTTTGACCCCTTCAAGATTTCATTTCATCCTCCCTTTGCATAAGCTAGCAGTATGACATTCCCTCATCCTTTTGACATTTTTTTATTTTGTATGAAAATGGAAGACTTCAGACATGAAGCCCTGGAGCTCCCTTCAATGACAAAGGCAAACCTGATCGTGATCAAGAAATGGGACTGAAAATGAGTTTATATATATTTTTAAAAAATAATACTGAGTCACAAAAAGAAAGAAGCTTACAAGAAAATACTGCAGCTGCTTACTGATTTATAGGTAATAAGAGGTGTAAGATAAATTTAAGAAACAGAGAATTGGTGGCAGGTCAAGCATCAGCTTGGATGTAAAACTAAGGACAGGAAATTGTTTAGACATTGCTCCGGGGAAGCAAGATGAATAATACACAAAGGAAAAAGATATCCTCAGATATATATGATTAAGGTTCCTTCCTATAATGCAAAACACAAAGGAATTTACCTAGAATCAAAAAGCTTTCTCAAAATTATCAAGACAGGGTGATTACTGAAACTTTTCAGTGCCCATTCCAACCATGGAACAACAGGGTGATTACTGAAACTTTTCAGTGCCCATTCCAACCATGGAACAACAGGGTTCTTGGAACAAAATGTGTCATCTCTTATATCATATAACTGTCAGCACAGTCAGGTACCATTCCTCACCATTGTGCATGATTACAGTATAATAGATAAGCATAAAGATGCTAACAATAATAGTTAGACATCAATTCTGAAATTCTTTCCACTTATACTTTGTAAACTAGGACATCAAGACATGCAATGTAGAAGTGGGAAAGAGAAGAAATATATTGGTATCCTGCCATTAACATCTCCGCTATTTATCATAAGTGAATTAAATAGAATTCCTTCCTAACTGCAGATGACACATGTTGTATTCTGATCTTGCCATGGTTCATTATTTTATTCCATATAAGGAAGATTGCTTTGGATGTTCAGTTGCTGGAATGCATTATGAAATGTCCATATCCAATATTCATGATGCCTAGCTGAGTTTCTTGTCTTACTAATAGGTAGAATGCTATCTTTCATATCTTTAAGTATCTTATCTGAAATGATCTTAGCATTTTTAGAAATGCCAATAGAAGTGGAGTCTGTTTTAAAACTCATACCTGTGTTATAAACACTAAGCTGATACTCATGGTGTTTCTGTGGTGCTTTTTCATTTCCTAGTGTCTTTTTGACTTGAAAGGGATGTTAGTATTATACCACTAATATGATTTTCATTCTCCATTTGCCACATATCTTTGATATTATGTTGCCATGTTATGTGGGATTGAGCACACCCTCAACGAGTTTGCAGATTACACCAAGCTGTGTGGCGCAGTCGATAGTCTGGAGGGAAGGGAAGCCACCCAGAGGGATCAGGACAGGCTTGAGAAGTGGGTCTGTGTGAACCTCATGAAGCTCAACCAGGCCAAGTGCAGGGTCCTGCACCTGGGTCACAGCAATCCTAGGCAAAATGCAGGTCGGGCATAGAATGGATTGAGAGCAGCCCTGAGGAGGAGGACTTGGGGGTGTTGGTGGGTGAGAAGCTCAACATGAGTCGGAAATGCACACTCACAGCCCAGAAAGCCAACTGCATCCTGGGCTGCATCAAAACAAGTACAGCCAACAGGTCCAGGAAGGTGATTCTGCACCTCTAGTCTGCTCTCATGAGACCCCACCTGGAGTACTTCCAGCACAGGAAGGACACGGGCCTGTTGGAACGAGTCCAGCAGAGGGCCACAAAGATGATGAGAGGGCTGGAGCACCTCTCCTACGAGTACAGGCTGAGAGAGCTGGGACTGTTCAGCCTGGAGAAGAGAAGGCTTCGGGGAGACCTTATAGAGGCCTTTCAATACCTAAAGGGGACCTACAGGAGAGATGAAGAGGGACTCTTTATCAGGGAATGTAGTGATAGGATGAAGGGTAATGGTGTTAAACTGAAAGAGGGGAGATTTAGATTAGGTATCAGGAAAAAAATCTTTAGTGTGAGGGTGTGATACACTGGAACAGGTTGCCCAGAGAAGTTGTGGATGCCCCATCCCTGGAGGTGTTCAAGGCCAGGCTGGATGGGGTTTTGAGCATCCTGGTCTAGTGGGAGGTGTCCCTGCTCATGGCAGGGGGGTTGGAACGTGATGATCTTTAAGGTCCCTTCCAACCTAAACCATTCTATGATTCTATGATTCATAAAGTCTTTGTTTTAAGGACCATCCTGGGAGTATTTCCAAGTGGCAATAGTAATCCATAGAGCAGCAAAGTATACTCTCTGTTTGAAGGCCAAAGGTTTAAGTCAGAAAATGGCCTATTGCTCTTTGTCTCCTAGTGACTCCAGAAACATTTTTTCTTTGATGACCTTTTAGTTTTCATTAACTTTTAACACTGAGTTTTTATGCCAGAAGGCAGAGGACCCCACCATAAAACTGGAAGGAAAAAAAAAACAGATTCTTCAATGAAATACTTGATACAGAAATAGAAAATATTGGGAAATATAAAATAGCCTTTTCCCCCAAATACTGTTTGTAATTCCAATTACAGCACTTCACCTTGTTCTAAACCTTTTTGTAACACAAAATTAAATATGTTTCAGGCAGCCTCTGCCTGGCCCTAAGATGGATGCCTTTTAGCACCGATGTGGTGCCTTTTCCATATGCAGCTTGAAAAGCTTTTAACAAACATTGTAATTACAAAGTTATGTAAATGTGAACTGGGATTACCAGTAATAATACAGTAAGGTCTTAATTCATCTTTTTTTAATAGTCTTTTCAGGGAAAAAGACTACTGATAGGCTGTCTTATACAAAAATAAATGGGAAGCAATAAAGAGATTGACTGCTGTTCCATATCTGAAAATTGAGTTTCAAGTGCCAAACAGATTGAAGCTTAGAAGAAATGCTTGAGAATAAAGTAGAATTTAAATTTTCCTTCTATCTTCCAATTTGATCGCAAATTTCTTGTCTTTCAGATGATTTGAAATAAGAAAATCAAAGCCTAATACCTGGAATTTTCCTGGATAACAAAATAATCCAAATACAATAAGGTAAAGAAAAGCAAGGCATTTGGGAAAATGTAGGTTATCTCAGCACATACTTTAGAAGTTTCTGTCTCCTACTGGAACTTGATGCATAAAAAAGAGAACATGACCATGAAGATGGTTCCTTTCCTTTTGAAAATCACAACAAAAAAACAGTTAATGTTTAACTGTTAATGTTAACTCTGAGCTGAAGGAGTAGAAACTTTTATGCTGTGATTTTAGTATTTTTACATTCTAATTAGTAGGAGATAAAATACATAGATTATAATAATCCATAATAATATAGATTCCTATAATTTTAAAATGTTTTTGTATTGTCCTAGTAAAACAAATTAGTTAATTATTTCTGATATTAAATCTGTCTCACATACATTCTGCCTCTTAAGCATTTTAGAATATGAACCGATGAGACTTGGGTCAGTGTTGGTAAGTTCATACCGTATGAGCACAAGAAAATACACGTCCTTCAAACTACTCCATGTTGTATGAGTGCATGACCATGTAGATGTGAAGCCAGTAGCCAGTCTCTGCAGAATATAATATTACAGGGACGCCTAACAGATACATCGTGTTCCCAGCCCATGTTTTGAACTTTGTGAAAAACAACCTTGAAAAACTGCTTCTTTCATTTCTGCCTCTTGGGAATGTTGCCATTAGCAGCTTTATGAATCTTTGACAAGGAAAATCTGGTTCCTTAGTGATTTTGTTTAAATGTTTAAAAGAAAAAAAAAAAAAAGAGAGAGATATAGAAAGTATCTATACATGTCTTCCTTATCTCCTTAGCATTAAACAGGAATACGTGTGGATAATGTGGTTTAGTAAGATGGGAATGAGGCATGAAATGAAAATGCGTGTCCAATGCACAGAAAAGTGGGCCTTTCACTGCTCTATGTGTGCAGAAATCAAATCGCCATTAAGTATCTTGCATGAAAAAAATCCATTCTCCAGCAGAATAACTGCTTAAATGGGGCTTAGCATTATTAATATTTCTCATTGCCCACCACTGATTCAGTAAATGACTTTCTACTATTAAAAATCAATCCATAATTTTAGCAAGACAGAAAAGTTGATTCAGTGAATTCCAGCTGTGTTTCTTCTTGATTCTGTGTAGCAATACTGAATATAAGAGAAAGTATAGTTTCTCTGCAGGTGAGCTGTCTTTTTGTTCCAGTTAATTGCTCCCTCTCTTCCTTCTCCCTCCCTTATGAGAAGACAGCATGCCTATCAATACCTACTGAAGCAGTGGGGGAAATGTTGCTGAAAATGGCAGATGCGAAGAGAACCACAATTCTAGAGCACTCTCAATATGCACGCCTAGCAGTGGTGTTAGTATCACAACTCCAATCAATGGCTCCTTCCTATCACACCCCTTCACCTTCCTTTTTTTTCCCCTGTGCTGTTCTCGGGCCAGTGGCTGTGTGTAAACAGGATGTGGGAGCTGTACTGAAATGCATTCAAGTCCTGTACACCTCCGTCCTCACCTCTGGCTGCAGTGTGCATCCTGCCTGGAACATCTGATTCAGATTAATATAGGGAGAGTTCAAGCTGTGCAGAAAAGGGCACAGCCTGGAGTTCTTCAGCCAGTTTTCACTTGTCATCTTTTTTTTTTAACATTTAAAAAAATACAGAAGAGGCATTTTATTTCTAACTGGAGGGCAAATTTCCTAAAAAATCACTGTTGAATATTTGTAAATTACATACTGGCATATATTTACTAATTGAAAGATATTCTAAGCCTACTAAGAATAACATAACTTTGTTTATTTACTTATTATATTCAGTGATGCTAACCTGATGGTGCACATTCATACACTGTTGATATTCTTAATGTAACTTGAGAAGGATTTTCATGGTTGGCAGCGCAGTTTCTAAAAAGCTGCCTCTGGTAATCCAGCTAAAATAGATCATAGGGCTTTATAGCACATATTCTCACAAAAAGGATTTCCTTACAGCTTGGAAACTGAAAGCCAGAATCATCATCGAAATCATCAAACATCGAAAATGTTTGTTGTTTTTCAGTAGACTCCAATTTGGACAGTCTAGGAGATCCATACCAAGTACCATGCAGGCTGTCTCAGTTCACAGAATCACAGAATCACCTAGGTTGGAAGGGACCTTTTAAGATCATATAGTCCAACCAATGGAGGAAAAAAAGAAAAAAAAAACAACAACCACCACAACAAAAAAAAACACCACAAACCACACACCCCACCAC
>JAOQGH010000023.1:26541465-26567598 GCA_025769975.1 Gallinago jamesoni
AAAGAAGTTCCTCCTCATGTTTAGGTGGAACTTCTTATACTCAAGTTTGTGCCCATTTCCTCTTGTCTTGTCACTGGACACCACTGAGAAAGGACCAGCCCCATCCTCTTGACACCCTCCCTTTAAGTATTTGTATGCATTGATCATAAATGCAATTATCCCTACTTCCAGTACAGAATCCTCATTAGTCTCATAAACCGCACATAGTTCAGGCAGAAGGTAAGACAACCTGCAGTCATCACTGCCGCCCGAACTAATAGGACTAGGACAACGTTGTTTTCTTTACATTTCTGACATGACACATCACAAAGAAATGCCACATCAGGGTCAAATCACACTAAGCTGCGCTGTGCTTTTTAGTCTTGTGATGTGACGTAGACTCTTACAAAGCAATGAAAGAATTGTAATATAAAGAAAGGCTTTTGAAAATTCTGCTAGAAGGAAATAATTGTTGACCATGGGAAGAAACTAAGTGGCTGGTGTTACCCAAGCATTAAGTGCTGACTCCAAGTAGTGCTCCAGGGTTGTGCCCTGCTGGAAGGAACAGGCCAACCGACATGCCCCACATCAGCATCAGAGGCCACCTAATGCTACTGGAGAGTGTCAGGGGCTCGAGGGTACCCTGTTCCCCAGCTGCCTGGGAAAGCTGCATGCAGCCTGTACTGTTCTCTGCTCCCCTGACTGTGGGGACTCAGTCTGTTGGCAAACAAAAGCACAGAATAGGGTTGTGTTGGGTCACCCCAAAGGAGGAGTGAGACAATCTTGTCACTCAGCTGGGGTCAGCCAAGGCAGTCATCAGATCGGACAAACAGGAGAGAGGAGCAAAACTATGATGCTACTGGAATGAAATGGGGACACTGCATCCTACAGGTGTTCCTTTCCCACCCTTACATAGCTTTCCTGTCCTACCCTTACGTAGCTTTCCCATCTTTACTTTCAAAGCCAACTGTCTGCAACCCGCTGGCTTCTGAACACTATTACAGCTGCAGTGGCTCAGGATGATTAAGAGGCAAGGAAACATGTAAAGGTGTCAGAGAAAAGGCAGATGAAAGAGAAGAGGAAGATGGAACTAGGGTCTGGGAAAGTGTAGGGGAAAAAAAGCCACCAAAAAATGTGAAGGTAAGGAGAAAAATCACAGAAAAAAAAAAAAGAAAAAAGAAAGGACATACCATCCATAATAAGGGCTAAAAAAGTTGTAGGAAGTTTACACTAATTTCATGCAAACTAGAGGGACAAGGTAAGAACTTGACATGGTAACTACATGACACTGGTAACTTCAAGCAAGCATAACTGTTATTGTGCAGTCCTGGATTTAGAAGGACCATTCTTGAGCCTCAAATAATATCTTTCATCCTCTGCAATATATACAGTGATTTCCTTTATTTTTGAAAGCACTCTATCAATTTCACCACTTAAAGCAGACCCTTTTTTAAACCAGGGCTCAGCATGCTAGGGATTGTAGCCCAGCCCTACAAGAGAACTGTGTACCCAGATCTGGAGGTGATGATGGCTTTAACTGCATTACTAGGACTTGAAGCACAGAGGCACAAGTTGAGAGAGAAAGCTGCTGGCAGAAGCATCAGAAAGTCAGCCTCGACAGAAATAGATGCAAAATATATTTCAAGATCTTTCTGACTAGATTTGTTAATATAGAGCCAGTCATGAATAAGGCCTATGAAACCCATTTCTTCTACTAATCAGTGTCTATTACAGACACTGTACTACATTATTCCTCTAGGATTTCGAGAATGAAGTAATCACGATACTCCCCAGGCACACTTGGACAGTGACACTGATAATTACTGGAAAGATATGCAAGAAAAAGGTTTCTTCTTCTATTTTCACCTGCCATAATCCTTAGAATGGAAAATTCATATTTGGAAGCCTCTCTGGTAAGCTTTTTATAGAATTGCTTCATCTTTTGCAAACACTGCTCTCTTTCACAGAAAAAAAAACCCACCATAGTTCCTTCTTGTATTTTTAGATTTAGTTTGTTTTGCTCTTTGCATTTTAAAACAGAAGCGTTTATTTGCAACTGAGCATTCAAGAGGCCCTTAGAAATGTATCATGTGATATCATACTGCAACTCCACAGTACAACAGATTAACTAACAGTAACACTTCTGTTTGCTTAAGTTGCCATTTTATAGATCCCTTCACTTTTCCATTAAATCATCGTGACTTTCAAACTTGCTGATATGAAATGTTGCTTTGCCATCATGTTCACATATTCATATTATTTCTTTTGAATAACTACAAGATTTCATTAAAATTATTATAAAAATGAGAATATGATTGAAAGCTAGTCAGCAAAAGGCTATGTGTTACTGTACATAGCGGGTTTACTGTTCAAACTTCTTCCCTAACTAGTTAAGACACCTGAGATATATTTGTTGAGTGACTTTTTTTTGAAGTTAGCTGAATATATCAGGTAAAGCTTTGCTGCACATTTATAGGGTGCAATTCACAGGATTTTTAATGTCATTAGGTGTTAGGGACTAGAAAATTGCATTTTTGCAGTAGTATTTTTGCTGTTTGTTTCTCAGAACCAAACAATGACATGACAATTGCAGGTTATAACCTATGACAAGGACTGTGCTTGAGTAATAGCTCACAAATCATAGACAATATGAAATATGGACTAGAAAGAAAGCATTGCCTCTTTGGAGTAATATCGCTCTTATGTGTTCTGATTTATCCATAAACCCATCCTTGATATCTTTAATGTCCTGCCTTCGGGTTGTTTTTTTTTGGGGTGGGTTTTGGTTTTTTTTGAGAGTAATTCACAGTAATACTGTAACGCTTTACTTGACAAATGTCCAGAGGGACAGCTTCTGAAGAAAGCATCACGATACTTTTCCTGAGAAGCTACAGGGCTGCCATCTCCTGTTCCCCTTTATAGGTCATGCCCCATTCTGCCCACTGCCTTGGATGGTGAGCAGCCCTTGTCCCACAGCTGGTCCTGCCAAGCTGGCAGGATGGCAGGCAGGCAAAGGAGGGCCAGTTCCCCTGGGACGGTGCCTGGGGCTGCCAGCCACCAAGGTGGATGTAGGCATGATGGCTAAAAGGTGCTTCCCAGCCACTCTTTGCCATGTCCCTTACCTGCCAGCCTCAAACATGTTACATGTTCCACTGGCTGATTTCTTGAACAGCGTTGTTCTCCACTTTGCAGGCAGAGAGGGGGCTCGGATCTGCCTTCCCTGAGTTGGTGCTGAGGGCCCACGGCCCACCCGCCATCTTGTCCCCGCCTGCTCCTGGGGAGATGCTCAAAACGCAGCACACCAGTGCTCCAATATGCCCAATACGCGCCCAATGCATCCCAACAGACTGGATCATTCCCGCCCACACAGCCAGATCAAACAGTGTTCAGGAAACAATCTGGGATCCATATTAGGGCTGGGTGCCGTCACCACCGGGGCAGTTTAATGGGGTGGAGGGGGCACTGTTTGTAGTACATTCCAATTGACAACAGCTGGGACGGCTCCACTCGGAGCAGCTGCCTTCATTGCAGCCCCACTGCAATGCCTTTCTGTGTGGAAAGCTTTATTTTGGCTAGGGATGGGTTTGTTGAGCTTTCTTTCACTGAAGTGTCACACGGAGACTTTTCTTTTGCCCATGGCATGTGACCCTGCCAACTTGTGGGCCTGCATCCCCAATAAGAAAAGCAATGTTAAAGAAAAAAAAAAAAAAGAGAACACCCCCACCCCCTCCCCAAAGGTTAATTAACCTCAGGTCTGTTCTCAGCAAAGCAAGGCTGCCATGGATAAGTAATAAAAATAGCCTCTCAATGGTCCTTGTGTCTGTCAGAGACTCGCTCTGTGATCTTTCAGTCAAAACCATGAAAGCGGGAGGGGGAGGAGAGGCTGATTCGCTACTGTCCTTTTCTTATGCGTGTGTTCCCAAGGCTGCGCAGCTCTGTCCTTCAAATCATCTCCACCAGTAAATCATTTAGGTCAACCTGTCACTCTCAGCCATTGTGAGGAGACAAAAGCTACCCATTTAACCTCAACCATGGCTGATTCACGCGGCAGGGAAGGCAGGCTCACAAAAGGAGGCTAGCAGGGAAGGTGGCGGTTGGGTTGAATTTCATGTAGTCTGGTGCTGGTTTTCCCTCTCTTTTTTTTCTTTTTTTTTTTTTTTTTCCCTCCCCCTCTGTTATTTTAAATTAGCAGCACCTCTCATACTGGGATTGTTTTTTGAAGAACATGTTTGTCAACAGAGCTGTTCTGCTTGAGTAATTTGACCCCAGCCTGGCTTCAAAAGTTTGAAAGGACAAGAAACACGCATACCCATATCAGCATACATCTATTGCCCCTTTCACCTTGACAGCTTTCTGGACCACTTTTGATGGTTAAAAAAAAAAAAAATAAGTGGAAACAAAACATCCAATTAGTCATAGAGAACCAGAGCTTTTGCAGTCAACCTGCTAGTTGGGGAAACCTGCACCACAATTATCACGTTCATTTCAGCTGAAGTACTGCTCTAAACCATCCGCTAAAACTGTACTACCTTGAATCGTGACCTCCCTCACAAGTCTGCACCTCAAACAGGGAATCTCCTGTGTTACAACAGGTTGTTCTCTCTGCCAAGAAATCACTCTGCCCTGGTATTTTAAAATTAAAAGTTAGTCCTTTGACGTACATAGAAATCAGCTCTTAAGTTTAAGACTTCTTTTCCATAATTGCCCTGGCCAAAATTTACTCTTCATGTAACACCTCCCACCCCCAAACAACCAAAATCCTGAAAAACTAAACAGGCCATTAGAGAGCAACAAATTCACATGGTGCTGACAGTGAAATGAAATGCATAGAGAAAACAAGCAATACTGCAGATAGTTTCACGATTTATTCCTTTCCCCCACTGAATTCCAGAATATCCTTAGTGAGCACAGAATCTGCCAGAAAGAAAACTGTAATTTATATATAAAGTTTACCTGAAAATACCCACAGTTTTGATTTATAATCATACCGTTAATCCACAGGAGAATTCTTCAGTAATTACCAAGCAAGTGTAGTGCCCCGTTTTAAGAACCAAACACTGAAATTGAGAAAGACTCACAAGCACAAAATATACCACATCCATGCTTCTCCAGGGACATTCCTGATCTTTTGTTATGCATGTGTGATCCAAGAAATAACTATGTACTATACATTTTTTGTAATCTTTTTAATGTGCCTATTAACTGAGCGAGGAGTTCAGGATGTGGTTATTGCTTAGTGTGTTAGACATGTTTACTTTCCTGTTGGGCATTTTAAATGCCTTAAGTCCTCTTTTCACTATGAATTGTGTGTCAAAATGTTGGTTTGGATATCAAATTCTCTTGTAACCCTGTCATTAGGAAGAGACTTTTTCTGCCTGACTCACTCTTTTGATTCCTTTGTTTTGTTTTTTGTGTTCCCCTGACAGGTCTATCCTACACCTTTCTATAGCTATCAGAGTAAAGCAGAGTTGGGAAAACATGTTTTGCATTACAGAGTTCGAAGTCTCACTGTAAGCTTTCTCACAGATTCATTTTCAATGAAGGGCGGAGGGGTGGGGGAGAAAACATGCTTTTCCCTGAGTCTGCAGAGTATGTGAATTGCCTTCTCTTTCAACCTATGGGGCAGCCTTCACAGATTTCAGCACAAATGGAAAAAATATCTGATTTCCCATTCCATCTGGATTCAGTTTCTTTCTTCCTCTTTGTATAGTTTCTTAGAGACATTATGGAGCTCACTGGAGGGGCTGCTTACACATGACTATGGCGGCACTGGGCATACTGCCAGAATTTCACTCCAGGAGGCTGCAACAGGAATCTTTAATTAACTTGAACTAAAACACTGAATGGCAAAGAACAAAAGAGTGGGGGTGGAGAAGGAGAAGAGGAAGGGAGCGAGCAGAAAATAATGTTTCCCATACTAGAATCTCTATTTTTGGTCATGGTATGGCATGATCATAATGTCGTCCCATAGATGTACTTACTAGAACATAGGTAATAAATAATTCCTAACTAATGTCTTAGCAAATTTTGCTTTTCTGCTCATGGAATGAGTTTCTATGATTGCCTTTTGTACAACATAGTGATCAGTATTCTCTCAACTCTTATGCTAATTTACAGTTTGATTACATATATCCTCTAAAATTTACAAGATCCTAAATATGAGGTGATTTAGTCTCCAGCATCTCCAACATTGTATAACAACTACACTGTAACATTGGGACAGTGCATAGGAGCTCCAGACGTTGAACAAGATCCTACTCTGCTTGGCGTAGTACCAAAATGGTATGTTCCGGTTCTCAAAAGTTTACATTCTAAGCATAAGCAAAAATTAGATACAGACAGATGAATAACATAACTACTTACTGAAACAACATTATTCATTGTTGTGAGATGTTTTCAAAACAGAATGGATAATGTTTCACATGCATTTTTCAGAAACATATAAGATGCAAAGCAGTAGAAAATCAGGCCTGAAATACTCTCACTTGAGTTCAAGGGAAGAAGTCGCATGGCTGCTTTGCCATCCATTTCCTGGTTAAATATGTGCACAGAATAGTTACTCTAAATGCAAAACTAATGGTGATTTCATGCATGTTCATTCAAGTGACTTTGTGATCGAGTCTCTGATACTGTTCTGGCTAATGAGGCTCAGTTACTCAAATATTTGTGAAAACAAATATAGCAAGAATGTGTACATGCTCAACATGAACTTATTTCAAAGGAATACACAAGTGTGAATTGATTTACCAGTTGGTGGTTTGGAGTGTATTGTGTTTGCATCTTTTGGCTTAATGGCATCCTAAAACAATCCAGTTTGTGCTCTCTTTGATGAGAACCAACCTATGGTAGCTGGGGACAAGCAAGAGATTTGCTTTAAAATCACAGGCCTGACCCACACTGAAATGTTAATGCAGATGTACCCAAATTCCAAAGAATTATCTTATCTTCAGAAGCATATATGCTTTTTCCTATCCTAAGTTTCCAAAACAAATTAAATCAAAAAATTGTCCTTAATTTCCTGTTTTAAGCTAATGTTTTGTATTGTTTCCTAAACACTTATGGCAAAAAAATCATATTTAACTGCTCTGTAAAACGATCATGTACTTGCTGAGTATACTGTGAAAACTTGATATAGAGGCAAGTTCCAGAATCCCCTCAAAACAAAAAGTTTTCCATGGAAACTTCTCGTGTCTTCCTCAAATTACATTGGGAGTAGCTGCAAAAGAATTTAAGAATCTTTAAATTGAATGTGATATTTTTGATAAGGCTTTGCTGAGGTTTACAGAGACCTGGGGTAAAAGAATCACTGAATGTGCCTTAGAGAGGTCTGTGGGATTTTATTGCATCTACCTTCATTGGAAGCCATAATACACATCAGAGAGCAGACTTGGATCTGTATCTACAGTATATTTCTCCAAATTTATATATGTTTGTGTGTGTGTGTTATGTGTGCATATAAAATTATATTTTTTTATATATAACCTTTTTATGAGTCAGTTTGATCCACCTAACTTAAAAAGAATTGTACATGAGCTGTACAAGGAGTGCGTTCAGAGTGACAATTCAGTTTACATAACAACATTTCTATCTGCTAAAATACAAACTCTGCTCTGAATGAGTCTAGTATAACTACAGAATATTTAATTCAAGGGCAATCAATTAGAATTAGTGGCATGAGAAGAAGAATTTATCTTCCAAGTTTTTTTCTCTCTCTCTAAAGAAATTTATATATATTGGGGTGGGTGTGTGCACGTACACACATAGATAGATAGTAGATGGGTAATACATAGAGAGATACCTGCTATGTTACCAAAACACTCTCAATGAGAAACTAAACACAGTTATTGGAACCTGTGAAGAATAAGCATGATACAATAGTTGTTCTCCACCTAATCATTAGTATGCTGGCTCATTCTGCACTAGAATCTCTTCTAAACATTTAAAGATGTTACTTACATATATGTACACTGAAGGTGGTGGTAGTTGTTTTTGCCTTTTCTCAGGCAGATGGACTAATCTTAGCAGTATAAACCAATCTCTCACACAATATAATCCAATTTAGAGGTTTCTCTGAAATCTGCTGCTGTTATTTATTTTCCTAAAAAATATCAAAATGAGAAAATGGTTTCACATTCAAAGTGACAGCAGAATAAAACCTTTTGAATTCCCTAATCAGCATTCATTCCTCATGTAATTAATTCCACTGAAGACAGTAGAGATAGAGCTGAGGCAAAGTTAACTCACATTATTTTCATGTGACAAATAACCCTGATTCTTTTGTACTAGCTGATTTTTAACTCTGTCAAGTGTTCACAAGTAGAAGTAAAATTATTGAGGTGTATATTAACAACCTTTCACTACAAAGGTGAATATGGGCTACCCTATTCCATTTTCTTTCACAACAACTTTCTGTTGCAATTTACCAATTCTTTTTTCTAGTGAAAATGAGGCCGTTCTGAGTGACAAATGGCTTTTAGAAATTCTGAATACATGTAGTAGTTACCATCATTAGAAATGTAAAAGTCATAAAATCCCTTGTGTCAAAAGATACAATATTACAAGAAGGTTCACAGACTTTTTTTCACTAGCTGACGTACCCCAAACTTAGCAAGCTTTCATTCCATGGGAGCTGCTCACTGGTCTGCCAGTACTGCTTTCCAGTTTGCTCCATGATTACAATTCCCATTAGTTTTCAGGCATTCCTAAATAAGGACCAACTCTTCTCTGCATTAAGATTCTGCCTTACATCAGACTTCAGCAATTTTCACTTTAAAAAAAAAAAGAAAGAGGAAGATATCTGAGAATTCTCTTAGAGCAGAATTTAAATTAAATCTCCTTATTAATGATGTATGGATTTCTTTCATTGCTTAGGAGGCCTGTGAGCAGTTGAAAGAAACAAGAAGGCTTTTAGTAATGGGCACTAACAGCACCATTGTGCTTGCATGGAAGCTCTTGGCCATTCAGTGTCACAGGGTCAAAAACAATCCAAGCCCCCACACCAAGGCACTCTGTAGAAGGCCACACAGACCTCACAACACTGAGTCTTTAGAGCTTGGGTGGGTTTTGGTGAGTGATGTGTTAAATTCAGCATTGGGAGGTAGAGAGGAAATTAATTTTTATTAAAGTTTACTCTCATTCAAATTTCCCAAGTCCACTTTTGATTTTCTCTGTTACATTGAAAATCTGATGGGAACAAGCTAAAGTGTGAATTAGAATTATTATGAAACAGCCTTCTTTTCAAATGCTTTTACTTCTGGTTGTCTGGCACATCTCTCTGTCAAGCACTGGCCATAGTGTTACTGCCCTGCAAATAATAGCATTAGAACTTATAGAGGTATACAAAGCAGGGGGAGGGGGCAGAGAAAACAGGACTAGGAGAGGAATTTATTTGACTCCATGATCATGAACCTTGTGAACTGTTGTATTTAATTGCTAAGAAGATATTTGAGTCCCTTTTTATCTGGTCCCCCTCTCCTTTTCCACCTTTTGCGATTTGTGGCCTGGGTGGTGCTTTAAGTTGCAGATGGCAGTAAAAGAAGTCTCATATACTTCAGAAGGAAGCCAACTGCATATCCCTGCATAACTACTAAATAAACAGTATTTTTTATTCTGCATTTTGCTGCACATTACCAGGCACAGGTTACAGATGCATATTGATTATACAGCTCCGCAGCACGTACAAATTCTAAAGCATGAAACTGGTCTGCTGTTACAAAGCACATAATTTACAGAGATTTGTTGTGTTGGTGAAAATAATTTGATAACCTGAAAGCCCCAAACATTCCAAGCCAAAATACCAATATATTTTTTAAACTTCTTTTCCTTTCGAAAAAGTATGCTGTTCTAGTCTCACTAGTGTCAGGGAAATGTAATAGGGATGGGAGAAATACAAAGCTTTTCATGCACAAAATACACATCAATGTTCCTATGCCAAATGCATGCAGAGCACAGTGCTTTTTTCTGAAGTTTACCTTCTCACTCATGAAGAAGTTTTACTTCTGTTCTTGCTTCACAACTCTGGCAAGACTTTCTTTTCAGTCTTTAATACTACCCTATTGCAAACTGTACCTCATGAGTTTGAGAGAGTATTTTTGTTTCCTGGGGGTTCAGAGGTATTATTCTAAAACCAATTTTGTTTCAGTCTCACGTCAGAACCGTGCAGGAGGCATTCGGAAGCACAAGGAGCAAAGCTGGTAACTGAGGACTTCTATTTTTGACTGCTGTTTTAAAGTAAAGAATGTTTACCTTGTGTTTTGAGTGAAACTAATGGTAAACCACAGCAGATCTGTTGGTGTTTTGTACAGTGATGTTCCTAGATTAGAAGCAAACTTTGTGAGGGGGCTAAGAATACTGCAGGGGGCCATCTTGCTTCACTGAACTGGAACATCCAGTCTTTTGAGAGCAGTCACACATTAGGTCATAAGATTACTCTCACTATAGCAACCCTCTCCACTACAATCCTTTTTTTTTTTAGAGGGTTTTTTTTATTATTATTTTGTTTTTAAAAAGAAGACGCTTTATAAATTAGCTCTGCCACTACCTATTATCTTCCCCAACACCTTCTACCCTTTCTCTTCCTAAACTTACTCCACTATCACAGCCAGTTTCAGTTCAGTTTTACTCGGTGTTCACCTTCTGCACTTCTGTTTGTATATAGGGTTGTTTTTTTAAAGAACTGAGTCAGGACAAGAATGTGGTGCTCTTTATCTGGCAAGATCAGTAAAATGTCGAATTAGAAAATTCAGGGTTCCTCTTGATAGCTTTGGTATTCAGTTTCTCTGAAAACTAGGCTTTGTTTCTATGACCCTCTAGTCGAGTGATGGGGCAGTTGTGAATGAAAAGTAGATACTCTATGAAATGGTTTGAATCTCATCTATCTGATGAAACTGCTGTATTACTGAAGGTGTCACAGTTGTTACCAGTTGTTGGTAACAGAGAAGAGAAAACCTGAAAATCAATGAACCGCTATCTCTCCAAATAAGAACACCTTAAACAATAGCATGACTGAAGTCTAGGGTGGGGGGGGGGGGGAAGGTAGATCTTCAAGAAGTCATTTTAAAAACAAAGCAAGCTGAGCCTGATCAGATGCAAGAAAACTTCAAGGCTCATGGATCCAGTACTTGTATCCAAATTCAGCTGCCTGCTGAGTGGGGAAGAGGAGCCTGATGCGTGATCTTGCATGAAGACTTAATGAAGTTTGTTGGTGACCAGATCCACAGGGGCAATGATCGGTACCTGTCCTGAATATACCTGTTCCTGAATATTGCTGATCCTGTGGTCTATAGAGATTCTTCAAAGGGAGAAAACAAGCCAGAGAACACAATTTAGATCCGTTTCTGTTTTTGATACAGACTCAGACACACAAAATAACCTAAAAGGACAAATTTATAGCAAAACACATTAGATATAGTGTGAGAAAAATATAAACTGGTTATTACAAAAGGTGAACTCCACTACAGCTTATCCAAATAAAGACTTATATTTTCTCCAACCTTTTGACAGCTAACTGGCAAGTAAACTCCTGTGCAAGAAACTGTGTCAAAAGAGAAAGCCAGACATGTTGAGAGCAGTGTTTGTTTTAATTGAAATATATGTTTCATGCATAACCTAAGAATGGAAAGCAAAAATCTAGGTTATCCAATGCACCTAAGAAGAGGGTTTCTAGACTTCAATCACTGTAGGATGGGATGTCCATTATCTTAGAGATGAAGTCTGCTTTTGTCCCTGAAGAAATAAAAAAATGAGCTAGCCAACTACATATGAACTGGGTTTAGGTTGCCGACCCTTGATCAGGTGTTGACAGAAGCTGGGAAAAGGAGGAGGCGGCTTTCTTGGCTTGAATCTCCTGTTCTGCCAAAGCTATTTTGAAACTAAGTTGGAAATTTCCTTGCAACACCACATGCGATAATAAAAGTGACCTTATAGACAAAATATTTAACTTGCTGCTTCAGGAACCCAGACAGCTGTTCATATAGCTCAGCATAAAAAGCAAAAGAAATAAAACAGTGTATCACACTGCTGAGCTGCATAATGTTATGAAGACCCAAAAATATTTAGTCATCCATCACCAATATGCAGTATTACAGGCACCTTGGATAAAATTTCTAGTGTTATGCTTCATTTCATTCTTCTTTTATGTGATCTTCCATCAAAGGACTGAAGCAATAGAATTGATCCTTTTAGCAAGAGCAATTCAGTCTAATTTAGGGCCAGTACTAGGGCTGACCAGGACATCACCATTTATTTTCCATAAGAACAGTGCACTGAAATTAGCTGGCTGGTGCAGCTGGCTCAGTAATTGGACTGCCCTCAACTAGCCCAGTCCAGGGTGGCAGGCGTGGGATAAGTAGAAGTACTTGTTGCTTGACAGAGGAGATCCCATTGAACAGTCCAGCTCTCCCCCTTTCTCACCCAAACAGTAGCTCCATCAGTCCCTGATACAGGCCACAGATTTCAAACTATAGTAGAGCTGGCACTGGAAAAGGCTTGTTGCTTCCATGTGAAGAACAGTTTTGTGACCTCAAACCATTTCCTAAAATAGAAGTCACACGGTGCAGAGTGATACCTAAGTGGGCAGGCTAAGGGCAGAGTCTAGCATGTTTATAACTGTACAGCATGAATTATCTATTAACCCTAGGGATAGCCCATGGCAGTTGGAAAAGCAGCGTGAGAAAGCCTGCTGGCCTGCAGCAGGGCCTGTTTGGTACTGGTTCTGTGGCTGAACAGAGACACCAGTGTCAATGTTACATTCAGAGAAAGAAAAGTTAAAGCTTTAGTTAATAAAGGCCGCTTATGTTGGAGTCAGCTAACTTTGGTCAAGCAATAAACTTGAAAGTCTTTTCCCCCAAGGGCTTCCTTTTTTTGTCTCTAAAACAAAGGAAAGTGAAATGAAAACAAGAAGTTCAGACTATATAGCAGAGCATTATGTGACTAAGCCAGCTGTTGCTCTGATACTGTTATTTTTGTAGCCCAGTCTCCTCTGAGAGAAGGAAAAGCCTAAGTCTGCCCACAGACCTGTTGCTTTTGAAAGCTAGACAGGGCACTATACATTAGTATGATGTTCTTTAGCCATGTGAACCTACAGATGTATGATAGGGAGCCTGAGCTGCCAACAATATATAACGGTTGGAAAAACACTTACTATTTATTTACTTCTACTAGCAAAAAAGAATCGTGGGAGTAGTTTGACTAACTCTATTGTTCAGGTACTTGTTCATTAGGTGCTTAGTTGCTTTTAACAGTTTCAAAAGTGCAGCAAGTTATTTACCAGAGATTCCAACTTCAGCAAAGTTGCCCTCCAGCTCTGTGAACTTACAGCTTTTCATGCACTAGTGTTTTAATGAAAGCCAGGCAAATATCTAGCAGGGCTGGGTTAAGGTGGGGTTGGAGAGGAAGGTTTATATTAAAATGCAATACAGCACCAAAGACAGTGATAAAGACTAAACAAGGGGAAAGTCTTCCCTCTCTGCACTCATTTAGCAAGCACATGGCAATAATTGTTGGCCCAGAGACACATATCCATAATTCCCATTGTGCTTCGAGAGCCGGCATACTAGCCTTGCACACCCTTACAGAGTGCTCCGAGTATTGGAATGCAAATCTGCACACCAAGCGTCAGGATTTGCGTAGCCAATATCCTCACAATAAGCAACGTTATCAATGGGAACAAGGCTCCCCAGACCAGGTCAGCAGCCATGGAGCTTTCAGGAGTTCATCAGCATGGGAAAGACTTGTAAGTGGAGAGGTTCTCCTGTATTTAAAATAATTGATTTACTATTCATGTTGGATGAAGACTGAGTTTAATCCAGTGTGTTAAAATAAGCAGATGCTTGTTGAAACAAGTAAGGACAACTCAAATAATTCAATAATGTGCTGTTGCTATTTTGATAGAAATGAGTTTTTTAAAATTCATGGAAGTTTCAAATAAAACCGTGTGTTTCTTTTGACTAGATCATAAAATGACCAAAGCCAAGAAGCTTCTTCGAATAGCTGCATCACGGAAGTGAAGAAGGGCCAAAACTGGGTGTCATGCAGACGTGTCAAGTTGTTTCTCTCCCAGAGTGCCAGACCACTTGAGGTGACAAAAGCAAGTGGTTAGGTGCCAGGGCCAGGGCAGGGAGGCAGTGATGCTCAGCTCCTGCCAGAGACCATGCTGCCAGCCTTGCTCTGTCTCCATACATGGAGCACAGAAGGCAGCAGTTCTCCATCCCCATCTCCAATGGGATTGCCTCTTCACCGTTTTCTGACCCCACATGCTGTATGTCACGACTGCATGGGCAGCTCACAGATCAGGCTGCCACACTAGCCATCATGTCATAAGAGAAATGAGATGCAGGGTTAGCTGCCAGGGACTCAGTTACGTGAATCAAAGCATAAAATGCCACGGGTCTCAATTCTAGTCTCTTTGGCCCAAGGCAAGCAAGACAGACTGTTTTATCATTTAGATAAAAATCAAACGTTTAGTTAACAGAAGTTAAATTTTGCTTTGGGAGCATGGAAGGTTACTATTTGGATTTGAATTGGTGTTCCAGAAAATACTCTAATGCACATCCTCAGCATCAAAATGCATTGCTGCAGACAACATTCACTTCATTAAGTGAAGAGGACTGTATGAAAATCAGCACTTTCACATTCAACAGGGTCCCTCAAATTGGGACTCTTTACTCACGCTGGCAAGACAGGTGATGCTTGGGACAACAAGCATAGTAACAATAACTAATGGAAGCATACTCTGACCCAGACTCCTATGTGCTTATTTAAGGAAGAAAACCAGACATTATTATTGTGAATTTAGGCCTTTAGCTCTGCAGCTATTTTCATGCTTTGGGATAAAGACAGACAATCATCAAAAAAATGGCTTTGCTAAATTCAGGTTAATGACTGAAGTCAATACATAAACTACATAGACTCACAGTGGGTGCATTTGAAAGGTGTCAGTGGAGGATTGAAAAACTATTTTTCACAGAAACACAGAAAACAATTTCTCGATGGATAGGGAAATAATAATTTTAAGAACTATAATTCTACTTTCACTGCTACTTTTCACATCACACCCTTTCAAAAGAGAAATTCGAAACTGGAACAAATCAGTTAACACTATCTATATATAAAATCTATATAATGAAATAGAGTTTTAAAATTACCAGACTGAACTAGGCGCATGTGGAAATACAAAAATACAAACACTGATGCTTTTTATCAGAAAACGAGAGAGGAAATTAATAATGTAAGGTTTTACCATCCTATCTGACAAAAGAAGAAACAGTTGTCCCAATGAACTCTTCTCATAACTTCATAGCATGGACAATGTTTTCATCAACTAATAAGATGCAACTACTTAAAGCAAAAGACGGGTGCAATTCCTTGATTTCTCCCACATACTCCCTGCTTTGTTGTTACTGCTGTTGCCTCACTATCTTGATCATAAATTGCTGTTTATAAATTAGGGCTGGGAAGCATCATCAGTGATGTAAGTTTGCTTGACATAGGGCTCTGAGGGGTGGTTTTGCCACATCCTTCACAGCCCTGTCTCATAGATGTGGCATTATGATTTGAAAATAATAAAAAATTACTGTAGTAGAAATATTGTTGCATTCCAACAGGATCTATAAAGTAAGTCAGAATTAGGCTGGGAATATTTTAGGGTTTCACTGTCAGATATGATTCCAGGACCAAAAAGTTCATGCTCTGAGTCTAAAATTGTAGTCTTAGAAGAATATGACTGCATGCACTTGAGAACAGATAGTCAGGCTTTTTGCTCAGAAGAACCGAAACTGCAGCCTAGTTAGTGCACTAGTGCCCTTACAAATGATCTATTGTACTTTCTACTATTTACAAACAGAGCCAGGTTTAAGTCCGTGTGGAGAAACAGACTGGTACACAATAGTGCTAAGATTGTGCTCCACTGTTTGTAGGAGAAACTGAATGAAGAGTTAACAATTATAGTCCTGCTAATGATAATGCAGTTTGGTTAACTGCGAACAGAGAAAAAGTCACAGCTCAGTTTTTGATTTCTACTTCATTTCCTAGGGAAAATATTCTGCACCAGACCAACGAGCAGGGACTGCAGATATTCTCTCCAAGACCGCCAGTATGACAAGGGAAACACTAGTCCTAGAATTGAGGGTTGTCCCCACTGACTCCCATATTCTGGCAGCACAGCTAACCTGCAGAGGGCATTAAAAGGGCACCAACACTGCCCTCTGTTTCTGTCTCTCTGGCTCATAGACAAGCTCAAACTGAGCACAGTAATGTTACACCTGGCAGCACAGATGTAGAACACCTTCACTAGAAAGCACTGAGGTGTAAGGAATTGCTGCATTCCTTCCTCACCACAGTTTCCTTCCATTTTTTTTTTTTTTGGTGCCATCGGTGTGAATACTAACCAGCAGTTTCAACTATATGTTTTTGTAACTTTCTAGGCCCCCTTTACCACCACGGTTATTCAGAAACAACCGTTGAAATCCCTGCTCTCACTACACTTCCAAGGTGCTATATCTTCTGTAGAATCAGTCCTGATGCTTGTGTAGACTGCAAGTCATGCCTAAGGTATTTTGAGTCATTGTTTATTTTACCAGCTATCACAACCTTTTAAGGAGCAAGATGGGTTAAATAAATAATGTAACGACCTACTAGCAAGTCTTTTCCTCTTCCCCACCCCCGATCTGCAGAACAGCAATCATTGAACCACACTGTAAATTAGGTGTAATAAAAAAGAAGAAGGGAAAAAAAAAAAAGAGAAGCAAAACAAAAAAGCAACTTTGAGCTTCAGAAGGTTGTATCTCAATAAAAGAGCATTGTCATTGGTGAGGAAAGAAAATACAGAAATGTTTTTAAGGGGTTAAATAAATATTTTTGAGATGAGTATTAGGTATCCATTAATGTCTGTCTGTTTAGTCCACCCTAATATCCATCCTTCCGTTATCCTGTTACCAAAATGAGAGACTTTCCCTTTAATTTGCTTTGCAGTCTGATGGTTGAAGCCAAGAAAAAGAAAAAAAATCAAACCTTTCTGTCTCTTTTGAATGAATGGTCAAAGGTACCTTTGCGGCTCCTTCACAGGGTGAACTAATCTGTGACAACTGTAGCTAATCTGATAAGAAGGCCCGCATGTGTGCTAATGTGCTAATATGAGGGGATTCAGAGCAGTCAGCGGTCGGGAAAAACCACTGCTTCCTAAATGGACCCTCATATGCGGCAGCCCTGGCCAACATATGCGCATTTTAACACTCACTTAACGGGGAGACGATGCGGGGGCCTTTGTTGTGCAACACAGAGGCGCGATTCTCAGGGTGGGAATTTCTGCCTCACAGGCGACATTCTTTCAGATGCGATGCAAGGGGCTGGTGGCCTGGCCATGGCCCGGAGCCGGGACCGCAGGGCTCGGCGGAAAGGTTACATGTACATGTGCGAAATGAAAGCCCCGCCACTTATTCCTCCACTGAGAGGCTGAAAACCTGGGTAATCCCGGTGTGTGCAGGAGGGAAGGAGGCAGAGAAAGGGAGGAAGGAGGGAGGAATGGGCTTAAACATGTTGGACCAGGATAAAATAAGCTTGGAGACCATGGTCTAACAGGGCTTTAATCAGGTTGACACCAGTTTGTAATGTTGTGCTGTGCTCTATTTTATTTATTGTCTTTGAAGGAGAGATCTTAAATACTCCACTGGAAAAACTAAGTAACGTTTCCTTGGCCCCTTGAGTGTTTTACCTCACCCTTAGGAAAATTTACCTGAGAGAGAAAAAGCAACTTACTTTTAGTATAGACTTCATGGGCATTGAAACTTGAAACTTCAGCAGACTGGCTGTCAAGGGAATTCAACACTGGTCATGGCTGTGGTACCTCTTCTGGACACAAACGTGCCTGGCAGACTGCTGTGGACCCTGGGCAGTTCCCCACGTTCCTCTGTTTTCAGTTGTCCCACAGCCTAATGCAAAATGAAAATAAAAGTGTGAGCCAATACATACCTGGCGACTCACCTAAGAGAGAAAAGTTTAATAACTGCCTCTTGTGAGTTGAGAACAAAACTTTTCAGTTGTGCCTTTGTATGGTTGGTGCCCAGCACCTTTCCAGTGTGGTTGGTGCCAGATCAGCACAGTTACCACAAGCTTGATTAAAGCACATGGGCACAAAATGAAATACAGTAAATTCCATTTAAACATAAGAAAAATTTATCGTGAGGGTGACCAAACACTGAGAAGGTTGCCTAGAGAGGTTGTGGAGTCTCCACTCTTGAGAGACACTCAAAACCCAACTGGACACTGTCCTGGGCAAGAAGCTCTAGCTCAGCCTGCCTGAACAAGGGGTTGGATGAGATGAGGTGATCTGCACATGCTTCTTCCAAACTCAGCCATTCCATCATTCTGTCACTCAAAGAGCTCAGTGTATTACCCATCCACAAGTTTTATCCATAGTTATTTCATTTGACTGACAGCACAGTGACAACAGCAAAGGGAAAGCAACACAAATATTAGCTCTTTCATCTCAAACAATATTCTTGTTTGACTGTGAGGAAAAAATTAAAACTCAGGGAACATCTAAGCTGCAAGTACGGCCTCAAAGTGCTCATCCAGAGCACTTCAGATCCAAAGCATGGACCAGATTTACCTGAGTATTCCCATAAGAGCACAACCCTGGTTTTACAGCTGTGGAGTTTTTACCCTTCTTCCATTTAAAACACATTCCCATAGCAGAACTGACAAAAGCAGTGGGATTCCTCAAATAATGAGTAGTGTCTGGGTATCTGTAAAACAGTATTATTCTGGCTACTCAAGACCTGTTCGATTTTTCTCAGCAAAAGTATTGGTGAGCAAGAAAAACTGTTATGAATGTTTCTAAATATGTAAATGGAGAAATCTTATTTATTCCTTTCCACTTTGTTGCATTCAGGGATAGTATTTTATGTTTGAGTTTTGAATGCATAACAATTGACCCCTACTGAATAGTGACGACATTTCCTCTCAGAGGAAGTCCTGAGGGAAGGAAGGTCCCGCATAAACAAACTTCCACTCAGTACAATAGAGTAGCCCATAAATGTGACCATTTTTTCAGGGCATGGGTGAGGCTGACACTCTCTTCCTGCTCATGCAGTCCAGGGCTTATCGCAGTCCCGTTTCCCTGTAATTTAAATGTTTGCATAGCTTCTAGTTCATTTGTATTTTTTCCCCACAGAGTGCAGATGTATCCCATTTTCCTGTTGCTGTGGAACACAGCCACAATTTCCAACAGTGTTACATAAATGACCATCTGTGGTAAAAAAAATGCTGATGCACAGGATTGCAGTGTGAGAATTTTAGCCAGCTAGCAAAATTTATGCTATTAATACTTTTGACACTTCCTGACAATAAAGGCAAAATGCAGTGTTTCCTCTGTTTTAACATCTATCTATAGTATGACAGACAGTCACTGTTGCTGCATGCAGGGAAGAATCTCCAGGGGGAAGTTAAATACAACCTATGTCCAGCTTTCCTTTTCAGGAGAGTAAAAGCAGATTAAGCTAATTAAAAGTTATGATACTGATCATGAGAGTGCTATCTAATAGAAATAAAGAAGAATGCTAATATTTCATCAGCATATTTTTGGCATTTTTGCATTTGCTGATTTCCAGAATCAGCAGTGCTGGAAACACTGAAACACAGACTCCTGCAACTGGCACACGAGTTGTCATAGTAGACGATGGCAGTAGTAAATTGCCAGTGCTTGTGTTGACGGGGATGAGAGGAAATGAAGTTTTTGCCAGGGACTTTCACAGACACGTGGTGCCATTCCAAGTGGTAGATGGGCACAAAGGCTGCTTTTTTTTTTTTCCCGATAACCCCAAGACTGACACTTTCTGCCTCATCCTCTTCAAAATACTGCTGTGGCAAACTTTCCTTTTCTCTGCCTCTTATTCCTCATCCTGTGGTCACTCATCTTTCATAATAAATTTCTCTTATATTAGGCATCACCTTGCTGAGATAGTCCTGGCTACTCGCTGGCTCCACATCAGATTTCACTTTCCCCCACCTTCCTGATTTCTTTAACTTCTCCTAGCTCAGTTCAAAGTTCCCCTCAATCTGAAACCTAAAAGCCACAGTGACACAAATGAAACCTTTCCAGGATGTCTGATTAAGAATGAATCAGTATGTGTTTTCTTAGGGTTTTTTCTTCCGTTTTTTACCAAACGTTGAACTATTATGTTCAACTGTTATTTGGGGAAAAAAGTGCGAGCAGTCATATATCATGTAAAATTTTGTTCCAAATGGGTGAAGTTTGTGAATTTCATACACCAGGATCAGATAGGTTTGGGCAACCTTAATAACTTGTGCCAATAGGCATGCATAGTTATATTTACACGTGATCTTCTGATAATCATGCCTGAAGTGCACTCACAAAACAAGCACATTCATGCACCAACAAGCAAATGTGTGTACAAAACAGAACTATGAATATTGCATGTATCTGCCTGTGCTGCGGCATCGGCTTTCTCAAACTTGTGCTTCACACATATTCTTCTTTTTCTGCTCTTACAAAACACTTTGAAAGTATTTGTGTTTGTTCAAATGTAACTCCCAAGTCCTTTTAGTTGTAGCTCTTTAGCACCAATCAAACTGTTTTCAATCCTCTGACAGAAAATTATTCTGTTGTTATTTTCTACAGCTGATTTCTATGAATGGCAGAATGTGATTTTGTTCATTCATAAATAGCAGCAATGGGCAGACATGTCCATTAATAACAGATTAATAATAATTATTATTAAAAATTAAAAAAAACAAATGGTACTAGGAGAAGAGCAATTTGCTATAACATCCAGATCTAAAGAAAATGAATAAAAATAATGAGATTTCTTTACCTGTGAGATTCAAATGTTCTTTCATTTGAATTTCTTTCTCTTTTCTCTGGTATTTTTCCTGTAGACAAGAAAATTCTGTTTTGTGATCCAAGGAGAAGAATGTGAATGAAAAGTAAGTAATTAACAAAAACACATATGCTCACACACAGTCCCCAAGAATTCTGAGTTTCTGAAAATTTTAGGCACATCTTTTAGGCCAGCTTTCCTTCTAACTTTACAGAAGTCGATATGCAAGTCTCTCTAGTTTTCTCAGTAGCCACTGTGAACTGCTTGTCATAACCTTAAGAGACCCTGAGAAATCAAAGCACCTACAATACCTCTGCTTTGGGATTATTTTGAGTAAAATCAAACATCCTAGTATGCAGTTCTTGAAAAACAATGAATATAAATGTCACATTCAGCCATTCACTTTTAGTTCAGACTTCGTGTTTTTCTGCCAAAGGACTATACATGGTATATAATCCTTAGCTCCTTCAGGATTTTAATCTGCCGTGAAGCATATGGTAAAAAAGGTAAGTGTTCTGTAGAATCATTAACTTGCCTAAAGCAATGTGGATGTTCTTTATTTCTTTCTTGAAAGACAAAGAACATCTGAAAGTAGTTAACAGCCCAAACCCTATAGTTTGCTGAGGCAGCAAAAAATGAACCTGGAAATGTCCCTGCAGGGCTGAGTTTTATGTTAATTAGTCAATTCCCAGGGCAGTGCTTGTATTGACAAGAGTATGTTATTGTTCTGCTTCCTCAGTTAGTACCAAGAATGTAAGAGCACAACATATAAATACATTTATTTATCAACACTAAAAACATCAGGGGGATTGTGTTATATCAAAGCTATAGCCAACAGAAAAATTGCAGAAACCTCAATTCTGATCTCACTTCAGTGAGAGAACAGAATTGTCCTTTTAATGTAATCACTCATTGTAAAAGGGATTTCTTTCAGAATATCAAAAGCCTTAGGTCAAACTTTACCTTGTAAAAAGCCCATTCAGCAGCATTCACGAAGAATGGGGCTTTCAGAAGCATTGGGCTCAAACAACTCCTGGTGCTGAGGAAGGGCAAGACAAAACCACTAGAAAGCAGTCCAGAAGAAAAGTAGCTGAGGATTTGCTTTCTTCGAAGGGAGTTGTGGAGCGGCTCAGTCTGAAGCCTGGCAAACGCCTGGCATGGCACCAGCCCCTTTGTGCTTCCTCCCACAGGATCAGTGTGGCTGGCTCCTGGAAACATATTCACATGTGGGATTTTATACACATAGAAGAGGATCTGCAGAAGACAGCACGATCTCTTTATAGTTCTGCCCGTTGCAATATTGTTTAGCCCTCTCCATACCCGTTTGCTGCTGTGAATAACTCACATGATGAACAAGGTTAGGCGAAATGAGAGACTACAAAAATAGCGTTCCAGAGTAAACCCAGCTGAAAACAGGGAGACTTCATTGAAAAAAAATGGGGTTTGGAACCGAGTTGACAGAGGCCTCCCTTCTGCTAAACCTGTCGCCTATTGATTTGTCTAGAACCACTCTCCGGCTCTGGGGATGAGTGGCATTAGCATGGTCTGGACTTACACAACCAGCCTGCCTCTTTGTACCTAACCCCAGTTACCGCATCCATGCTGCCTCTTGGGAAGAGCCCTGGGTCTGCAAGAGTCACCCAAATAATGTTCGGTCATTAACTGGGAGAAACTGGTCAGCCCAAGCCAAAATAGAGCTAAACAAAGTGCAAAGAAGGAAACAGACTGTGTGACAGTGCTCAAACCTGTCAGTTTGCCATGATAAACAGACCCTTTGGAGCAGCATAATGAGATATGTTTCATCCTATCCCATGTGTTATATTCAGGGACTGTTCCAGAAAGGGCCTGATTCAAAGAACATCAAAATTGTTTGCAGTTTTCCCAGCGGTTTCAATGGACTTTGCGATCTAGTCTTCAACATTTGACAATAACCACCATTTTCCCTAGAACATACTACTTAAATGCACAGAAATCTAAATAAGTGTTCTCATAATTTTGAAATCCTCATCTGGATCTGTTTCTGATTTAAGAAAAAAAAATTAGATTCATTCTTATTTTGCTCAAACGAGTACATACGTCTCTGGTTTAAATAATAGAAAGCAGAAAACGATTTTTGAGGTGATATTTCCAGTGATGAGTTCCAAATTTTTTGGAGAGGATCATGAAAGTATGGAGTGGGAGTTTTTTTAAGTTAAAATGACAGTTAATCTAGTTTGAATGTTAATTCTGCTAACTGATTTCTTTTCAGTCTGAGACTTTCCAATATATGTACTTTCAGCCTGGGTGCAGTATTTAAAGGTTTGTTATAAAACTCCTTTATTTGGAGCTTATTACACAGCACAAACCCCAGCTGTGTAGCCTGACTTGTTAGTATTTCTTTTTCTTATGCTAAACAATGAAAAGCCACTTCCCATAGAACTGTGACGTACTATTTTCTGTAATTTTAATATAATTTTCTTTCAGCCACAGACTTTGTGTGTCCTCATGATTTTCTGGGATAAAATTTTCAGAGGAACAAAATCCCTAAAAAAGTAATTAATCATCTGGTTCTGGTTACGCAAATGGCCTGATTCTGTGACCTTCAAACCTCCCTCCCCCTCGAAGAAAACAATAAGAATGTAAAGCACAGAGAGACAGATTTTTTGGAGGTACTGAGGCTCTGACTCCCGCTGACTGTTAAAACAATCTCATCCTCAACACTACATGCTATGCTATACAGCAGTGGGGCCTAGTTTCATCCTGCATTTCGATTTCCTCTTACTGATAGAAGTAAGTCCTTCATAACTTTGCTTTTAAGTTCATTACTTCGAATTCAACTATCAAGTTAAGTTTCAGAGTTTCCACTTATCAGATTAAAATTTGAAAATCTATGTTTACCAAAGTCTTCTGGAGAGTTGCAGGCATTGCTTGTGAACTGAAATGGAGTAGCAACATATTACATGGCACTTCCTACATAACTGATTTTCCTACTTGATTAAAGCTACTAATCACACAACCTGCATCTACTACACAAATTCTCACTTGGTTGCTGATGGACATCATTAATGAACTAGTACAGGAGAGAGGCTAACTTTCCACTAGATGACCCATAGCAAAGTACCGCCAGACAACTTTGGTCTCTGGGAAGGGGTGGAGGACAGGTTCTGACAGTGATTTACTCACCAGTGATGACAATGATTCCACCAGACCCATCTTTGGTCCCAGCAGGGTGAAGCTTTCAGCCCAGCTCTACAGGGAGAATTCAGACAGCCCCAAGGCAGCCTGCAGCCGTTACTAACCATGGCCTTGGCATGGGAGCCAAGCTTAACTGCTGGTGAGTCAAATATGCTCACTTTCCAAGAGTAGTAATAAGAAAATGCATTTCCTTCTCTCACAAAAAATACTGTTCACATCCAGACCCTAACCATTTCGCACAAGAAGAGAGATTTTCAAGCAGTCCTGCTCCCTGGGCACCCTGGTTCCAGAAAGCTGTGGGCAGCAACTACCAAAGGAGACACAGGACTCAATCCAATAGGTTCTCAGGAAGGTTTAAAGTTTTGTGAATTTGTATTTTCCAGTTGGAGAATGAAGAATAACCATCAGTGCAGTGCTACATTGAAAAGTGCAGAGTTGCAATTTTTGGAATCAGACACCAAAGTACTATGAAAAAATTGAGTTGATGTTTGCACTTTTGGAGAATCAAATACTTTTCAAGAATCCAGTTGCTATAAATTCCAATCAAAATCAAGGCCTCACAGCAAAACCAGTTCCTGACCCAAGAAGTTTTAAAAGACTAAAAATTTCTACACTGGAAGACCAATCTAAACTTTTTAGACTAGTCTAAACTAGACTGAAATAAGAATTTCGGGTCACTATTTCCTCAACAGGGAATTGAAATATAGGTAGCATAAGTCACTTACTCAAGGATCACATGGGAGTTGACTGACAGGAGCAAGAGTCAAACTTAGATCTTCTGTATCTCAAATTAGTCCCTTAGCTACAAGACCATGTTTCAGATTCCAGCCGAGTACTATGAACTAACTGATCTTTTAGTGCAGTTCCACATATCCTCTCGATAACTGTTCAATCTGCAGTAACAGGTTTTAAAAATTAATGAATGGTTATTGTATAAAGCAATCCCTTTAAATCCCATTACCACTGTGTAAATCCTATACTGCTCTCACGTGTACTTGGTCCTGAACCAAGGGGGTTCTGTGCATGAGAGACATTGGATGCATGAAAGCAGGATGAGTCCAGCAGTTTTATAATTGTGTATTGTGTAACACATTCTTTTCCCTCCTCTTCTTTTTTTCCTTATATATTCCCTGAAAGAATTCATGCAGAGCTAAATTACCCCTTTGGGAAAGTGTATTAAAATTTTTTTTTAAAAAAAACTCCTCTTGAAGTGTAGCATGCATCTTCCTTCCAGATGTCCATATCATTCTCCAGTTGATCTGTAGACTCTTCTTTGGCAGTATTAGGTCTGTGCTTTCTCAGAAGTTGTAACATGCTTGAGTATTGGTGACTGCCTTATTGTTTATATGATTAGTCACTCTTGGACTATTTTAAGGAGGTGATGTATAATTTTTGTAAATTTTAGATAAACTTAATTTATTTTTTGATGACTGATGCTGACCAGTTATCTGGTTAATTGCATATTCTACTATATTTTCTCCAGAATTTGAAAAGTGTTCAAATTCAAAAAATGAACAAAAGCTTGTCTTTCTTGTTTTGTTGCTGCTTTCTTTGTCTTTTCTTTCTTTCTTTTTTTTTTTTTTAAAAGGGGGAGCTGTTGAAATGAAGCTAACAAAACTCTAGCTGAACTACAGCTTTATAATAGAGCTTGTGACAAGTTCTGGGATCTAAGCCAAAGTCAAACCAAATGTACAGTTTATGAGGGTGAAAGGTTTTACTGGCCAGTCTGGTTCTCTTCCAAAATGCCTTCATTTCACATGTAAACGCTAATAGAAACAAACAGTGGTAGTACCATTAACTTCTATTTTTGCCTCACCACCTCCATGTCATGCAATAAGCCAAAGAAAGAAATCACAAATAGAAAAATGGGGGAGGGGGAAAAAGCAGGAGAAAGGAGAGTGAAATGAAACTCCTTTAGATCCCTCTCTCTGAATTCCATCTGGTCCACTGAGACTTCCTCAAAATTATTGGCAAAATGTGTTATTATTTTGGGAGGAGAAGCGGAAGGTAAAGGAAGGAAAGGGGAGGGCTCAGGGTAGCTCAAAAAGATCCATAATTATAAAAAGCTGCTACTTTGTTCCTCCCAAGCTTTGTTTTTCTCTGAAACACCAAGCCAGCATAGTGGGAAGCACATCGGTTCATTTGT